>WAAB01011239.1:73079-214586 GCA_013389865.1 Piaya cayana
TATTAAACCTCATGCCATTGGACTCTGCCCAGCAGTCCAGCCTGTTCAGATCCCTTTGCAGGGCCTTCCTACCCTCCAGCAGACTGATACTTCCACCCAGCTTAGTGTCATCTGCAAACTTGCTAAGGGTGCACTCGATGCCTTCATCCAGGTAATTGATAAAGACATTGAACAGGACTGGACCCAGAAAACCATCCCACTGTGCAACCTGCCACTTGTGCCTGTTGCACAGGTGAGTGTGCAAACAGCCTTATACTCAGCTGAATTAGCTTTTACAGTCCTTTCAGCCCTGGGGAATCAGGAGTCACTGTGAGGCACAAGCTGGATTTTAAGGTTTTTATCAACTGAGGTAAGGCCTAAGGCAGCTCCATGGAAACCAGGGGCATTGCTGAGGCTCAGTGTCATCTTTGGATCATGTGTCCCTAGGTGGGGACACAGTCTGCCCTCCCAGCTTCCCAGATTCAAGGGAAAACATTGAACTGATTGATTCACAGGATGGGGAAATAGCTCGAGCACAGGGGTAGGTAGTGCTGGACATTCTACCATCTGGCAGAAAGCTGACATCCTTCACTTTCTGTCTGTGCAGAGATCCCAGCTCCAAGAAGAGACCTGGTATATTGGGAGTTTTAACCTGTCATTGCTCCACAATTGTGTCTCTGAGCCTCAGACACAGGTGATTTTGGTAGAGGAAACAACACACTTCTGACACAAAGCAGTAAACATATCTGGCTCTTTTGGTTTTAATGGGACCTATTTGGAGTCACAGGAATATTGTACATTAAGCCAGGACTAGAACCTGTGTCTGTAATAAAGTCAACAAACTTGTACAGCATTTTCAACTGAATGAAATTGTATCTCTCAGATTCTGAAAACTGAGAGGAAGATCCTTTATCTAGGCATCTACTCTGATCTTTTCAGGATTTGATTTTTTTTTCCATTTGTTGGAATGTTATTTATCTATCTCTGTTAGCATTATATTTCCTGTCCAGGTAATGACTTAATTTGCACTTAGACAGCAAGCAGTTCTCTGCACATGATCTGTGCCCAGGAAAGGCCATTTCCATTTTACCGAACTGAAAATCCTTTCCAGGAATGCATGAGTATTTGATGTCACTAAGTGTGGTGGAAAGGTATACAATATTTTAAAAAAGTGAAGCAAACATGTAGAGGCATAAAGCACGCCTAGATAATATTAGTCATATTTATGTGTTCAGCAGCTGTAATTTTCTCCCACCTTCAACAATAAAATTATTGCGTATCTGTTCAGCATTGTAAGGAATCATACGCCTTTGTGCATGGTTGGGGCTTGATATCTGTCAGGAAAAAAAAACCCAGATCTGTTATTCTGGCATTTAATAGGAACATTCAGCGTAAATATGTTAGAAATTCTGCTCTGATATTAATACAGAGCTATTCAACATGTCACACATCAAGCTAATTTTCTAGCAGGCTGACAGTTGAGACCGTTGTCTGAAGTAATGTAATGTGGTGTGGCTTAAACTCACTGTACTCTATGAATCACATACACAGATATGTATAATGGAAAAACTATGTTCATGTGGCATTGAGGTTACACAAATACAGCTGCGGGTCTTAATCTTCAGCTGGTGTAAATTGGCCTCATTGGAATGTCACCAGTGTACTCTGGCTCTGGACCTTGCTGAACACATGAAAAGGGAATGATCTGGCAGAAGTGTGGATTTGTCTGTCACTGTCTGTAAACAAGAGACAAACACAAAAACAAACACAACTTTGTGTTTAGGCCTTGGCTTAGCAAAACGTTTAGAGTGCACTGAGTTCTATTGGGAAAATACAAGTACTTTGATTAATTAGGGCTGTAATTATACAGCGGCAACAGGAATTGGGAATTTTTTCTGTTGAAATAGTTTTCATCAGGTTTGTTGATTCATGAAAAAATTGAAGTGTGCAATCAAACTTTTCTTTAAGTCCAAAATTTATTCTAGGGCAAATATAATCCTGTCTGAAAACACCCATTTTCCTAGTGACCCTTCATGTAATCAGCTCAGCGTCAGAGCCTTGTGGGCACTGCTGGGTGTTAAATGACCTAAGAAGCACACCTGAGGCATCCTCATCCCATGCCCAAGGGCCAGGAGCCTCACATCTGATTTTGTGCCACTGATTTTGTGGCATGAGCTGGGACCTGTTTTGTCCCTTTGGATTCTTACTGTGGTCACAGTGCTGTGCCTGAGCTTGGCTACCCTCACTGCACCAGATCCTGATCTGCTGAAGGATTTCATTAGCTTAAGCTTGGACCTGTCTTGTCACTGCAACTTGCCTGATGGTCCCTTGATTAAACCTGGCTGCTATCAGTGCTCAGGGGCTGTGGGATGGGCTCTGACTAATGAGGTCCTGCCCTTCCTGCTGGGCTTTTGTTCCTCTGTCTTCTCACAGGCCCTTTTGGAGCAGCCAACAGCAGTACTCTTTTCTGATGAATTTAGTTCAGAGACTTGAGTAGGGGGATTTTTCTGTATCCCAGGTAAATACCCCTATTCTTTAGATTGTTGGCTCTTCTTGTGTGCTCCTTTTTGAAGGTGTTAGCCTTTTCCAGATATGCAGGTGACCTAGGTATGTCAGGTTCCAATAAAACTACAGTTCTTATTCTTGTCTGGAGACACTGGTGGACTTCCTTGATTAATTGCCTTTTATAAAGGTAGCTTGCATGCAAATCTTTCTAGTGTCAGGCCCTTGCATGTTAGTATAGACTGCATATGAACAACAAATCTGTTTCATGCTGTTATTTTTGTTCAAATACTGGCTAAATTTGATTGCAAGAGATTGAAGGAATATGGCTTGATTTATCTTTAATCTAACTGTTGTGAATACTTAACTCACTTAATGAGATAGAAATAGACCTTTGAGTTGGAAACAGTAAATCTCAAGAGAGGGGCTCTGGCAGTTGCTAATCTACACGTGTTATTATTTTGTTTATATTGTAGAAACATAAGAAAATCAATTTACTTAGCTGTAGATACCCTCAGAGTGGAACTCTCCACTTGTTGTAGATCAATTTAACACTGGATGGATAGTTTAGAAAATCCAAAATGCACGTGGGCTCTTATATCGACCTCTCTTTAATAAGCAATGCATACTTATCTTCAGCATTTTCCAACATGTGGATCATAGATATTAAGTTACTTCATAGTTGATAAAGGTATTCAATAAACCAGATTTATTGTCTATAGATTTTAAGTTGCTGTAACACTTGCCTTAAAAAAATTTATAGGATTTACAAATTGTTAAAGATTGAAAAGTACTGATCTAATAGGGATTTCATCTGGCATATAATTAGTCATCTGCCCTCTACTCAACAACAGGCAAGGCATTGGTTTAGATTTAGCATACTTTTTCTCTCTTTGTTAGCAGCATATTGAGGCATAGTGGGAGAATAAATTTGTACTTGGTGCATTACATGTGAGACTGGCTGGAGTTTATTACAAAGACTGTCTCTTTTTTTTTTAAAAAAAAGTGTTCTTGAAGTTGCTCTTCTTATTGGGAATATAACCCAAGTTTTGCTTGTTGGGGCAAATCCAGGAAACACTACTGGTCTTTGTTAATATTTATGCAGGAGGCTTCCATGAGAAAAGGTGGTGAGATAAAAAGAAGGTACCGATGTTGAATTGGTAGCTGTTGCTTTCCTTTTTTTAATCTTCTTTTCTGAAGCTGATGCTAGAAACACTGCACAGGTGATCCTGGATGACGTCAGCAAAAAAAAAAAAAATCAATGTTCTCAAAGTCCTCTTAGGATGGTAGCTTCAATAGAAAGATAATAATGAACTAGAGTAAGACTAGAGAGAGGCTGAGTGTTTTATGAAGGAAGAAATAAAAGAGCTGAGCTCTAGAAAGTCAGGCAGCAAGTGAGATTATGAACCCTCCCTGTCCACCCTGGAAAAGGTTAAATGCATGGCAAGAGAACTTTTTCAACTTAAAGGACAGTGTTGACCTAAGAGCAAGTGTGTATAAACTACCCATGAGTCTGAAGTAGGTCAGTATATGGTGAGATTAGGAATAGGACCAGAAAGTTTCTGGAACTGCTTCTCATGTGGCACTTAACTAGTTTACAGGTGGAGCTTCTTCCCTTCATGAAAGGAAATTTTATACTGAGGTTAGCTGCCAAAAGCAGTGATTGTACTTGACCTGAATGTCCCTTTGGGACCATTTTCTTGATATGTATTCTGCATTGTTCTTCAAAATGCTGCGGTTGTAATGGTTATTTTTTTTGCCCTTACTTACAAGTGTGAGTTTAATATTTATGGCTCAATTTATAGAGAAGGTGATTTTCTACAAGCAGGTTCATAATTAAGTCCAGACCTAGTATAGTGTTAGGTGGATTTGGGATTTATTATTTTCAGCATGAATAAATGATTTCATTAATGTATTCTGTTCCCTTGCTGCCAAAACCCAGGAGGGCTGTAATTTTCCCATCAGTACCATTTGGCACAGGGTGTGCTGCCAGCCTTGCGATGGGAACATCATCCTGTGGTGCTCTGCATCCGTGTTTCAGAATCCAGGACTAATGCTCCTCAGTGAGCTCTGACAAAAGCCAGAGAGCAGAAGATATTTCTTGAAATTATGTTAAAATTTTCATTTTATCTGTGGTAGTGCTTGCCTGCAGTCTGCATACATGCATGCTGTTGCATATCCATGTGTTTCTTCTCTGTTTCCCAACAGCTGTTCTCACCTTGTACTCGCTAGCCTGCCAGATGTTACAAATCCAGGGAAAGTATGAGGATACATTCTGTCTCTTTAGGACCTATGCATGACCAGCTTGAGACCTGCTGTTTAGTCTAACATTTAACCTGGATTTTCTAGTAACTCATCAACTATGATGACAAAACTTGATGTTAAGTACTCATTGTTGCCAGCACCACTGATGCTGGAGACATGATTTAATACCCTAACTCTCAGGTGCAGTGGCCTCAAGACCACATGTTTGGTAATTACTGGGATGTGTGATTGTTAATGACAGTCAAGGTGGATGTTTCAGTACAGCTTTGAGTGGAGACCTTTTGGATCATCCTTAGTTTTTCTGACTGTCTTGTAAGAGACTAATTTTCTTAATTAAATGTAGCACTTAACATTCTTCAGCATATGCATTCACTTTCCTTTACGTATTGTTAGTAACAGGGACTACAAAAGATAATCACATTAAAAGTTTATCTTCTGTTTTAAGTATGCTTAACCCCTCCTCCTAGCTACTCAGTCACTGGAAAACTCTTAACTGCTTAATTGGTCTCCAGATTATCGACAGCAATGCGGAGAAGTGCCAGTCTGGGAGACATTGAGGACAGTTGGTTCACGTGTTTTAAGTGGTATAATGTTCAATCTTAGTTATTCTGTGCTCCTGTTTAGTGTGAATTCATGACTGCAGGAATGATTAGCAGACTTTAGAGAAGAATTAACTTGCTGGCAGCCAGCATGACTCCACCTAAGAAGTAAGTCAAAGGAATAATTAAAGATACATTAGTTTTATGATAATCACTAGGCTGAGTTTAAGGCAGTCTTTTTCATGAATGGGATGAGATTATTTGATACAGTGCTGTATAGCAGTGTTACAATGACACAGAAAATCTCACTTAGCTGAGGAGCTGTGTCTGGTATAAGCTGGTCTCGCAGAGCACATTCTCCAAACCCTGCTCTTTACTGTATTAAAAACTCATTCCTTTGACAGGGAAACTAACTTATCAAAGAATGTTAAACATTTTTGCAGGAGCCAGAGTTAGCCCCTTGAAACAGGGGCAGACTTCAAAGGGGTGAGTAAAATAACAATTGTTGGACCATTGCCACACTTGCATCCTTAACAGTGCACCTTAATTAAGCAACGTATGCAGCACACTCACCTCAGGAACACAGGAAGAATCTGTTTTTCTCATTTGGAAAACAAGATTTTCTTGAAAGCTTTCAAGTTATATTGTTAGTAGTATGGGCCAGGACAGACTATGTTGACAGATTCTCATGTTTAGACCTCCTGGCCAGAGGTTGTGAACTCTTGCAGCATCTTCACGAGTCACCCAACATCTGGTACTTTCAGAGCCTCAACTTCCAGTCATACCATTATAAGAAATTTTTTAAAAATCCATTTGTAGATTTTGTGGTTGAGGAGAAAAGTTTTAAAATGCAATCCATCAGATTTCAAAATTAAGTAAGGCATCATTTCTATGTGTGCATTTGTTTATTGAAATTGCATGATTGTAAGCAAATCTCATGATCTGTGGAACTGTGTGATACTAATCATTTCCACTCACCCTTGATTAGTCGAGTGGAAGTACAAAGTTTTCCATGATGCTAGACCTGTGCAATAAAGAATACTCTGTACTCTTTTCAAGGTAATGGGAAAAATGTCTACAGTTAAGGTTATCTGCTTAATGCTTAACTTGAGAAATCTCTGAATGAACCAGCCCTAGAAAACAAAAGCATTTCAGACAAATCCAGGTAGCACTGTGCCCAGGTTTTACTGCTTCAGGAAGTCAAGCTACTATTTCCACTCAGCACTGAGCTGTGCAGAGGTACCAGGCCACCTGGAATTGTTTGGGTACCTCAGATATAGTGATACATTGTGTGAGTAGACATGTCTGCAGTCTTGTAAAGCCCTGCTTGCTATGTAAAGCATGAGTGACTGTAAATGCTGCTTATTATTCATTAGGAGCCAAGAGCAATGAGTTTTCATAGACCAAAGTGCATCATTAACCCTACGTTAGGTCATAGTGAATCTGCTTTTTTTTTTTTCCTTTGCACTCATTCCTAAGCATCTTGTTTTATTTTATTCCTGCTCCAAACCACATGAAACTCAAAACTCTTCATTCTCTGGACTTTCAAATGTGACTTGAGAAAAGACTCCAGACCATATTCATGGGGGATAATTTACTATGGTCACAGGCCAGCTGAAACCAAAGTAATTTTTGATGAAGAATATAATAGAAAGAATCAAAGTCTAAATTGAAATTGAATCTCTTCCAAAATCTGTTATAGTCCATGAATAGCAGTGTAAAAAAAAAAATATACTGTTCTGGAAGGTGGTACAGATCTCATCAATGGGGTCTGTTGCTCAGTGTTGCTCAAAATTCCTAAAGGGTCATGCTTTTGACTGCTATTGTGTATTTCAGTTGATGAAAATGGACAAAACAATTAATCATCTTTTAAATTGCTTCTTTTTAACTTGATAGTTTATTATTGTATTTTAGAAGGCAGAAGTGTGGTTTAACTTCACTTAGATTCTCATCCAACAATATGTGCATAGAATAGAAGGAGGAAATGCTCCTCAACCATAGAAGAAAGATTTCTAGTTTAAATTCCTTGTCTTAAAAAGATCTTGATTTGTCTTTGCTAAGCATAAAATATTAGGTTTACTGTTTATTTTTCGTGGATTGATGCCAGTTTCCTTCTCCCTGAATGTCTTTAGATTTTTTAAAACATTAAAAACTGTTCAGATCAAACATATATCTCCTTACAAGAAATCTGTGTTGGTTTCTCACCAGAGATGTAAAATCTTGTCATTGGGTCATGAACTTTGCTGTGAAAGACTTTGTCTTTCTTTATTGGCTTTGTGGCTTTTTTGTTTCATTAAGCCTACAAGTGTGGCAAATTATTTTGAGCTTATGTGGCTTATTAAATCCTAATAAAGTGAGAAAAAGGAACCTGATGAGAAAGGTTTAGGTATCTCTTCAGGTTGTAGTAGGTTGGTTCATTCTGTTTAATTGGCAATAATATTTGAAGCCCCTGGCCTCATCCTTGCAAAAATCTTGCTATTTATGCTTTCTGAAAAAAATGATAAGTCTGATTTTAATCAGTTCCATGGTTAAAAATGAGACAGTAACTGTGTCAATGATATGACTTTGGGCTTTTGTCATTGTAACTTGAACCAAATTTGGCCTTTAAGAGTATTCATCAGCATAAAGTACAAGCTAGCATAGACTGTAGTTGTAGATTAAGAAGTCAGGCATACATGGGACATCTCTGGAAACAGGTCAGTGCAGTGTGCCTGGTGACATTGGAATACTTGCAATGTATATTTGCCTTTTGATGAAAGGGATATTCAATATTATTTCTGCAAATCCCCTGTATTACACAGTATACTCCCATGCTAAATCAAGTGCTCAGCACAAAATGCTGAGTTTTCTACAGGAATCTCAGGTGACCTGAGAAACTACAGCGTCGTACAGGCCTGAGCAGTGGGCTCTGAGTGTTCTTCAGTTGTCACAAGTGAAAAATTGTTCTTCAGTGCTAAAGAACAAAACAACTATTGACTGGAGGACAGGTAAATAGTACAATAAAGATTTGGATTGATCCTTTGACTGCAACATGATTGCTTAGAAGCTGCATCACTCGCCATTCTTTAATACCAGGGACCCTATTGACCTGGCCTCTACTGACTCTGTAATTAGTTTTTCTTTCCTTATAATGAATTATTAAATTGGCAGGGGTTTTTATTGTGAAAGCATCGATATTAATGGACAGTTCCCCAGCTTGCTTGGATGGAGTGGAGGGAGCATGATTTGAAGGGATTCTGTAACAAAAGTATTTGCAAAAAAGAAATATATGAGATTGTAATGCCTGCAGAGCTGCAGAGAGGAGTAAAGAATGAAAAGTTCTCACTTTGAAAGCTTTTCGTGTCTGGCACAACACTGAACAAGCCAAAACATAAACACAGTGTCTCCTAGCCCATTTGTTGATGACTTATAATGAATGAATGTGCTGCAGATTGAAGTGTCACATTAACATGCTTACACAATACAGAATGAATTTCATCAGCTTTATTTAATATATTTTGATTTGAATCTCAAATGCTGAAGTACCCATTTTGTTTGGAAATACATTTGGAAGTGGCAGAAGTTGAAATGTGTACTCTTTGTAGATATTGATAAAACACTTTTTTGCTTTCACTCTCTTCATCCCCCAAAACAATAAGTGCAAGATAGATTGGGGTTTGTTTTTTTGGAACTGGAAAAGAGCTAGGAAATATAAATTAAGTCAACTGGGTATTTGGTTGTAACGTTTGAAAAGTTTATGTATAGACTGAAAAGAAAGTGGGGAGGAGAGGAGAGAAAAATCTTGTCAATAATATTTATGCAATTTTTGGTCCATTTCTGGATTAAGGGTACTTTATGAACTGCTGGATCCTTAGTTGATGAAGCAACCCCTGATTTTAGGTCTCTCTGCTGCCATCTTTCTCTACATGAAATTCCCGTTAGGTACAGGAAAAGATTATGGGATCAGCTTACTGAGGAATATGCTTTATGAATTATATTTCCTGAACTGTCATTCTGTTAATAATGAAATATGGTGATAATTTAAATGCTCCATTGCTCAACAACAGCTTATTTTGATGAGGAGCATAGACGAGTGGTTTTATTTGTGTTGCATATGCATCCATCTCAAATCAGAATTTTTATATTTTGCACTGTCTCTTATTGTTTTCATCCCTGTCTAATGTTTTTTATGTTCTCTCTCCTGTATGAATACTTCTAGATGTTTGACTGGATCAGTCACAACAAAGAATTGTTCCTGCAGAGTCACACAGAGATCGGTGTGAGCTACCAACATGCTCTTGACCTACAGACGCAGCACAATCACTTTGCCATGAATTCCATGGTAAGTTGAGGGCATGCTATGAATGGGGAATCTGCGCACGTGAGTGAGGAAGGGGCAGGCACTTGAGGCCACCTCTGGTTCAGGTGGCACTATGGACATGTGGAAGGTAAGGTAAGGAAGGGAAAGTCAGTCTGGGCTGTGGCAGCATCCTCTCTGTGGGAAGCAGAGCGTCGCTCTGTCCACGTGGGCACTGATATATGATTATTTCCTCAACTTAAGAGCAGCACAGTCCCATGGAGTTTGTTTACATTTTGGAGAGCAAATACAATATTTTTTTAAAGTTTTTGACATTTCTTTGACTGGAAATGAATCACATCTGTAAGCGGCACCTTAATAATTTATGCTTCTCCCCCTACACCCTGCTAAGGTACTTTTCAAAACCTCAAAAAAGAGACACTAATCAAGCTGTCAGTTGTGGCCACAGTGGGATTTTGGCTTTTTCAGTAGTTAATCAGTCTTTTTCAATGCAACTCAACTTAACTTACATTTTAAAAAAGAAAACATCCTGAGCACTTTGCTCGCTTTCTTATTCTTTCCAGGCATAAATTATTTGTTCTGGAAACTGCCCTGCTTTCAGCACAGAAATGAGGACAGAACGTATTGATGTTTTGATTGTTGCACAGGGTTAGAAAAATACAGGCATACCTCCCACTGCAATTGCACAATGCAGAGATGAGCCCTCTCTGAATACTCTGTCGACTACACAAGAGCTTGCCCTGGGTAAGCCAACTCCAGAAGGTGTACCTCTTCACGCTGGTTGCACTGAGGCTGAGACCTCAAAAGTGGTGGTTGATGTTTAAGTTAAGGGTGTAAGTCACTAGAGAGCCACAACCAAACATGCCACCAAAGGGCAAGGTACTTGGGAGCAGCTATCTGAAATGATGTGAAAAGCAGATCCTGACTACCTGAGGCTGTTAAAGACTACACGCTGCTTCTGTAAGATTGCAGGTGCTAACCCCAGCATTCTGGCCAAATTCCAGATCAGGTAATTAGCTGACCTAAATTCCACCCTTCATTTCTACCTGCCTAGGTATTTCTCACGAAAGCAGTGCGCCTCATTAGGGCATTATGTAGCAGTGGAAATTGAGAAATGCTTGTAATGTCTATTAATGTATTTATTGTGATTGCAATTGAAAGAACACAGATAAACAGGCTTTAGGCACCTGATTTTTAAGCTTGCTATCACAGTGCCATCTAACAAAACACAGAAAGGCATGGCCTCCATGTAACACTCACCATATCCTAACAGATGTGTTCTTGAGGTCAGTGCATCAAAAGTCATTTGGTTTATAAAAGATGAAAAGTTGGTCATACTACTGCAGAAAACACCTTTATAAGGATCAAACTGGAGGACCTCCGTTTATCCTTTTTGTGGTACCATCTCACGTTATTTTCTTAAAATAACTGGGAGCTAAACTTGGAAAGAGATAATTGTTGTTAGCAGATTAACAGTTGACAGGGAGGGAACCATCTGATGCAAGAAATTTTTTTTCATCCATTCTTCTTCCATCTGTCCTCAGGTGAACTTTTGGAAATGAAGAATGCAAAGAAGTGAGGCATTTGCAAAGATCTTGTGGGAACTTCTAGGGGCAGGGACCTCTTGGTGACTGCACTGTGGCTTGCAGCTGTGCTGTCTCACCATCTCAGTGCTGCCAAACTAATTCTAATAGAGCTGCTCAAGTGAGAGATCACCTCTGCTGAGGGGAAAGAGTGCGACAGATGATGTGTTTCCTGATTCACGCTTTCTCCAGTATCACACACACACACACGTAGTCATATAGAAGCCCATACAGTCTACATGGATCAATCTACAAGGAAGATTGTCTCCTCCATCTCTTTAGCATAGAGAATCTATGTGGAAGGGCATGAATACTGAGCGCCTTTAGCTGTCAACCTTTAAGTGTGGTGAGAGATGGTGCTCAATTCTTCTCTAATTAACTGGACTGAAATATATGACTCCGTGGAGGAACCCTACAATATAACAAATATGTCAAACAATATTTATGTTCAGAGATAACTCTTTTTGCAGGAGTATAACTCAGAGAGATGTGCATCTGTGTGTCATTTCCATATGTTACTTTTCTTTTAGCTTTAGTTGAACTTTTAGACCAGGCATCCCCTCTGACATTAGGGTGACATCTTCTTTTTGGGGTTGGTTCAACATTGATTCATACAGCAAATGTTAATTGAACAAAGTAAACAATGTAGACTACTATTTTAAAAGAATCTTTTGATAGCGCTCTCAGTAGGAACTTTTAAAGAAAATTCTTCAACAGATTTCAATTGTTGAACAAAGGTTACATAAGGAATTGTGGTATCATTATTGAGAGTATGGCAAATCAAAATAAAAAAAGACTATAGAAATATTTCAAGATACAGATATAACTCAGGACTACACTTCTAATTATCTGTCTTTCTGTCTTTCTGTCTTTCTTTCTGTCTGAAAATCCCAATTGGCTTCCATGGTATTTATAAGAAATATCAGAGGTTTATTCAGTGCTTGAAATTTCTCATGGTCAAATAGGCTTCTCAAGAATTTCTGTATTGCTGAAAGGCCTGTAGTTAGGTTATGTGTCTGCACAATGGCCTTTCTAGATGGGATTTCAATGCTAGGTCTCACAGGCTGGCAAATAAGGTAAGTTTTACAGCCTGGTGAGGTTTAGTTGTGGAATTAAACAGGGCTGCTGTCTTAAAGAGGGATAAGCATCCTGTTTCTGGAATAGCAGACATGGGGTATATCAAACTGAAAGGACATTTGGAAAGTAGTGGGAAAAGAGTAATAACCTTAAGCTACTGGTTACTTGAACCATCTTGGAGCTGCCGTTCTTATGTCAGAACAGTCCTGCTGTAAGCAGTGATGCATGTTTTTGAAGGTGGATCAGATTCTTTGCTAGAAAACTGTGGATGGATCCTGGTGTCTCCAAAAGTCGGTATTGTGAATATGAGGGTGTTAATGTGCAGGAGACAACAACTTGCTGCATAAGGTTATTGAGTTATTACTAGTCACTCTGTGTGTGGTAAAACTTACTAAAATGACTGCTTCCTGGCCACAGTCAAGCTCTTGTGGAAGATGGCGATTCTGTCTCTTGGCAGACACGAGAACTCCATGCAAGCCTATGTAAAGTTCCCCTGTAGTAAGGATGAAGTCCCAGAATTTTTTCAGGGCAAGAGCCATTGATGGTCAGCAATGGAGTCGGGACACATCTACGTACTTGAATAGAGCAAAACCAGAGAAAGTTGGGTGATGACTCTGAACACAGAGGTAGGATATTGCATACCCCAAGCCTACGCAGTGGTCTGAACCATGCTTTTGTTGTCAGAGAAGCAGGGCTACAAATATGGATCAGGCCTGTTTCATGTGCAGCAACACTTAGTGAAAGAGAGTCTTGTTGATAGTGGAGAAAGTGGGAAAGAACCACCACAGCTAACTGTAGCTGCCTGAGTCAAGATAGAAAAGATCTGTTTTGCAAGGCTTTCTGATACACAGTCTGATCATGTGATTTTTGGATTGGGTTTTTTTTCATCCAGTGTAGTTTTCTCTAAGTAGTCAGTGATGTTAGAAATACATAAGCATGCAATTGGTACTGCAGAACTTCCTTCATTCAACTGTCTTGGTTTTGTAGCAACATATTACTTCAGTTGTTCATGCTACCATTTTCTTTCTACTGGAGAAAGTTGGAAGATAGCTAGTGTGTGTTATTTTATAATATTTATATAGCAATAAGCGTAGGTTTAGGTCACTGCTCTAGTTGCCATATGCTTCCAAAGGAAGAAATGATCTTTGACTTGTACAAGCAGAGACTTTGACAATAGACTACAATATTTGTATACATAAATTAATTTTGCACATCAAGAATCTTCTTGCATTAATATACCCACTGATAAATATTTGTGAAGCTAAGAATTGGGATTAAACAAGATGATGTAGAAGGTATTAGAGGGAAAACTATATCTCTGGTGAATTTGCTATCAGGAGATACTTGTTTATGTTTATAATCCAGTATTCCTCAATCTTTTCAGGTAACATCCTTGCCTGCGAAAAGAAAATGGCAGAAATTCTTTCCTGTTGCTTTAGCAGAGAATAGGGAGGTTATCACCCTCAGATGTCTTTGCAGTCTCAGTTAGAGTATTATGACCCAACCAAGCCCGAAAACTTTAGATTCTAAGTTTTAATAAATTGGAATATTCATATCTAATGAGCCTGCGAGCTCTTTCATGCTGATACAAAACTCAAATATTTGGCTATCGTGCTTTGGGCTCAACACATGGAGGTTGGTTCAAGAACAATGGCTTTTCAAACCAACTTTTTAATGTAAATCTTTAGGTTTCTGAGTCTCAAGGGTGAACAAGATCACCCTATATGCTTTCTCTGGGAATTTGCTTTAGAACTGTGATTCTTGCTAGAGATTTTCTTTATAATGTAGCTCAGCTTTTTTTTTTAATGCAGTTTATTAGCCCTGGCAACTGTTTGATTGAGACTAGCTAAACTATCATTAATCTGAGTAACAAAATAATGAAAACTTGAAGCACTCTTATTGGTACTGGATTTTGGGGTTCTATATGACTTTTAGGGGTTGTTTTGTTTTGTCAATACATTAAAAATAGTACTGAGAGGATATATGGAGGAGGACAGCGTAGCTGAGAATGGTTTGATTCTTTTTTTTGTTAGTTTTTGTTTGTTTACACAATACCTAGAGTCCTTTAAGCCTGGGTAAAATATTCTCTTCAGTCCCTCTAGCAAATACACTCTCCAAATGTTTATTGGGTCACGCCTTTTGTAAAATCCTCTTCCAGTACATCGCTATAGGCATGCTGTGACCAAAGCTGCTTCTTGGAAAAACAATTTGTTACTTTTTTTTTAAAATAATAATTCTTCCTTTTAAATGAACAGTGTGGGATGTGGAGAAGTCATGTGTTTGAATTAATAAACTGTAGTGTGGTACTTTTCTTTGAAATAATGACCATAGATATTTGTTTTGTGTGATTCATGACAGTGCTTGTTTTCCCTTCAGTTTCAAAATAAATTATTTTACTCTTTATCACAGCTGTATAACATTTATACTAAAGCAATGATACTTTTCACGAAGATGAGTGTTTAGCTGCAACATTTTGTGAGTAATCTCAATAATCTAGTAAATTTGTTAGAGGGGGGTAAAAACAGGTTTTCAGTATGACACAAAGCATAATGCTTGTAGCTCTTGTAGCTTGGATACATGGTATATGTGCCATTTGTTCCAGCTGAAATTTTGTATTTCCTTTGCCAGAACCTTTTTATGCCTGGATCCATTAACGTCCTTAAAGAATGAGTTATCAGTTTCTGTGGGACAAGCATAAAAATTGCAGTCCTGGCATTGCTGCTTGTCCCGCTCTCAGGGAGTTTGCTGTCTGATGTTAGATGGATATATATGTTGTCCTAAGAAAGTCGAAATGTATTTCAAACACATTACAATTATCATGTAAAGGCTAATGATGTCTGTTGAAAATTCCCAACATTTATCTTAAATGAACAGTATTTTGCTCTGTGTAGGCTGAGCTAAAATGCCACCTAATATTATTCTGCAACAGGTTACATATAATTGGCCTTGTTATAGAAACTTAAAGGTCTTTAAAGATATCTCATGGGTTTATTTTGTTGCTGAAACATTCTGCATTGGATTTATGTGTTAGATTCATTTCACAGATGGTTTCTAAACTCACAGTAACACAGTGCAAATTGTTTTTTAAAAATATATTTTAAAGAAAAACTCTTCAACAATCAATTAATCTGCAAAACCCTTTTCACGCAGCCAACCTTCACTGCTTGCCATCACAATATCTCAATTAGTTCTCTAGAAAATGAGATGAACACAGCCAAGTTCCTTGTAGATTTAGTGCTCCTTACTGCTCATTTTTCTTTTGTGAACATAAGGTATTTTTTAATATGTGTATTAGAATAAAGTATTGTTCTAGATAGAGTTGGAGGGTTTAATTGAGAGGGGAGGTCTCCCGGCATGCCTGCTAGATGATTAGGGCCAAAATAGTTTATTTTCCATAGGAGGGATAATTCCATGGTTGAAACTCTGCTACTGTCAGTACTTGTTGCTGAGACTAAGGGCTGCTTTCCTACCACGTGTTAGGGAACTTAGGAGTCTCTACTTATGCTAGGAGGAACAGCTATCTTAGACACTGATGTCCAGAATCTAGGCCTTGTTTAGGTGAAAAAGTGGATTGAGAATTACTGGATAAAGATGATCAAGTACACTTGCAAGGCATTGCACAAGGCTTTCCTAAACTGTAAAAGAAAGCCTTGCGTATCATGATGCTGATGTACATGTAAGAAAATTTTTCTTTTGTTAGTGAATCATATTATTTTTAGAAGGCAAAAATTCCCTTTCTTGACTAAAGATTCAAAGTTGAGATAAAGTAAATGAAAACAAGGCCTTAGGTTATATTTGAAGTGAGACTTTCTAAAGTGAGAACCTGCTAGTAGTGGATTTTCCAGCATAAAGGAGAAATAAAGTCATAGTCATTAGTTGCTCTATTGAATGTAATTGCTCTTAGGACAAAAAGTTCTATACAAAATTGACACTGAAAAAATCTCAATTCACTCAGTTTTTAGAGGTGAACAAACCAGAGGGAAAGAAAGTTATAACTCTGAAATGTCAACAGTTGAATTTTGGCAGCATAGATTTTTGTTCCATTTTACTCAGAACACCACACACTGGCAGATAAAAATGAAAAAAAAGTAGCTTACAATTTTATTCTTTTTCAAGTGGAAAAGAAATGTCTTGCTTTATGTGGACTGTGGTCAATTGTAGCTTTTTGTATCTAAACTATATTCTGGAGTGGCTTGAAGCCATATTGTGTTTTACCTCAATCCACAACAGAGATTCCATCCTTCCCCTTCTTTTCTAAAAATAGGGACAGTGTGTAAGGATCCTGATATTGTAAAATGTGTTACTTCTGGTAGGATGTGCTGTCCCGAGTTCCAGACCTTTAGCCAAGTCTTTGCTGTTTTCCTGTGAATCCTTGGAGAAGTCTTTGGGGTCCTAGATCCACCTTAATGTCTCTGCTTAACTGAGGTGGGACAAATAAAACAGAGGTAGAGCATGTGTCTGGAACTAGGAGTGTCCATTGCACTACACAGAAGTGCACATCCTTTGTGATATTGCACTTGAATCCACTTATATCTCAGAAGGCAGCAGAGAAGGATGAAGAGTATTTCCTGAGCCATTTCCACTTGGTGTGCTAAGAACAGAAGCGTGAGTGTGACTCCCAAACTGCTCCTTGCATTCTGCTGGAAAAGCTGTGGAGTTAGTGGGCTGGCTACAGGACTAGTTAGTATTCCTCGGTAAAAAGTTCTCATCTAGGAAAGTGAAATCTCATCCCTAAAAATCCTCATCTCTGTATACAAATATAGCAAATAGACACAGCAATATATAAATCTCCCTAACATAAAAACCAGACTCTAAGAACATCTGGTATATTTCAACTAATCTTACCTTTAACTTTCTGTTAGTTAATACGTCTGTGTACTGCAGCTATAGGAAATTAAGGAATTCACAGTTGTTTTCCACCATGGTCGTTGCATTGTGGTGGCTGAGATAATTCTGTGGGGGGAAAAGAAAAGCAAGATGTAAATGACAATTTCTTTTACAACCTTTCTTTTCCTGCAGTCACAGCAAAGTTCTGTGTCTTCATTTAGCGCAACTCATCCAAGTTTTAGCAACTGTAGTGGCACTACACTCCTTTCCACCAGAAGAGCTGACCTGAAATGTTGTGAAATAATTTTGGCTCAGGCTCCATCATGAAGTCTTTCTGTCAAAAAAGCTTAGATATCTAGTCTAAATTACAGTTTCCAACCTAGAGGGAACACAATGATGTGTTTGACTGTGGCTGGTGGTCAAAATTCCAAATAATAATATCTTTTTTTAGTATATTTTTAAACTCCAGAATTATTTTGATTGATTTCTTTAATTGTACTGAAAAGAGATGTTTTTATTTCTTAATAGTCATCTGATGATTTTGAGCCAAATCCAGTTTTTAAGAAAAAGCTGTGTAATAAGAGGAAAAAAAACCCAAAACTGGAGACTGTGTTATTTATATGACCGATGACACAGTCATGGTTCTACAACGGAGTGGCTGTAAGGGCTGTGGCCATGTCTTTCTTTCCTTTAACACCCACAGGTATAATGAGTGTACTTTGTAGTCATCCCACACACAATGAAGACATGCTTTGTCCTGCTTCACAACTTAGTTTGGACCTGTGCCTGCCTTGGCAGTGCTCTGTTGTTTCATGTTTGGATTGGCAGATATCTTTCCACATTGTGCTCCTACTCACTACTAGGAGATCCTGCTCCAATAAATACTTCCACCTCTGATTTATTATAATATTTGCCCATGAGTTAAAATCATCAGGATTGTGTCTGTCCTTGTGTGCGAGAGTCTTAATGACTCTACTCTCTGAAACTCTTGAAGCTCTTTTGAAATACTTTAGTGAGACAAGAAAGCAGTCAGTCAACATCAGCAAATCATCTCAGATTTTGGGATGTTCGGTTCCTCCAGTGAAGAGGAAAGAAAAAAGAGAAGTGATTACATCAAATGGCGTTCTAGAAATTTGCAAGATAGCTGTCATTTGTCTTTTGATGTTACATCTTTATAAGGCATTGTCATAGTGGCTATTTACTTTCAGGTTTATGTTTTTATGAAGGATGAGGGTATTGTAATGCAATTATTTTGCTGTTCACAGTTCAGGTTGAGAAAGAACTATCAGTCTATTGCTTCAAGGCTGAATAAAAATCATCATGGAAAATTCTTAGGAAAGAACAGAAAATATTACCCTTTTAGTAGGCTTTTTTGAATCCTTCTAAATTCAGAATGTAGTTAAATATCTCTGCTGGATAACAGCTTAAGATAAACTGCAGAAAAGATAACATTTTCACTGAAGAATATAATCTAATGACATTTCTATGGAAACTCTTGTTTCTATAGAGTATCCTTATGAGCTCTTTTAAATTCTGTAAGAGTTTTCCATTTGTTGACACTACGTGTCTGCAAACGATTGTCTGGGAGTTCTCAAAGGATGGAAAGCAAACATTTCATTTATGAGTATGTGGATTTAGCATCCAGAAATACGAATGCAACAGAAGTACTGAGTAAGACAGAAGCAATGAGCAGACCCTAACAGGTGAGTAAATAGCTGAAGTATGGCAAATTAGTTTTACATAAATAAATTCCAGGGGAGAGGGGGAGATAACAGTGTTAAATAATGACATAGATGCTCAAAAATATTCTTGAGGGATGTATTTTTAGAGTTGAAGGTAGTATTCCTGCTATTCATGCATATTTAAGCGAGTAGTTGATTGCTTTCCCTGAACTGCTCGGCTTTACTCCAACTGATGGTGTTTGGAATGTGTAATGAAGGCAGAGGGTGGTCATGCTTCTTCCTTCTTTTTATTTATGTGTGTGTTTTAATTTTCAGAATGCCTATGTCAACATCAATCGGATCATGTCTGTTGCGTCAAGGCTTTCCGAGGCAGGCCATTATGCTTCCCAGCAAATTAAACAAATATCTAGCCAGCTGGATCAAGAGTGGAAGAGTTTTGCTGCGGCTCTGGATGAACGTAGCACGATCTTAGCCATGTCTGCTGTTTTTCACCAGAAAGCTGAACAGGTGAGCTGCTTTCGTGACTGGCAAAATGATAATGATGATGCCGCAGTTACTGCCTGATGACTTTTGGCTTGTATCCATTGAGTTTAAAAGATTGTTCCTAGGGGACTGGTGTCTGAAAACCAAATAGGAACATTTCTCTCAAAAGAGAACTGGCACGTGTTCCTTGAATGGGTAAGCAAATACATTTATGACTTAGCAATGAGAAAGAATCTGATTATGACTGAAGTGCACTGGTGCAGTAACATTCTGCCTTATATTTATTACCTGGTATTTCCTCAGCGCTGTGAACATACTCAGGATTATTAGGCTCAGGAAAACAGTATACATCCTCACTCATTTGCGTATGTAGTATGTGCTATGTGCACAGAAATATTCATACATATGACATAGACCCATACTGGCAAGCAATTTCTAGGAGCCAAAGCAGATTATTGTTGAAATCTGTGGAATTCATACCACCGCCTACTCTTGCTGTGCTCTCCATAGCCTCAAACTTTGTTAGGCCTTACTAAATAGAAACTGCGGAGACAACCAGGAACATCCAAGAAAATTTTCTGTGTCCTGAATTCTGGTTTGTGTCTTTAACAACTACCAGAAATGTTCTATAACTACAAAAGATTTTTTTACATGTAAATCAGGTCCACCTAGTGATGATGGTTCAACTTTGATCATATGTTGATTACAGTCATTTTCCAGTGACAAGCACTGATTTTTGGGCAGGTACTAGGTGAATGCACTTCATGTTTATAAAATGACCCATGCTTCAAGTATCCAAAGAAGAAATTATAACTTAGAAGAAAGAAACTGTGCGTCATGAACCAGAATATGTGTATGGAAAAGTGTAACTCAAACAGTAAAGATTTTCTTTATTGTTTGTTTCTGAGTGTAGAATTAGAATGGATTTTTTTTTTTTAATGTTTCCTATTGACAACAGGCCATAGCATAGAGCAATTACTCACCCTACTGGGCACTTACTCGTCTAAGCACACTCAGTGGCTCTGATGGGACTGATGCACTAAGTAGATGCCCATTACAAGTACTTTCATCTCAGTACAACAAGCACTATAGTGTTTAGGTGTAGTCTTTGTGTTGATAATATCATGTTAGTCATCATATATTCATAAAGAAAAAAAGTTTCTACCCAGTCTATAGTCCCAATGAGAATGTTTAAGGTTTATGGTTGACTTAGTTCTTTCTTGTTTGTTTTGGTTTGGTTTGTGGGGGTTTTTTGCCTACTTTTTCTTTCTTTTTTTTTCCCCCAAAAGCAATCCCCTATATTTCTGGGCTGTCAATCTTGTTTGCAATTTATGAGGAGTTGCTGAGGTGTTGAACAGCATGAAAGGCAATAAACCAGAAAGCTCTATTGAGCTGTCTGTGAAGCTAGAAGTGAATTTATTTTTGTCCTTCTCCTTTTTGAACTCTGCCAAAGTGGGTATTTTGCCTCAGCCCTAACTTGAAAAGAAGCTATGCTGATGTCACTTCCAGATTTGAGTCTTTTTTCTTTGCAATTTTATGGATGGATCTGTAAAACCTGGTCCTGCCTTGACACCTCTTCCTAAGGAAATGATGTTTGTGCTGCCTGACAGAAGTTGGTCTGTCATTATTAAGCAGACAAGAGAATTTGTTAATTGTGAGGTGAAATTGCTCCTCATTTGCAATGAGAGACAATTCAGTGGTTGATAAGTACTGATGTGAATCCTGTAAACTCAAACTGCAGCAAAAGAGATGTGGGAGTCAGCATGTCACTAAGCCAGGAATAAAATTTTGGCCCTGTTTTAGTAACTCTGGTAGCATAAACCAATTACTTTAATGCTAATAATTTGGTCATTCAACATCTGTATAGTATAAAAAGTGAGGTGTTTGGGATTTGGTCTATAACTCAGTCTGTTTTCCGTCGTTCATTCTAAATGTGATTATTTTTGACACCACCTAGAGTTTTGTTGTTTTGTTTTTATTTTTTTCCTAACTCAAATCAGGACCTCCTTATCGTACAATAATTAAGGCTTAAATCCATGAAACAAAGATGCAGTAAACCCATTACTTCCTCTGTCCCAGGTCAAATAATTTTTTGCTCCCTTTGCTCGGTCAATAAGAGTATTCTTGCTGTGGATCCGACTGTTTCTCACACAGTTTATCCCTGCTTCCCTCATACTGATCTGATACGAAGTTTGTCTTTCCTTCTCCAGCACAATAAGCTGCTACAGTCTCTTTGTTCATTCCTTCCTATCAAGTGAAGTCCTCTGTGATGCCAAGAGGAAGCAAGTTTATTATGACTGTAATCTTTCAGCCTTTGGCACAGCCCAACCTGCAAGGCAGTTGTTGGCTTGGGACAGAGATTTATGAAAAGCTCTATGATGTCTATAATATGCAAGCTGAGCAGGAAGCTGCTTGTGTTTCAAGGTCTCCTCCTAAAGACCCCACACAGAAAACTGCACAGAATACAATTTGTCTGGCTTGGAAGGATGAAAGGCTGAGTCAACCCTGCTGGGAATTGAACCTTGCATCTGTCTTCACGTGCCTCAGATCATGTTGCTTTCCTGGCTCTCATAGCAGATACATGTGGCATATTGAATTGAACTCGGCTGAATGAGTTCCTGGATCAAAGCCTTCTCATCCACCCCCTTTGTTTGTTTCTTTTTCTTTATTTTTTTTTTGTTTTCTGTGAGTATGTGTGTGTGTTTCCTGCATGCATGCGTCATCTTTGAATAACACAACTTGTACATATGAAACCATCATCAAGAAAAGAGTATGGAAAAGGAAAGTGGGGAAAAACAAGGAAAGAAGTGGAAGAAAGAAAAGACAAATCTTGCCAAATTAGTTTCCAGCCTGGCTTCTTCAGTAAGTGTGTTTGATCAAAAGCCCGTAAACTAAACTCCAAACAACCAATATGTCCTGATCAAGGTGCAACTCGCTCAGGGTATTCAGGGGAGGTGTTTCCACTGCCCCTTAATTCCACCTGATACAAATCTCTTGGGTTTTGTGGACTGTTTTTCTTGTATTCTATCTGCTCATCCCCCTCCTCTCCACATAGACAGGTCTGAAGCTATTCAAAGGTGCAAGGGAGCATAGGAGAACATGCCTTATCTCACTGTGATTTCAAGAGAACTGTGCTGATTTATACCAGATGAGACTCCAGCCCACTAACTGCTGTGTGGGGGAAGCAGATATACCAGTGTCCTCCCTTTCTTGGATGTAATCTCTGATAGTGTGTTAAAGTATTCATAAGATATTCATTCTACAGATCCTGTCAGAATGAACAAATTTATGTCTTCAATCAGCTGAGTGATCTCAACCAATTAAGTCTAGGTCAGGGTTTACCCTCAGAATTACACAAGAATCATCACTCTTTAAGGTAGTAGGTGCTAGGTGCACATGCTAGATGTTTATGCTGATTCTCTGACAGCTGACCCCTGACCTTTTGTTTCATTCTTCCTTACTTCCCAACAAGGAAGACTACCAATCTCATCTCTGCCTGGGTCTCTCTAAGCACATCCTGAACTTCTCTATTTGAGGAATGGAAATGAAAAAGAAGGGAAAAGAAAAAAAGTATAGAAGAATTTGGAGAAAATGAGGAAAGAAAAAGTGAGTTAATATCTGTAAGATGCAGGGCTAAGACCAACTCGACTTCTGCATTAGAAAGGGAAATTACAGAAACAGCAACAAGACACGTACAAGAAGTCTTGAACAAAAAATTCAGACCATTAAGACATATAATAGATTATTGAGGAAAGTGGTTTCATCTTCTTCCCATCCTTCCCCACAACCAGTCTGGAGCACAAAAGTATGCTTGAGTTCAGTTTTAATTTTTCTGGGGCCTAGGACAACTACTCTGGTTATCCTAAAGCTTCCACACGGAGGCCTAGCAAGCAGTGAACAAGGACTGCACAAAAAAAGGAGAGAAAGATATACTACAAAATGTCTGAGCTGTGTCTTTGTGCAGTCACATGATACAGCATAACAGTCCCTCAGGAAATCTGTTAAGAAGTGGTCTGAGATTTCATCATTACCCAACCTAATATAGAATTTGGAACTTAGGTGAATAGATTGTGAGTCAGGAGTAACTATAGGTCATTACCTTAAAGTTACTTTTGGATTGGATCAGAGGCACAAAGATACCTAGGGACTTTTTTATTTTTTAGGAGAGATTTTTTCTTAATCTTTCCTAAAGTCTTGAAAAACACAGACAGTTATTGGAGCCTGTCATTTCAAATCATACTTAAGCAGCTTTTATGTTCCCAACAGGAGCTGTTCTAGTCTACGGGCTGACTAGAAATTTAAGCAAATAATTTAAATGGTATTGAATATCCAATGGACAGTAACAGCTCCTGTTCCAACCTAACAGTTAGCAATTTACAATTTTAAATTTATCTTTTTTTAACTCAAATGATAATTTTGTGCTATGAATACATTTCTAGAAGGAAAGGTTAAATTTAATAAAGTTTTTGGTGCCTACCACAGCGTTTAACAAAAAATAAAACTTGAAATAGCTGCTTTTCTTCTAAACACCAAGATCAATAGACCTGTGATATGAACTAATGCTTTGTAAAACTCCTTAAAAAACCCAAAACATTTGCTCTCCCTGAGTGAACCTATACATGTGATACACAGACCAGTGTGCATTGTTTTAGGATATCAGACTATGATGTTGACAGGACATATTTATTAAAACGCTTTAAAACAGATGATCTTGGCTGCTCCTGCTAGGGGCAGAAGTGAAATTACTGATGTAATTGTTGGCATGACATTGTCTGTATACAATAGATGTTCAAAGAAAGATAGATGTGAAACAACAAGCTGAGTATGTGGTTATGTATGACTTTACAAATCTTCTTGAGAATTCTCTTAACTACTGTGCAAATCAGAGTCTATTAATAACATGACTATAAAAGCTTGTGGTAAAACTGGTAGAAATCAGCAGTTTTCATAAGAGTTATGACAGTGTGATTCCAGTTGTAGAAACACAGGTCTGTAAGGTGTAAAGGTCTCTTGCTCACTGTTTTGACAGGGAGGTTTATATAACAGTTCCCAAAAGGGTTGATCTAGCTCTGGGCTGCATGGGAAATAATGTGAATTCCACTATCTTAGCAGAAAATATGATGACTTCAGTTTTATGCAAGGGTGTTTGGGGATTTCATCTGAACAGGTTCAACAGGTAAGGAGTCAAACCAATGCAAGAGAATCTGCCTCTGGTCTTCTAGAAACCAGAGCTCTCTCTGGTAGATTTGTATTTTGAAGACAAGAACATTTAGAAATTCATCTTTGTCACTGCATCTTTGTTCACTGAAGTGTTTACAATGCAAACACTTTATAGCCTTGATTACACAGCAGCGTGTTGAATAGTTTTACACTGCTAATAAAAAAAGGATGCTGATGCAGAGCCAGAGTTGAATTGAAATTCTTTGCTTTAAGTCTTGGAGTCCTTCATGCTGTGAGCGAGTTCTTTACTAACAAGCCACAGGTGAACACTTCAGGAGTGGATATGGCTGTGATTCTAGGGGTGGAGTTGTGGCATTATGCATTCACCCTACAGGGCACTGCATCTGTTGTATAATTAGCTGTTCTATTTTATAAATAGCTCTAAAGCATGGCAGGCAGGTTTAACAGAAAGGTGGAGGAAGAAAAAAGTATTAATAAGAAGTAATGAGGTGACATTAGGCAGTTAGTATGGACGAAATATTAACATGTGAACTGTGTGATTGAAGTAAGGCCTGCTTAAGAGAAAATCAGAATGGGAACGTTAGAGACTAAATTCCTCTTTTCTTTTACAGAACAGGCAGTACCCAGGAGAGATTTCCCATTTTGTTCTGCCAAAGTGCATCAGCACTGCTCTGGAGGCCTTTAAGAGTGGAAAAATATTTCTTTCTACCCCTCTGCTCCCCCAAGTCATTCAGTTTCTGGTGTCTGTTAAGGCTTCCAACTAAGGTGCTAAACCATGTCAGTTGCACCAGTGATGATTTTTTCTTCATTTTCATGGATATCTACCCACCGAGAACTGGACTGAGACCAGCAGCTCATTTTGCATTGGCTCCTCAGCAACCATCAAATTATTATGGTACATGATCACTGCTGACCTCTGGCAGAATCAAATGTGTGACCCAAGGTTTAAAGTCTTGCTATCCTATTAGTGATCCCACTGAGTTGGCCCTGGGTTGGGAACTGCTCAAATACAGCCTGTCTGCGTTTCACTGAAATTAATTTCACTATTGATTTTAATAGGAGTTTTCTGTTGTGAGGATTAGTAGTGTTAGGGACAGGTAGATGACTGAGGGAAGATTGAAGGTTGAGACAATGCCCAGTACAATTGGAGCTGTTACTGTGTCCTTTGTGCTTCACACTGATGTATTTTGTTTGTTGTTTTTTTTCTAAACAAGTTGCAGTCTCCCTGTTGGAATATAATGCTGTAGCCTCCTTGCATGATATGTAAAGTCTCTTAAAATGGGAGTTTTCTGAGCCTGGTTAAAGGAGCAGTTGCTTTTAATCCAGAAGAAACAGAAAACATTCCTTGGTATCTAGGTGTTCATCGAGTACTGAATGCGCTGTTCCAGGGTGCCCCACAGGTCTCCATTATAACAGTTACATTTTCCTCAGTCCTTGCTGCAGTCATATGTGGCACTCAACAAAGCTTTCTAATGTTGATGAGATGTGTTTTGTGTCACTCTTTCTCATTGTTCCTGGAATTGTTTCAGTTCCTTTCAGGTGTGGATGCCTGGTGCAAAATGTGCAGCGAAGGAGGCCTCCCCTCAGAAATGCAAGACCTGGAACTGGCCATTCATCATCATCAGACCCTGTATGAACAAGTAACCCAGGCTTACACAGAGGTATGTGCTTCCTAGAGGAGAATATGAGTATCTGTTAAGTGATAACAGATATTTGATTGCATTTTGGAGCACAGCTTTTGCTTTTCTAAATGGGGTAGGTTTTGCTTTACATTTCTGCAACACTTTCAAAGCAGTCAGAACTAACCTCATGCTATAGGAGGCGACTCTCAGCAGTCTGCTTGTAAGGGCACAGCGGGGCAATTGGAGGGACAAACACCATACAGAAATGAAATCTAGAACTAGTATTGGCACCCTAAAGATGATCTGCTTCACTGCCTTTCCTGAACAGGGAACACCTTTAAGCCACCCCTAGCTTTTGTCCTACTGTTTTCTTCCTGTGAATGAGTCCCGGCTCTAGTACAGGTATAGTAATGGCAACAGAGGACGTCAAAGGCTTTTTCCTTCAATGTACAAAGTCACAGAGATGTCAGGTCCTCATTACAATGAATGCTGCAAAGGACTGTGCTTTAGACAGAACCATTACGTTGGAAAAAAACCTTAAGATCATCAAGTGCTTAATGACACAATCATAGAATCACAGAGTGGTTGGGGTTAGAAGGACTGGCTAGACATCATCCAGTCCAACCTAGTCATCATCCAATCATGGTGGGTTAAAATTGTAGCTTTTTCTTTCCTTGGTTTTAGTGCAGTTTCGTTGAAAATCTCTTTTTCTGTTTCTCTATCTAAAATTCTAAAATATTGAGAATAGAAGGAACATTCCTTGGAATAACCATTTAATGTGGTTTTTAAATAGGATATTAATTAGCATCTAATAGGATACATAGGCCTATTCTGTTCTGTTATAGATTATAACAGAGCAGTTCAGGTTCGTTGCAGGAAGCTAAGTAGAAACACCCAAAGAATCCTAGGGAGACTGTTTTTCTATCTTGGCACAGATTTAGCCATTATTATTAGTAAGATTGAGTCTTCATAAACTCCTCTCTCTTTGTTCTGCTGCATCAGTTTGATTCCAGACATCTTGGAAAGGAGAAAGGAAGAAGAAATTTGAGTTCTTAAGTAGTCAGACTGGTCTCTTTGAGTATCACAGAATCACAGAATCACAGAATCACCGGGTTGGAAGAGACCCACTGGATCATCGAGTCCAACCACTCCCACAAAACACTAAACCATGTCCCTCAGGACCCCGTCCACCCATAACTTAAACACCTCCAGGGAAGGCGAATCAACCACCTCCCTGGGCAGCATATTCCAGTGCCTAATGACCCTTTCCGTNTGGGCATTGGAACAGGCTACCCAGGGAGGTGGTTGATTCACCTTCCCTGGAGGTGTTTTAAGGCACGGGTGGACAAGGTGCTGAGGGGCATGGTTTAGTGTTTGATGGGAATGGTTGGAGTCAATGATCTGGTGGGTCTCTTCCAACCTGGTTGTTCTATGATTCTATGATTATTTGGATTCTTTCCTTTACTGCACTTGAGTGAGGCTCAGAAATAATGGAGGCCAATATTGTGGGCCAAGTATGCAATCCAAAGCTGAGCAATCCCCTCATGAACTAAGCTGAGCTGCTGGCAGAACAGTCTTCTTCCTTCTTCTGAGCACCACATGGTGCTCTCATTTCTACTTTGGGTAGAACAAGTGCTGGAGGGAGGAGATATGTAAGATGTATGCCTTCAGTATATCTCCCTCTTCCAAAAAGGATTCCTCTAGGTTTCTCTAGCTGAGATGTCTTTAAGGAGATAAACTTAGTACACCCCTACTGAGGGCTGTACTGATTTGGCTGATAAGGAGGGGGAGAAGGAAAGATTTTCTCTAGTCAGGCTTGACCCTGGTTGATGGTGAGAGCATATTGTTCACTGTCACTTGATTAACTGCACTTTACTGTGTCTTCCCAGATGCATGATATATTTGCTCTAAAGACTAGGGTTTTTTTATTCTAGTGCAAATTGTAGCTGTTTCACAGATGGTGCCATTCATCTAGTCACTTGCAAGGCATTGGAGGTCTTTCTGACCTACTATATAGGATAGTTACAGATTATACCTTCCCTCTAGCTATATATGCAGCACCCATGGAGATTATTCCACTAGCACAACAAAACCTATTTTTTGGTTCACCCAAGGTCACATAACTTCTTAGAGAAACGTTTGCATACTGCCCTTCCTCCATGAAGCCAAAACACAGGGATATCACCATATCACAGGAGTGTCTGTGTGTTGTGTGAGGTGGTGAGTTAAACCTTCCTAGAGTCCAGCAGCAGTTCTGTACTTTTAAAAATAAGTGAGAAATGGTCAATTTTGCTTTGACAAGTGCAGCACTGGCACTTACACCTTACAGGGACTCCAACTCATGCTGGATCTTCTTAAAAATGCATCATGAGGCATAAATGAAGTGGGGCAACTAAGCTGCATTATCGGTGCTTTTCTCCTTGCACAGTCCCTGAAATATTCAAAAGATTCACATAAAAGAAATTTAGTGATTTATTTTTGCAATTATAAGGGGAACACAGAAATGGCTGAAAGAGCACAGTAGACAGCTTCTCCATTTGTGAAGCTGCTCCCTTCCTTTGTGAGATCTGTTCATTGGTGAACTCTGAGATCACAAACCTTCTGTGCCCATTGATTGGGAGTAATGTTCACAAGAAGACCACTTTCAGAAAAGAAACTTTTTAAACCAAAGAACTTCAGAGCTCCACAAGCTATGAAATACTCTGTGTGTAATCCTTGTGGATACTGAGTAACACTGGTTGCCTGACTGTCACTGCGCTGTTTCCATGTATTTAGTCCAGCATGATGGGACAAGCGTGATTTGTGTTAATGATTATTAGCAGGACAATAAAAACACTTAAAATATAGTGTTTGTCTGTGGCTGTCCAGAGAAACATTGGAAGGCTGTGCCCATCAAGGAAAAAATAATAACTCGTAATCTCTGAGGCTGCTTAGACAGGCAACAGGAACAAATTATCATGCTGTAAATAAAAGCCTAAATCCTATAGAAGAAAACAGAGTAAGAGAGAATACAGAGACTTGCTCGCTCTTTCCCTTACACCACAAATCTAGGAGGATGTTGTCCTGTCTCAGCTTCAAATGAAGCAGAGGCGTACAAGCTGTTGCATCTGAAACAATGTTTTGATTCTGCATTGTTCCTATCGTTGAGGCTTTTATTTTAAAGCCTTGTTAGCTGTATTCACATACTAGTCCACTCTGGAAAAGCACTTTTTTTTTTGTAAGACTATTGAATTTAGTCAGGTGTTTTGATCAATCATAGTTGGTGTACAGAACATTTCACCCAAGGATCTGACCCCTCAAAATGGAAAAATTGCAGGATTATACCTCTGGAAGACAAAACCTTACAGGCAATGCCAGCACTTGGGAGATGGATTAAGGTATGAATAGATCTATATCATGGCACAAAGTTTCCAGGAAATTTGTCCTGAGTAAAGCATGTCTGTCATTATCTATGCAACCACATATCTTTTAACAGTTAACTTTTGAATCTTTAGTGCAAGTTCTGATTCTTTCTGTAATTTCTATGAGGGTAAATTGGCAGATACTATATTAAAATCATTGTAACGCCAGCCAGGGACAGATTCAGCCCACCTGTGAGCTCAAAGGCCAGGAACAGGAACATAATAAATTCACACAGTGAAGTTAGCCAGTACAAAGAGTGAATTTCTGGGCCAATAAGCTGCTCCCAAGTGTGTGCTTAGCCTCAGTTTCCTGGTCCTAGTGATTAAATTGATGCTGATTATCTTCCAACAGATTATATAGGATGTAGTATACCTTGTCTCCTTCCCAGTCTAGAATCTGCTTCTTGCTGCATAGCAGCTATTGACACCTCCATAATGTTGCCAAGTTAACACCTGGACCTCAGTGTTTCCTCCTAAAATCTGCTACTATCCACTACTGTTGGCTTGTGCAATCATTCCATCTGTGACCCCAGCAGGCTCCAGCATGCACAAAGTGTTCCAGCTGGTCTTTGGCAGCAACTGAATTTGAGTCTGGAAAGTCACTCCCTATGGAGTCTCCAGTTATTCCCTGATTTCATTCCAAATTGCCCTGAATATTTAAAAGATCTCCAGGGATCGTCCTAAGTCCACCTAACAGTCAAAATATGATAAGATTTGACTCTCACTTTTGCCAGTATAAATCTCAAAGGCTCTTTTGATTTCTCTGAAAATACACCAGAAGGAGACTGCTACAACAGACTGGGATGTGGCATGGTTTGCCAAAAGATATGAGTTTGGGTACTAAATGATATTTGCTACATTTGAGTTAAAATACAAATGAGAATTGAAAATCCTTGAGATGTGTTTTAACTTTGATAATATTCAAGATTTAAACTGAATGAAAAACATTTTCTGTCAAGGTTGGTGATTGTGATTGCACAGAAATCAAAACTCCTTACAGAAAATATTGTAATTTTCGCTCCAGTTTCTTTCAGACAGAGAAGAGAAAAGTGGGATGGGAATAGGAGTGGAATTCCAATAGTGTTCGCATTTACCATTTTTATTTAACAAAATAATGAAATATTTTAACTTTGGAATCTGAAACGGAAAAATATTTCAAAATGCCGTTTTTACAGAACCACTGCATGAACACACTTGTTAATAGCAATTTGGGTTTTAAGATTACATTTTTCATTTTGCCTCCACAATATGAGAATGCTCCAGGAATGTACCAGGGAAAAAAAAAAAAAAANAAAAAAAAAAAAAGGACCAAAACCTGATGTTAAAAAATCTGACGTTCTGGGATTTTTTTAATGGCCAAATGCCTTTGCATCTGCAAATGTGTTTTGATGTTCTCAAAAAAATGTTACGCAGGTGCCCAGGGCTTTGCATTTGCCAGCAAACTGTATCCTATTGAAAATGGAGACTCTAGGTCCTTCTGAGCTGTTCCTGAGAAAGAGAGGAATCATAGACTATTTTTTTTTTCACTGCCACTGAATGAAATACAGAATTGGAATGTCACACTTCTCAACATATATGCATACTTAGTAATCCTATGAAGGAAGGACCCTCCCTTATCATGCAGAATATGAATGACTCCGCCATCTGTGTTTTTCTTAAAATGCCACCTCCTCACAAAAATAGGCCTGCTATTGCAAATGCCACCTGTCATCAGCTCCTATATGTCAAGAATTTTCAGTGCCTGAGTGTCAGAACGTAATGTAGTCTTAGGATCTCTGTCTCTATGTATGCAGCCCCAGCAGCACCGTTATCTGTGCTCCCACTGTGTGACACAGCAGGCCCACTAGGAAGCAAAGGCAAGTGCTGAATGTGTAAGTACAAGTCAAAAAGAGATATTATGAGCTCCTTCTTCCTTTTTGACTGAAAAAAAATAAAAGGAAAACTCACAGGGGAAAAAGAATCTGTTAGACTGTTCTTTGTCAGCTATTGGATGCTTAAATATCAGTGTAGTGAAGTAGACCTATTTCCTCACTCAGGTGAGCCAGGATGGAAAAGCCTTGCTGGATGTCCTACAGCGTCCCTTGAGCCCTGGGAATTCTGAATCCCTCACTGCTACTGCAAACTACTCAAAAGCTGTTCACCAGGTGTTGGATGTGGTACATGAAGTCCTGCATCACCAGCGGCGCCTAGAAAGCATCTGGCAGCACAGAAAAGTCCGACTACATCAAAGACTGCAGCTCTGTGTTTTCCAGCAGGATGTTCAACAGGTAATATCATTACTAAGTGAGGTAAAGAATGAGTTTTTGTTTTGCAGCCATAGAGATTTTTGGTGATTAATCTAGAGGAAATTGCCATAACCAAGGTTTCACCCACATCTCTATGCTAGAACTATGTTAAAATCCTGAGGCACCTTTTAGTACCTCTCAGTTTCTTATTTGAAGTCATCTATTGGACCCTCGTTTATTGATCAGTCCATTCCTCACAAAAATGTGACACTATTTTCTGGTTAATGTTTCACTAGTGAGCAATTAGCTGTACTACTCTACTGTTGTGTTTAAGAGATTTTTAATAGAAAAAAGAATTTCAAGCATAAAAGCAATTAAACTGTGGTGTATTTTACCTTCCTATCTGATACATACACAATACAAACAATACAGGATACAGAAATACAGGAAATAATACAGATACAGACCTTTCAGTGGTGGTAATTAGTTGATCTTTGCCTTATTACCTCTTATGGAGTCTACATACCTGTACTATGAGTTTGCAGGCTTAAACAAACTGCACATCTCACTTTGCAGAGCCCACCCCACAGAAACACAATTTACATGGTACAGCATCACCTCCGAGAACTTAGGCTCCAGGTAAATAACTTTTCTCTCCCAAAGGAATCCATTTGAATGCTGGCACAACAGCGTAACTGACAGTAAGTATGACATGTCATGTTTGTAGCTGCCAAATATGCAAGCACAATCAACAGAAGTTACAGGGCTCTGCTCGTTCAGAGTGATATGGTTTGTTTAAGGGCCCCATTACTGCCCAAAGCAGATGTTGGTAGCAATATGGTACTTGCTTTAAATGAAGAGGCTGGAAGCTCTAATCATGTTTATGGAGCATTCTAATGTCCCTGGGGTGCTTCATGTCATTACCTTCCTCCAAGTGAAAAAAGAGGAGGAGATGGAGCGACAAAGCTGTCACACAGAAAATTGACATGAATCAGTAAGGACAGGAGATGTGCAACTTTTATTCAACATGCAAATTTGTGGTCCTTTCAGTGTCACAGTTGAAGTGTACTAGCACAGAGAGAGCTACAGCTATAGATATCCTTTACAAATATGTGTGACCATTTCTTTGGCAGCCTTGAAAAGTTTGCTAGAATTAGTACCACTTCAGTTTTTCCTATAAAACCACACAAATATTCATGCCACATATATGTAACAAAAACTGGGACTAAATGTAACAGATGCTTAATTTAAGCAACTGCACTTACTGCGTGGTAATTAAATTCATAAGCTATATATTAAACAGAGCATGTACTTAGAATTCAGTTAGAATACTCTCTGCAAACTACATCAGGTTAAAATCTCAAAAATGGGGATGAAATCTCAAAAATCAGGGGTTATAAATGCTGATATAGTTGTACTTTTTCCACTTGTGGTATATGACATCAACAAGAACAAGTAATATCTTAAGGATTCTTCATTTCCTACAGTGATTCAGGCTTTTGTTCAATCTTTCCAACCCAAAACTCTCCATTACATCTTCTGAAATCAGTAGAAGGTTTTATGAGGTTCATTCATGAAATCCATTAAGACTTACTTCCCACATATGCAAGACAATAAGGCTGTGTCCCTGGTTTTCAAAAGGATCAGGTCTTTGGTACATACTGTGACTTTTTGTGAGAGGAAAAGAAACAAGCAGTCAGAGTCAGTGGAGTACAATCATGTTAGAGAGCATCACTTTGTGTGAGTTCTGTTGGTAGAAGTCTTTCCCAATTTTTCTCTTAATGGGCTGTTATTATCTGGGAAGTAGCAACTTAATGACAGACGTGTTTCTGTCCTAGTGTACGCTTACTGTAGGCATCTCTTTGTCCTACTCAGAAAGTAGAGAGGAAGAGATGAATCATTCTGTTCACTAAACGTCTGTACTATTCAAGATAAATGCTTTGTAACTCATAAGTGAAATTATCAACCAAACAGAAATATAGAGTGTAGATTCCACGAGGAAGATTGTGTCTGAGTATGTAGATGGTATTTATTTTCTAAACAATCATCTCCTATAAAATTGTCATGCAGTTCCTATTATGCTTATTTTGTTAAATGCCCATAAGTTGGCAGGTGAAGCTGCCTACCTGCATATTGTCACGAATCTTAAGTAACGTTTATCTATAATAGTTTGCTGCCTTGTCAAAATTTAATGAACTTTAACCAAGATCTTCCTGGTTCAAGCCTAAATGGTTAAGATCTGGGAGAACAAATCCTGAGAGGATACTCCTGAATTTATTAGATATTGCTGTATTCTAGACAAGTACGATACAGTGTAGTTTCTCTAAGGAAGATGCTCCTCTTCCCTTTCCATCCAGCTCAAAATTAGGTATGTTCTCGCTGATGTAGTTTTCACTATCAGGATGTCCCCTGGCTCACCCTCAACCAGCTGTTGGCCAGTGCAGTACATATTCTGGTGAAAGATGATCTCTGAACTTACACTCCCTCACTTGCTCCTCCATACCTTTCTCTTTGTATCAATCTGGTCTTAAAAGCAGATGTGAGGAGAGACAGATTTTGTTGTGTTGTGTGTTCTTAATTGAGTCCAGGATTACTTTGCATCCTCTCAGTCTGCCATTAATGACATTAACAGTTTTTGGTACAAACACATCTCCGGGAAGATATTCCTATAAGTCTTGAGCAATCAATCGTTCCTCACCTAACTACTGTAGTTAACCTTGCCAGAGAGTTTAAGTATTAGGTATGCAATGCTGAGTGATGATAGGGAGGTCTTACAAAACTGGTTATCTGGATGAAGGCTTTACGTAGGCCAAGTGTGTGCCTTTTGGACTGGATTTAAAGCTTAAGCTGTGTTAAAAGGGCTCATTCATGTAATTCCATGTGCATTATGCACTATTTACAAGGTCAGAGCACACACTGTATGCCTTTCAGGCAGTTCAAGGCTGAGTTCTCAGATAGTTTCCACTGTCAAGGAAATCCTTTTGCTTGTAGCTGTGTTTCAGTTTGAACCTGAAAACACACACAAAAAAAGATGGATTAAAAGAAATAAAAGTAATTTTTATTCTGAGATAGAAAGTCAAGCATCCTTATAGTTACGTCATAACCAAAATTCATGTGATGGTTTGATGTTCGACGGGGGTTCCACTCAAACCATGACAGTAAGATGTTTCTACAGATGTTCTGTAGAAAGAAAAAAATTATAAACAAACACTACAGATTGCCAGTTTACAATATTGACATAAGAAGTGTCCTATGCAATGTCATTGGAATATCTCACACCATCAGACGTTTTACAAGATTACTTGCTATCACAACTATGTATTGATGTACAATTACATCAGTTTACATATGTGAACCGAGGTAAATAATGGTGTGCTAAGGACAATGAGTTATGACTATAGCATTTAAAACAAAGAAAGAAAGTAAATGGCATGAAACTGCATTTGCAGCCTTCACAGGAAATGGAACACCATTCACGCAGAAGCACTAGCAGATAAGACAATTTGTAAGCTGTTGTGAGGTTCTGTGCACGCAGAGACTGGCAAGGAACTCTTTCAACACCAGAAGTATTTAAGATCATTATAGGAATCTTGGGTTGCTGAGTGTGTAAAATATTTCATTACTTCAGTTGGTTTTTTAGAAGTTCTCCTTTCAGATAAGAAAGAGCTGTACTGTTTGATCTTTTTAGAACACAACTGTGGGAGGAGATGCTGAGATTCTGCTTTGCAAGGGAGGAAAACAATCCTTTGATACTGATATTCTGTAATTGTTGCAGATGCCTCAGCCCATTTTTGGTAGCTTTTCCTTTTTGCCCTTTTCTGCTTGGGGTCTTCCCCTTCTGTAGACTATTTACCAGCAAACTAACACCATTTCCATTTCTGTGGAGATCTGACGTTGTTCTCATGCTGTCTCTAGATTCCTTTATTTTCCACCGTTACATCCTGATTCACCCTGTCTGCCTCTGCATGTATCTCTCCTCTTTAGGATGTTCCCTTCATCCCCATGTAAAGCTATGCAGCAAGGGTAGCATAAGGATTGTACCATAAGCAGATGTTCCCAAGGAGCCTTAGAAATACCCGATCTAAGCTCATAACATTGTTCTTTACCTCATTGCTTCCCCCATCCCCTTTGTTTCATATGGGCAAGACCTTTGTCTGAATTCTCTTGCTTCATGAACTCATTCAAGTAGAGTTATAAAGCCTTAAGCGTGCCTATTAAAGCAGAAGGAAAATAGAGCCCCATCAGATGCATTAATGAAGTGGTCTGTACAAGCCATGGACTTGGTATTTTAAAGCACTTCCATGGAAGAATAGTCAAACTGCTACTCTTATTCTGCAGGCTTCATTACTTTTTGTGGAAATGCTGTCTTTCCATCATTTCCATACATACACAACAAGATATAGGCTGACAAAGGCAGGCTTTTCCCCCACAGATTCATGTGCTTTTCTCAGAGTTACTGCTGGCGCTGTTACTTCTTGCTTCACTTTGATTGTGTTGGTTGCCTGTAAAGGAAGAGCTGGAGAATAGGTGGATGTAGAGGTACAGTGTGTGCTGTCGGAGTTTCTTGGCTCTTTCCAAAACCTTGAGTTAGCCAGAGTGGTAAAAAGAAATAGGCCCCTCAGGCCAGATGAAGACCAGTGGTAAGCAGCAAGATGACAGTAACAAATGCTCCTGGCAAGAGGGTTGGCACTTACTGAGAAAGTTGGAACTGTTGCCATACCAGCTGTAGTGATGTCTCAAATCCAATTTGTTATTGAAAATGTGAAGGTAGATCAGTGTCAGGTTCATCCGGATTTCTCTAAATTTGTGGATCTACATTCTGTTGGCTTCATACCCAAATACGTTAATGGGCATAGCTTTGGATTCCTTGTGGTTATCTGCCTCTGGTGATGGATAAAAAGGCTGTGTGGCCATACTGATATAATTACATTTACCAGCTGCCATCGGCGTGGGAGACTGCAAAGTACTGCAGAGAAAAGGCTGTTTCTCTTCATAAACAAGCACTTTAACTTGTAACAAGTCTGACCGAGAAAACAGATCAGGGCATGATCCTGACATCACTTGTATGAAAAAAATGTCCTGCCAACATCTATCTGTCTCCATATACCATCTGAGAATACCAAACGCTTCATGTGATGTATGTGATTTATGTAGTCCATTTCCAGAAGAATGCTAGGGTATTTGAAGCAGTTCATGATTCATTTAGCTCTAAAACAAGATTTTAGAGGATAAGGTCTGTACATCCCCACATGCACGCACTAATACACTTGCTTGTTTTGATCATTTCAAGGCAATGAAGAGTTCTCCAAAATACTGTAGTTTTCCAACTTGTCACAGTTTGTTTCAAAGACAGAAAAAATCATTCTCTGTATCTCCTTTTATCCTTTGTTTACAGAAATACCTTCACTGGGTCTTGTAAAACAAGAGATTTATTCGTAAACAATAGCTTAGAAAAAAGAACATTATAATTAAGTCAAGATTATGTTTACTACAATATGACTTCAGCCACAGCAAAAATACATCACATGCTCTGTGCATCATCTGAGCAGATTTAGCCTGTAAATAGCTAACACTGATGGATCAGTAATTAAAACATTACAATTCAAAGCATCCTAGAGAATTTTCACACCACCTTTGGTAAATTTAAAAAGTAATGAGACCCACTTAATCTTTGTTACTTATATGTTTACATTTTTCAGAGTATTAATACTGGACTCTCTCTGAACTAAGAAGGTATGTGTGACCTTGCCAGCCATAAAGTTGAAGAATTACTTGACAGCAAGAAGGGGTTCTAACTGTGGTTGTATTGTTCCCAGCAATTAATAAAAAAGGAACTTGGAAGTCAGTGCTGGTAAAATAGTGTGGCAACCTTCTCTCGGTGGGATGTAACAGGAGAGAAAACATTTTGTTATCCGTGACTGACAGATAAATACCTCTGTTTTCACTGTCCCTTTCCTTCCAGGAATTGTTGAGGTCAGAGTGTACACATCTGGTTTATTATCTGATATAAATATCTCACCATACAATTCTGATAGATTGCCATACAACTTTACCTACATAGCTCTTAAGGACCAGCTTATCAAGATGTGCATGTCTAGCAGCCTTGTCTTTAGTACTTGTCTGCTTTCCTATTTATGCAGTAAAGGATAGTACGTTTGTTGTAAAAGGGTTTTTTTGTTTATTTGTTTCCATCCACTCTTCATTACAGACCAAGCAATAAAACTTCTTGGCAACTACTTCTTTAGAGTCATTTTCATTCCATTCCTTTTGTTCTTGCCAAAGGACCTGGCATGTTTTCAGACCATGTGAGTGCAAGTCTAGGCAATGAAGAGATTTTTGACCCTACTCGTATTCTGAAAAGGCCTAACAAGTAACCAACACTGATACTGATTTGAAAGTAAAGTGGTGGTATATTTGTGCTGGTTAGTATCCTGCAGGTCTTGTGATATGAATTAATAATGATGTGGCCACTTAAATAACACAAGGGCTGCTGTGTGACTTTGTTGCTTATTTTGAACTGTTAAAAAAGGACTTTTGTTCCTTACATTGAACTCACAGTGGCATGGGATTATACAGAAGTTTTGGGTTATTTCTACTGGCTGTATATGTATCCCTCAGCTCTGGTGGCAGCAGAGAGAGTTGTAGAATAAGAGCATTGTGCACAGCTATGCAATCCCTATTACTCAATGGATGGTGTTGGATTTCCTGTGTAAGGCAGCCATGCTAGGAAGGATAGTATTGCCTGTGTGTTTCTTCCATTTCTAATGATTTCAAATGGATGTTTCTCTAGTTCCTTAAGCTTGCAAAGACGCAGAGCGTTCATGGACAGTGCACTCAGGGTTGTCCAACCCAAACAGGACAGGATTTATTGAAAAAGAACATAACTGAAAGAAATGATGTGCATTTTTCCTAGTTACTAGTGACTCTGGTGTAGAAAATTGCCCTTTGAAGGGTCACAGCATACCTTCCCAAGTAAGGAAAGCAAATATGTTGTGATTTGGTATTAGAGTATGTTCAGTCAGTGGCTGCTGGCATAGAGCTAGGTTCTCTGTTTCTGTCTCGGCAGTCACATTTGCACCTTATAGCCAGTGATCAGTGTGTGGTATAAGGAGATCACAGAAATGTCACAGACTATCAGCCTAAAATTTAATTGCTTTAAATATTTCAAACTCACACGAGAGTGAGTGATTGCTCTTCTAGACTTCTGACAATGCTATTCACATATAGATCAGTATTATTATATCTTGTATTTTTTTGTGCCAGAACTCTTCACAAAGAACTATAGGTTTAAGTTATTACATTTTAATTTAATGATATTTATTTTGGAAATTCCTGAAGGGCTGTTGAATAACAATATTCTGTCCTCCTCATAACCTGATTTGAAGTGTAACGTGAAAATGTCTGGAAAAAACCTTTGTGTGTTTCTTCCTCTATGTAGTTATTAAGCCAAGCAGACAATTGTTCTTTGTGCTTTTAAAGAGTCACTGATTAAAAAATAATACTAATCACTTTTTAATTTACACATGGAGCAGTAGTACTATGGATATCAGACTTCAGGGGCCAGCTTCAGTTACCAACTGAAGTTTACTTAGCATTGATGTATGAGGAGTGCAAGAACACTTTGATGAGCTCCACAGCTGTCTTGGGAAACAGGATCTGAAGAAATCTGAACCAGCCAGCTTGATCTCTGAACCTGCTGGAGTGAGAAGAGGAACAAGAGAAAAAAAATCCTTTGTGCCCTAAAAAGTGTTGTTGTTGTGTCGAGAACTGTTTGTCCTTCAAGATTTAGTCCTTTCAGATGGTCTGTTTTGCCCTTTTCTAAACTGCAAATGTTTGGATTCTAACTGGGAGGTTAGAAGTTCTTCTGAAAACCCTCTTAAATCCTGATGACTCACTGAGGTTTTGCATCTACCTCATAGTGGATGAAGAGGACAGAATTCATAGAAGTGGAGATGATATAAAAGTACAGCTAGTTCTCTGTAGGTGGATGCAACTCTTGAAACTCTGGATTTATCCTGACTGTCTTTAGGAGTGTAAATCAGGAGCTTTATGCATAGTCTTCTTTTATAGTCAATGGAGAGACACTGGTGTCTTCAAAGAACAACTCAGTCTGTCTAAAATCTGAATTGTAACCTGGGTGCTTCCCTGTTGACTGTAAGGGAAATAATCATAAGGTAGGCTATTCAGTCAAGACCTTCAGCTTATTACCTAATGTTATGTGAGATATATTAGGATGCAAGCGCCTACTCCCATACAGTGCAGAGCACCTGTAGTCATCATGCTAGGCCACTCAGTGCCTTTCTGATCGACAATTTGATTAGCAGCGAACTACAAGGAAGTCAGTCATAGGAAAACTGCTAAAATTTGCTGTTACACTTAAGCAGAATTGTCCTTCTTATATAGCATATCCTCATTGTCTATTTCTCTTCCAGGATTGTTTGCATGTCAGCATCCCTGAAAATATGATGTGTAGTTTATTGTTTCTCAAAGGCATCGTTGGCTCTCATTGTGTAGGCAAAGGAGGAGAAAGAACCAGACTTGCCTGTTACTGATTAAGCCTACAAAAATAGTAGGATTACAGCGTGATGGAAGAGAAATATGTATAGTTTTTGAAAGCAATTGTTAGAATGAGTAATTGACACCAAGGACATGGATTAAAATAAGGTCTTTACATAAATGTAGGCTAGAATGTTAGAAGGCTTTCTCCCTATAACTTTAAAAAGTAACAATAACAGTAGTACTTCTTGCTTATTGTAGTTTCTTTCATCTCGGGATTATGAGTTTTCTGAAAGGTTGATTTTGAGTGACTTGCCAAAGGTCACTGAGAGCTTCATGACTAGAACTCTTCATGTAAGGATGTCTGATTCACAAAGGCTCTAAACCCTCAAAGTCATTGCTACTCCAGTATGAAAAGGTCTTATAGGATTTATTGGGACTGTCTAAAAATGAAATAAGTGTCTGTTATGCTAAGAAATAAATATGCTGGTTTAGGCATTGGTTTGGGATTGCAAAATAGTAATTCTTTTCTATTCCATTTGTTTCCCTTGATCTTTCTTCCCAATTATCTCCTCACATGGTCTTCCAGCTTTTTCATGATCCTGCCTGTCACTCACAGTGATCACTCCTCTTTCATATTGTTTTTGATTGATGGCCAACAAGAGGCATTTTCATTAAAGTGAGACAAAAATTAGCCAGACAACAGAGAGGATAATGTAACCTAGTTCCTGAAGTATAACTTTAACCATTTCACTGTGTTTTCCTCCCTGGGGCAGCTGCTTAGACACCTGGTTGCTTTCACCTTCTGGTAATGAATTGCACTCATGATGTGAGATTATTATGTCTTCCTGGGTAGCAAGGTCCAGTTTAGGTTGAGCTGATCTGGCACCATGGCCTGTTTCTTCTAGCTTCTTCTCTCCATGCTAGTCATTCCTGCTACCTAGCAGCCAGCAGTTCTACCTTACTCCATGCCACAAACTACTTTCCCTAGTTCTATTCATTACAACTGTGTTCTGCAGCAGCTCTTTGCTCTGTTAGCACCTCCTATTGGCTGTGCCTTGTTTCGGTAGCTGCCTTACCTAATAAAATTGACTGAAGAGTTCTGGTACTTCAGTCATTGGAAGAGAGATTGTGCAGTATTTAGGACTAAACACAATGTTTTAGCTCACAGGAAAAATTTTAATATTTCTTTTGTTTCATATTCCTCATAGGGAACTCTTACACAAAGCTTCTTGCTTGTTTTCTAAAGTTGTAATCTTTGGATTATAGTTCTGGAAGCTATTGTCTAGGCTGGGTGACCCTTCAGGCATATTGAGACAGAGTTGGTTGGCTCAAACTCTTGCCTACTATTACAGCTATAAACTTTCTTTTATGTTATGCTATGGTTCTTTTTTAACGAAAATGTCCTTGAATTATAAAAGCATGCAAAACAAACATATTTCAGGGCTCTCTATTGGTCTTTTACATTTCTCCTCCCTTTGTTTTGATAGTTCTTTATTTGTTTCTTTCCTGCCTTTTTTCCTGGAATTTTTTGGATGTGATGTGTGTTGAGGAATGGAGAAAATTAATTTTATTTTTGGATTCAGCAACATACAAACCATTGTGACTTTGAGACAGTTCTCTTCCCAAATAAGGAGGAAAATTTGGGGGATGGACAGACTACAAAATGAAACTTTTTTTTTTTTTAATTACTCTCTCCCTCCATCAAAAAGTAAACAAAATATGTTTTGGAGTATTGTTTCTGCTTGCTTTCCTCCTCAGGTTTTCAAAGTTCATGAGGTGTCAGGAAACCAGAAGAGAAGGAAATTCAGGATGGTGGGTTCCCATATTCTGAGAGGCACCAAGCTGAATGAGAAGCATAAGCAAGCAAGCAAGCAGTTTTTCACAGAAAACTTCTGTTGGGGGGAAAAATGAACTTTCCCTAAGAAAGGAGCTCTTAGGGGAATTCCTTAACCATTTCTGTCCTTTACTCTGCCCATGATTCTCGGTCCTGGAATTTTTTTAGGTGGCTCTTCTTAAAGAACTCAGGGTTGCTCCTTACTGAAAGAGCTTTTTGTAATTCTGATCCTGCTTGCACACACATACTATTTTATTATTGCATTGTCTCTGCCAAAGGACATGGGGCTCAGCATCCATTTGTTTACCTCCACACACACAGCTGCTCATTGCTGTTATCCATGGCCTCCTTTGGTGTATTTGTGAGGTCGTTGGCCTTTCACCCTGATAAACCCTCACAGGATCCATTTTTGCTGTGGCATGGAAGAAATCAGCTATAAACTTTATGGGTAGATTACACAGTAATGCAAACATCCTGGCCTTTTTGTTTCAGCTCTGCTGTGTCTTGCATGCTGAGTGCCTGCCTAAGCATGAGGTCTGTGCGCTACATGCAAGGTTTCTCACACACCACAGCAGCTCAGTCCTTTCCCCTTTTATTTGCAGTACTGAGCTGTGATTTCTCTGGCCTGGGACACAGTGTGTCAAATGCAGCTGGCTTGCCTGGGCAGTGATTGGCAGGCAGTGCAAGTAGAAGAGATGCTGCAGGAGCCCTACAGCATGATAACAGCTGTGGTGCAGGTTCAGTCCCTGGACAGGACCCAGTGGCAGAGGAGCCCTGTCAGGAAGTCAAACCCAGCCTTGTGTTGCATCTCTTTCTCCCTTTGCACAGCCTGTCACGTAGAGTATCTTAAACTTGGTGATAAATTATTTGGAACATCAGGCTATTTATTCAAAATAAGAGAGAATAGTTCCTAGAAAAGTCCCTCTCCATAACCACTCCCTGTGTTCAGTGCACTTCTTTCATCCTTATTCTCCTACTTCTCATTCTGCACATGGTTTACATGCTGATATCTTGCCTCTAGTCTCAAATTGTGTCAGAGCTCCATGAGGGAAATGTGTTTTCCAAGATGTTGGCATGATGCTCAGCCCAAAGGACTCTGGCAGGGGTTGTTCAAAATTACTGCAGCGTCGTTCCGTCCTGGTGAGTTTTTCCTCTTACAGGAGAGGATATATCAAGACCCATTTTTCTTTTTGGGATTTTTTTCTCTTACTAACCCTGACTTTGCTGCGTGCTGTGGTTGTAATCCTTGTTAGACCAAGATGACTGAATCATCTGCTCCCAGCAGTAACCTAAAGCAACACTTTATTTAATATCCCAGTTAATCATCAGTTTTCTCTGAGGTGAAGAAGGCAACTCAAGCACAGCAAGGAGTGCCTATATGAGTCCTGGAGAACAGTGCTTCTGTTGGAGACTGCACTGTTGTAAAGCTTATCCTTGCTTATCAGTCCTTTCTAATTGTTAATTGCCTTTAAACATCTTGTTTAAACTAGTAACACTTCAGGTGGGTCAATACTATTAAAATGCAGACAGTACTGTCTTAATTCATGTCTAAATTAGGAGGGCAACCTCAGGTTAGTACAGCAGTAGCAGTTCCAGACAGTGATCCAAAGTACTGGAATTAGGAGCTAGCCATGTAGGGTGCTCTTTTCCTATTGAGCAGATGTATTTCCTACGGTAGATGCCTACCTGATTTACCATTATACTTCTGGCTCCACTAGAACAGTTATGCTCTGGTTACAGCTGGAGCTGAAAAAACATACTAAATACATTCAAGGTTTATTTTGGGTTTGTTCCTGAGTGCTTAGTGGCTACCAATGAAGATTTAATGGTGGTAGTAATGATATCATTATCTTACTCTGACATTATCAGTGGATTTCTCTCTTCATTTTGCAGACAGGGAAACTGGGACTTTGAAAGGAGCATTTTTTTCCAGAATCTTTATCCACTCTTTATTAATTTTGGTTTGTTTCCTTTCTTGAAGCCCGTAGGTGTATCTGTAGCTGCACAAGTTAAAACCAATTGCTCTATTTATGTACTTGAGGATAATGTACTTTTCTAGAGGATTCACATACTTCTTTTTTTACCTTCCTGTGAACTTGCTGTATTTCTTTGGGACCTTTTGCATTTTAGACAGTCTCACTGAGAAAAAAAAAAATGAAGCAAACATAAGCAAGACAAATACTTCACAGGCCATAAAGGGCTATACTTTCAAAAGCACAAATTTCTCTATAGGATCAGAGTGATTTTCCTCACAAATGTGAAAATAGGTGCTGTGATATTGTGTTCACAAACATGAAAGTTATCTGTCATGATAACTGTCATTAGTAACACCAACTTGGACATAAAAACTTTAGAAGTCTAAATCAGAGCTTCCAATCATAAATCTAAATCAGCTGGGTCCTGCAGGTGTCTCTACTTACTAACAGGTTGGCAAATGCTGTTTTTCTGTTGGTCTGTTGCCAGAGAAGCAAAATAGAGTTATCAGGCATAGGAGGAAATCCAAGATGCTAAATAATTATTTGAGGAACTACCCCTCACACTCCCTCCAGTACACATGGTCACAACATAGTCTGAGCACAGTTAATGCAGCATACAAGAGGTTCCTAATATTGTTTCATCTGTTGGTGCTTAAGACGGAATCATTTAGTTTGGGAAAGGCTTTTAAGATCATCAAGTCCAGTCATAAAGACATTGAATGTTCTCAGGTATTTCTCTTTCTGGGAGCTCCAGAACAGGAGCTAAAGTGGTGGAAGTGATCGTAGTGGCAGGCAAAAGGGAGTTTTGCTTGGGCAAAAAATCAAGAGGTTTTCAGGTTGCCTTTGCTTCAATGCCCACTCTTCCTGGGACAATGTCCTTCCCATCCTCTTTAGCTCTGAGGGTCTTGGTATATTCTTTCAGAAAAAAAATGATTATGTCCAAGAAAACAGCCCAGTTGTGGGGGAGCCAAATCTAAGATTACAGCTGGTCCCAGACCTGGCTGTCTTGGCAGCTGTGCCCTGCAGAACTGATCTGAAAGTACACAGGACTAGAAATGGAGACCTGGGAAAGCATATTAGCCTCAGAAGGAGCGAAATGTCAGTTATTACTAGTGCTATAGACAGCAAAAACCAAAATCTTCATATCCGCCCAAGGTAAGAAATTTGTTCTATATTTCTGAATATTATAATCATAAGAGGCTGACAGATATGATTTGTTGTATTGCTAAATCGTTACACTACAACTAAGTGCCAGGTATGATTCCTACAAAAAACCAACACCAGCAGCTTAATTACAAGAGAAATAATCTACCTGCCAGCCTCAAGACATCTCATGCAGAGCACAACAGTGTCTTTCTATACTGATGCAGAGCACATTTTCTGTGTCTCGTACAGAAGGAACATGCACAAATGTGGTTATTTATAGCTTCTCCACCCACATGCAGCTTTGAAACTTGCTCTAAAAGAAGTTCAGCATTTAAAGAGTACAGCAGGGTTTTTTAACCTGAAGATATTTTTCTTTTTTTTTTATTTCCCTTAAAAACAATATTCTGGAAACATTAGTAACAATCCAAGCATTAAGGAAGAAACATTAGTTCTTCATTTGTCTGTCTATTGTTCTCTTACTTGGAATGTTTTTAGAGAGGCTGTTGCCAAATTTTATCAAGTAAAACATTTAATCAAGAAAATTAAGATAAGTGGGATACATTTGATGAATGGGAACTTTACCAAAGGAAAGCAATGTTAAGTTTAAAGTTCTTTCTCAGGGTAAGAGAGGCATGTGTATTCCTACTCCCTTTTGCAGAGCCTGCATACTAGATGACAGTATTTAGTGAAGGAGCGGGTTGGGGCTGCGTGACCTCAGCCAATGCTCAGAGGAAATGGGCAAATGCTGCTATCAAAATGCCCAGCCTACACTCACCCAGCTCTGCCAGAGCCCTGAATTGAACATGCTGTTCCCAAGAGAGAGACATGACTAAATCCAGCATTGTCTCTGATTACTAGGGCTGGTATCAGCTCTTTATGTAGAATAAAGGTGAATGGGGCCAGAATACGTCATGTTCTCAATTTTCTCCGAATGTGTAGCAGTTTTAAACCATCGTAATATGTTTATAGATGTACAAGTAGATAATAGCCATCTGCAGAAAGGTGACACGAGGCTATTTTTGCCCTATAAACCTGTGAAAAGGTATAGAGTTAAGTTTGAGCACCTGTGTGAGAGATCATGCACATTTCATGATGTACATGGAAGAACAGCCACATTGCCAATGGGAGAATGGCATGTCTGGGAGCAGGCAGGAATATTTGTGACTGCTGGATAGATCTGTAGGCCTACAGTAGTATGAAAGCTCTTGGAGGGAGTTGCAGAATGTTAAAGTGATGCTACTGCAAGCTGAAGCCTGAATCAGCAAGTCACCATGAACTTCTGAGGCTCTGCCAGAAAAGCTGAGAACGGTCTTGTTGCTGCTCAGGCAATTGGCATGGGAGATGTTTAGGATGTCTTTACTTAGTCATACTGTTAGCTTTGGAACCCTGTCATGACTCCCTGGTTTTGCATACTTATGCAACAGAAGCTACTAAGAAAGGGGTAGTTAGGGAAAGTTGTTATTCTGTAGTGACTTCCATTCCAGAACCTTGTTGAGGAACAAGGATCCTGCTGCAGGAACTGTCTTGTCTGGACAAACTCCTACATTCCTGTTTCCAGATGGGCTTGTAGGATACATGTGGGTGCTGAAAGCATTGAGGAGTCTGAAGAAGACTATGTGCATATATTTTTGCGTATTCAGAACTTTATTGATGCTCCTCTAAATCGTGGACCTACATGTCTCAGTAGCTGTATATACAATTTACTAAGATGTGTTCCCTAGCATCAACTGGGCTTTGCAAGGCTGTCCCGACTGCAAAGAACAGAACATGGATGTTCTGCTTCTAGTGAAATAGTGGGTTTTTTAATTACTGAAATCAAATTTCTGTTGTTAAAATGAGAAATTGTGCAGAGGTGGAACATTCACATAATGTCTAGAAAGCTCATAAAAACACCTACAATGTAAAATCATGGGGACTTCTTTTTTCTTCATTCAATGTAGACAAGGGAACAAAGAAAGTTTTTCTAAATGTTGTAATTGGCTCTGCATTTAATTTTCCTCATTAATTTTGTTGCACTGTGCAGCAAAATACTGATAGGCCTGTAAAGGTTGTTTTTCTCTCCAAGGGTAAAAGGGACTACATGTTTTTTCTTTGTGAAAAGGCCTTTAATTTTGTGGTGGTATTTGGAATAACTACAATTAGAGGGGAAAATCAGGGAGTGATTAAAAAATCATACTTAACAGCAGCTGCATTAGTTCTCTGGCTTTTGAAAGAAACCCAGGCACAGCTGAACATGCACTACACAGATGAGTTGTGGTGAAAAAGAAAGGCAAAATGAGGTGACAGACTTTTGACTTCAGGAAATATTGTCCAGGGTAGCATTTAAAGAGGGATTTTCCTTGAAAAAGGATTGAAGAAGAATCAAAATTCATCCTTTTTGTCTAGTACTCAAGTGGTGTTAATGAGTGCATCTCCAACTTTTCTTTAAAAAGTATAAACCAAACAAAACCAAAGAAAAACACCAAAACCTCAGATTGTTTGGTTGGTAATGCACTGATTAAGTCTTGATCCCATTTGAAAGAAGTTACTCTTATGACTGACTGAGCTGAGTTAAATACTGAAGAACCTGGTTGGCTGGCTATATTATTTTTGAGGATGAATTTGTCATCCTACATGGACAGGTCAAGCTACGATATTTCAGGATTTATATCTATATGCACAGTAATTAGGCTTTTACAACACAACGTATTTGGAGTAGCTTACACCTGATTTCAAAGCTGTTCCTTTCAGTGAATTGCCTGCTCGCTTTTGTACAGATGCCATAATGTTCTGTACTATTTATGATATCTCAGTATGTTCCTACGTTGGAAAAGGTTCCTAGAATCTCCTAGAATCTCTCTCCATATTTGTAGCCACATATTGCTAGAAGCTGCGAAAACTTAAAGGCAGGTTCCACTCTGAACACTTTTTTTGTCATACTTGCTTGTTGTGACTCTAAGTGTGGTTAGTCTCATTTTAGAAATGAGGATGGAGGGAGGGAAGTTGAGTCATTTGCTGAACTGCATTGCTGGGCACTGAACCAAATCTCTCAAATTCCCCTCTACTTTTGATATGAAATCCTTGCTGATTTTTGCTTATTTCTTAAAACTCTGGCATAATTTGACATGCTTAACCTTGTGAACAAGAGCAGGGCACTGTTCCCTTCCACCACCACTGAACTGCACGAGGAGAACTGTCTCTGTATATGAGGAGTGCACTTATCTGCACTAACCTGTGCAGCTTGTAATGTGTTGTCACATGAACTACATTTGTGTAGGTGTTGCTAAATGGCAAATAGAACATGGTGTTCAAGTGTGTGTCTGGAGGCTCAGCTTCTGCTGGATGCTTAACTAGCCCTTGCCTACTAACTTTACCAACATAGGATCTATGTTTACTGAAGTAAATTGACACTTTGCACTTTGACGTATTAGTAGGAATGAGATCTTGTGTTTTAGAGTCAAATATAGATGTCTCTGAAATTAAAATAAATTAAAAATAATGTCATGGTAACCAAAGACAATGTTTCTGTATAACATGAGGTACACTTCCCTTCTTCAAAAAAACGGGTTTTTAAATACTTTACTGTGACACCACCTTAACACTATTAAAAAGAAGTGAAAAAGGGAACTCAATTTTTATTAGGAGGTGAAATAACACAAATGAGAACGGCTGAGTTTTGTTTGGGTTCTGTTATAAACCATTAATAATAGCAGGAAAACCAGAGCATAAGTTCCTTTGTATTTTGGTGTATTTTTCTCAGCTAGACCTTTACTTGACATTGTTGTGCTGTGTCAGGGCCAGGGATAGGAGGGAAAAGAAATCTATTTTCAGCAATTATTTGGAACACAAGAAACTATATTTTAATTTAAAACAGACTTGGTGTGCATTTTATTCATTACAAGAAGATTAGGATTTATTAAGTCTCTTTGAGTTGTTGTGGGTTCTGGGGATTTTTTTTTTTTTTGGCTTTTCTTCTGGTTCTCAGTGTTCATTCAGTGTTCCCTGATGCTGTTGCTGATACCAGATTCTCCTGGTAGCATGCCAGGGGTTGGACTGCCCATGCCAGCCTGCACAGGATAATGTTACACAGGAGTAGATGTAATTGCAGTGGGTAGAAGTTGACAATCCCACACTGGCTACTGCCTCCACCCAGAAATTCAGTGGTCTTGCTGGCAAATGTGTGTTCTTTATCGTTTATAGGCTCTTTCCTATAGGGAGTGGTTTGTGGATATTCCGAGAGCACACGAACTTTGAATTGTGTTGCTCATAAATGCACGTATGATTTGTAGCTTCTAGTTCTTCTGTTGTAAGAAAATTGATCCTTTATCCTCTCCAGAGAAATTCTGTCTTGTATCTGCAAATTGTAGTGTAGCTGGTAAGTGTTACTGACAAGGCTTACACAATTTTAAAGAACTTTGACAGAAAAGGTCAGGTTTTGTTGCCTTGGAGTATAACAAAACATTTGCAATAAACTTTGGATGTAAAGTATCTGTGAAAGCACTATCTGAAATGTGAACCTTTTAACTACTCTTCCTGGTTACAAAAGACATAATTGGCAAAGGCAGTTTCTGGAACGGGGGTTTCAGGTATGCAAAGCCTTGGAGTTAATGAGCATTCATAATAGCAGCTACAGAAAAGGTAAAGATAACGTTTGATTCTTATGAGTGGAAATGGTGATGAGACTATAAAACCACAAGTTTTGAAGTGCCATGCAAATTCCTGGTATCACACCAGAACTCTAGATAGCCCATGGTATCTCAAGAGCAAGCAATGAAATGCACGTAACAGCAACTTGATACTGTTTAGCTTCCTTTCACTGGCATAACCCTAGCAGATTTTGAAGGCTCCGTCCATGTGTTCAAAGTTAATCAGCCCTTATGCACTTATTTGTAATAGGGTCTCATTTAAAGTTGAATATATTGGATGTTCTTCACTGGAATTGCTCTGGAATTTATTACAACTCTGCTAGAGTTACTAAGGAGTTAATCTAACTCCTCTGAGTAATACCAGGTTTGTACTGTTTTGAGATCAAGATCTGATTCTTAACTACCTAAAGTGTAAAATAGTATAATTTATTTTCACTTTTAAAAGTCACCTAGTTTTAAGAGTCACTATGGCAACAACAGTGGGTCTTAGAGAAACGAAAATTAATCATTCCCTCAGCCAAGGCACTTCTACAACGGGTCAACTCACTCGGGAGCAGTGAAACTGTTCAACATGGGCCTGGGTCAAATGCAGAAATCTGAGTGCCCAGTCACTGCTAAAACATGCTGCCACCTATTTATGCTGGTTTAATCACCAGCTTACACTTCTCACCTCCTTCTTGTAGAACCACAACAGGAGTCAGTGACTACTATATTTAAGCAAGCCCCTGTGTTCCTCTACAAGTCATTCTCGTTTCACCTTCATTCATTACTGCAAAAAGAAATACAATCTAAAATATGTGAAAATGCAGAAGCTTTTCAACTAATTTCAACAACAGCTACAGTTGTTAAAGTAATGGATTTAGGACTCCCTGCACATTTTGTATTCATGTCAAACAGGAGCAGAGTATTGGGACTTGGTAGGAAAGTTTTGGTTCCCAAGGAGATTTTAATTTAAAGTCAAATAAAGTTATGAAGTGCTTCTTAGTTTTCACCTTTACTGATTAGAAAAGATACCTGCAGAAAGAGGCTTAATTTTCAAAGAGCTATATTGAAAAATCTGCCCTTTTCAAATAGTGCCCATTTTTTTTAATTTAATAATCAAATTAACTTTTTAAGCTATTAAAAGAATTGACCTTAACTGCACTAATGCAATCATCTTGCCATATTCCCATCATACCAATTAGCCTAGAGGAGGAACAATTATCCCAGAACTTTTCTTGATTATTGCCTGATTGCTTCTTCAACATTTTTCCTTTAAAACCATTCTTCCATTTCTTGCTTCCCATGTTTTCCTACCTCGTCATGTACAAACTATCATTGTTCAGTTCAGATGTGCCATAGGTGCTAGACTTCCCATAGGTAAGAGTTTGATCACCAGCAAAAAAGAGTGTGGGAGCATGTCTCTTCTAAGCACCTGCTTTGTGATGCTGCAATCAGATGAAATCTGTCTGAATTGCCACTGTTATTATTTTTGCAGCTACACTGAGCACTCAAAAGGGACAGTTACAGCTATTCTTCCTCAAGGTATCATTTTGAATCTTGTGGTTATCCATCCATATAATGACTGTAATAGCTGGCGCGGTCAGCCTGCTGTAATTGTGCTGGAGTTTTATTTAATTTTCTTGGTGACCTGGGTTTGCTGCTTATTTTGTTGGGTGTATAATTGTGCCCCTGAGGAGACAAGGAGACAGGACATGCACATCATGATATATAAGAAAATAATGCTCCTACCAATTTTGATCTTAAACTAGGTGGAAAAAAAATAAAGATATTATCATCTTAACATGTGTGTCCTGCAGCATTCCCAACAATAAATGTTGCTGACATCAGCAATGCTTCTTGGGCATTTGGTTTATGTTCTCCTTCTGTTAACAAGCTCCCAGTAAACCTGTGATGCCTTTGAGCCTGATACTGTATAAGCTTTTACTAGCTGGGAATTAAATACAGAATTATGGCTCTCCCTCCAGAGAAAAACAGAGAGCCTCCTTCCCACCTCCTAGCCCTACAGGCACTCTTTCTGGAGTCTCGTGCAAGCTCCCATCAGACTAAAGAGAGCAGTTCGTTTTTTTCCTCCCATGGATCTTATGAGACTGGGCAGAAGAACAGCAGAAACAGCTACCCCAATAAACTCACCTATAATGAATGGGTCAGTAAGGTGTGGGATGGGAATTTACCACAGATCTAGGTAAATTACAAAGGTTTTATTATCCCTCAGTCTTTTCAGAAGATACTTCTGAGTTATAAAGTTTCCAAAGAAGTTCAAGGGGCAGCTTTACCCATGTAAAGATGTGTCTTGATATTTGAACTCAGCTATGTTTTAATCAATGTAGTATTATCTAATAAGCAGCAGCCTGGATCAGAAAATGCTGTCCTATGTGGGAAGTGTGTCCACACAGCCTGATTTTAAACAGCAGTCATGCAGGATCACACTTCACTGTGGTAGGAGTTCTAAAGCAGGAGGGAGTTCCTGGCCCTGTCCCAAGCAGGTTTCAAACGAGTGGAAGCAGAGTTGTAAATGTACATACTGGAGTTATGAAATACATTTTAGTTCAAGAAACACCTCAGATGATGGATCTACCTGTAGCACAGTATTTTCATCTCAAAGAATTCATGATTTACTCTCTTTTTCTAGATGTTCTGGAAAAAAAAATAGCTTGGCAATAAAGGACAATCAGGAAATTTGAAGATGCAATTTGGAAAACACTGTTAACTGCACTTTTAACATTGTCTTCAAGCTGTTTATAAGGAGTGATTAAATTTTTTGAACTAACTCACTGTAATTTCAATGGCTAACTATTTTTCTGGATGTTAATTTTTGGCAGTAGAGTAAGTAATACAGCCCATGCTCTCAATTAAAATGCTAAAATGCTAATTGAATTATTACACAATTATTCTAGTTCTAAAGACATTTCTTTTCTGCTGGGTAAGGGAGAATTTCACCAAACATGCTGACAGGTAGATGTTTACAAGTGCTGGTGATTTCAGGCTTTATCATGACCTTTCAGAGTTGTTCCTGCATTTGCCATAGACTAATAGCTTAACATTTCTCAATGTTTTCACTGGGGAGTAAGTGCTTTGTCTCCATCCAGATTTATGTTTGCGGTGTCACTTTGCTCACTCAGTTATTCCATACCTCAGCTTCTCATGTAGCGCAAACCTTCTGCGCCTTGTATGCTGGAAACAAAGATGTGGTATTTCTTCACGTTTGCAAATTATCACGAGCTTATTAGACGTCAGATGCTTTATGTAAGGAAAAACATATTAGCCACTCAGATAAATGCCAAAGATTCTTTTGATAGTTAGGACTATCAGAATGCAAGAACTTCATGCTAGCATCCTGTCTTCTGCCAACATCCTGGGACACCTCAGCAATTCCCTTAATCTACGTATATGTGTTTCTTTTTTTTTCCTTCTCTCCAAAATGAAAATACAGCATTGATGTATTTCACAGATTGGTTGTGAAATCTAGTACAGTGAAGACTCACGTGATCAAATATGTTAACATGGGTTTCAGAGCCACAAAAAATGCTGTTAAGCAAGTTATTCTTTAAAAAGTTGTGATTTGTTTCTTGTGGGAATCATGGCAGAAGTAGAGTGTGTTGAACAATTTGAAACAGAAACTTTTAAAGAGCAGACAGAGCCTGTGGAATATAAGACATGGCATTCTAAGCAGATAAATGGCGTAGGACAAAGATGATCAAATGGGATGTTACAGCCAGTATCATTAGTAGATGGTTTATAGATTTTTTTTTTTACTTGTCTACTCACATCGTTCTATTAAGTGGAAGTACAATTTTGTCACCTAAAGGGGTATTCTATATCTAATCTTATAAACTAAAGGCTTTGGAAAGCCAATACCTACATAGATCGTTTCAGAGGGAAGCTTTCCTGTTACAGGAAGGATTTGGTAAGTCACCAGGTGGTGCCCTTCATGTCAGTCAATATGGAATAACCACCCAAATGAAACATGAGAATTTGCTGCCAGAGTTGCTAGCTCTTGGATGAGTCCTGGAACAAAGGTTTCATTCCCTGTCGATCAATGTTCTAGCATGTTGGTTTGTAGGCTGGGATTTTCTTGTTGCAAGTAAAGTGCGCATTGTTTGACCAGTACTGTGACCTAGATTCATTGCCTTTGTTTTCATCTTTGTTTAACAAAGTGAGTGTCATACATTGTATTTCTCGTTTTTAATTGGAGCATGTAACAAAACATCATTTATAAAATAAAAGCAGCAATTTCTGTTAGCACTCATCTAACAGCGACTAAAGCAGCCCAATATAACATTGGTTGGGATAAAAAAAATTATTATTATGTGATTACCACTTTGATGCTATAAGCTTGAAAATCTTACTAGAATTATTTGTTGTAAAATTACAGTGAATGTCTATCAAACATTAATAAACAGAAAGCATATAATGCATACTAACTTCACATGAAAGATTATTTGAATTAAATACGAAAATAATATTTTTTAAATGAGGCCTCATTAGATCGGAATTTTTCAAAACTGAGTTTTGATCTGGTTCCATTTTTAATAGATAAGTTAAAAACTCCTGACAAGAGGAAAAAGGATTTTAATGGAATTATTTACGGTCTGTTAATGACAAAAATGCTAGAAGGCTGCCCTCTAATAATTAATGTTATTGCAACTCCTGGTCAAGAATATATCACAGAAAAGCTCTTTGAAGACCAGCTGGCACATGACTGCCAAACACTTTGAAGGAATGTGTTTGGGATTCTCTACCCAGAGCAAATGGGAGATGAAGTGATAGTGCTTTCTCCCCGCATCAAAATAAATTTTAATTTATCCCTCCATCATGCTTTTGGACTCACTTACGATGCTTCCCATTGAGATCTACTGCTTATATGAAATGATCTATCACTGTTTTTCAGTTTTCATGAGGAGCTGTTAAGAGGAGGGTACTTGCTGAGGAAGATTCCAGACTTCCCCCTGCTGTTTCTTGAAATTCATTTATGTGAAAGAAAAGTTTAATGTATGCCAGGCTAAAATAACTATGCTACATTTCAAAATAAATTGAATAGTAAAAATCCAATAATCCTAATTTATCACTAACATCTATAAACATTTATTGACGATCTTGTTCTAATGGATTTTGACAGATCTGCGTGTGTTTAGCCATAGCAAGCACAAAGCAATACCTCTGCTGTTGTTTCATCCTCACCCTAAGAATTTTTCTGTGCTGCTGAGGCAGGAGAGGTAATTGGATGTTCTTCTTCTCTGGCAGGTACTGGACTGGATCGAAAATCATGGGGAAGCCTTTCTGAGTAAGCATACAGGAGTGGGGAAGTCTCTACACAGAGCACGGGCGCTGCAGAAAAGGCATGATGATTTTGAAGAGGTAGCACAGGTAAGGGTCTGAATCAGCGACTTCTACTTTCTGACTTGATTTTTGTTATTCCTTGTGTATATTGAGAAAAAACTATTGCTGGTTTGGGTTGTACCGCTCTCTTCAAATGTTTAGAGCTGACCAGGATCCTGTCTCCTAGCCTTGAGAGTCAGCATGAACGCTGCAGAGCATGGTAGCAGCAGGACTTAAAATCAGAAAATCACAACCTTGGGTCAATGTTGGATCTCAAAGAGAAAACACAAGCAGTTTGTGGGATAGTAGTGCAAAATACTGGGACATAGAAGAGGATGGTTATGAGCAAAAGTGATAGAAATATCACTTGTAACTCCTACAGTGCAAACCGAGGACCTTGAGAATAAAGTGGAAAGGAGCAGTTAGCAGAAATGCAGGGGAAACACGAGAGTGTTTTTACAAGAAGGGCAACTACCTTTCCATTCTTCCCAACAGCGTATTATGTGGAAGCATTATTTTATTTGTTTTGGAAATAGATGTAATAATTACAGGCAGATGATATATTATTGCTGTTGTTATTATTGGTTTTCTTGTTATTCCTCATAGCACAGTGTAAGCAAATCTTGTCCAGGATTTCTGTTATACAGTCAAAAGCTTCCACCCAAAAGCTTTTAACTTTTCCTCAAAGCATGGTCAGCATAGATGTCAAAACATACATCCTGTCTTTATTTATAGAATTTAAAAGGAAGAGGACTGTTGACCAAATCTTCCAGGGACTGAATAGCTTATTTTATTCTTTGAGTATCTTATGGCCAGAAATTATTCACTGTCAGCTCTGGCTGTCAGATCATGTTATACCTCTTTGTTTTAGATTTGAAGCATGCTCTATCAGAAACTGATCTTCTGTGAAGGTACTTCTGCTTTTGGCATTTCAGATAAAATCCTGATTAATCTATGCAAAACAGAGTGCATCAAATGCTTTGTCTTCCTGATGCAGACAAGGCAGGTTATTGCTGTGGTTATTTCACTGTGGCAAAAGAAATATATTAGACTTTATTTTGTTTTTAATGTAGTACCCTTACCGTGTGCTGGCTTACTTTAAGAAGTTTCCAGCAACAAGGACTTACGTCTTTCACTGTGCCCTCAGGGAAACTATTATACTACCTGATAGAAGCTACTAGCTATATATTTACTGTTTTACCTCTCTGTCTTACTCAATTTATATTTCTCTCAACCCATCACCTACCCTTTCCCCTTTATTTATATCCGTCTTAAGAAGATAAATGCCAGGGAAGGAGATGAATTAACCACCTTGGAATATGTGTGTAATGTCTGCATGTCTTCTCCTATGTGCATATTGACCCTGTTAAACATATTTTATTCTGCTAACATGTTCTTATTAACTGATCCCTTAAGTACCTTTTGTTGCCCATTTCTTTGGATCCATTCAGTTTGCCAACATCTTTCTTTAATTAGGTGTTCACCTTTTGGTGGAATATTCTATTGCTTGGCTTGCTAGTGAGCTTCAGTGCTTCCTTTCAGCTATGATGGGATAGCTTTGCATACTGTTGACAAATCACACAGTCTGAAAGCAGCAGTTCTAGATCAGTGGATCTCTAAAATGTCATGGCACCTTCTGCAGATGTAAGCCTTCTGGCAATAGGCTTGAATTTCTAGAATTGCGTTTTGCAAATTTGTTAAAATGGACCCTAGGTTGGAGGTTGAAAACCACAGATCTACAAGGCCTCATCCAAAGGCACAAGTTAGTGGGAGGTTCCATGCTGAAATCAACATTACATGCTCTCCCAGAAGATGTGCTTGAGTCAGCTGTTGTTGGATGCAGTACTTTGGTAATGAATGAAAACTTAGATCATGTAATATACAGGAATTGAAACTATGAGATTTAATGTCCTTCATATCATTAATATCTTCTAGATCTCCCTTCTCTGTAATACATTAGTATCATAATTCCTGTTGCATCTCACTAGAGATGCAGGAAACGAATTAAGAACAGATGAGAAAAGACAGGAATTACTTAGTCTGAACAATAGAGATGAGAGTAAGTTGTGTAACTGTGCACGGAAAAAACTGCTTACTCAAGGTTTGCTCTACTGGGTCACATAACATAGAGATACATCCTCTCATCAGGATTTAGGAACCTTACAGATGTGCAACTTACCTGCATGGGTACTAAGGTAAATCAAAACAGAATAACTTCTCTTAAGATGTTGGTAACCCCTTCTTCTATACTGTTTCAGCATATCTGTCTGTAAGTAACTTTGAATACATTTTTATTCTCATCATGAAATCAAATTAAAAGCAAAGGGTGTATGAATCCAGTCCACTGAATGACCACTTGTTCAAATGATAGCAGGCATTTGGGAAGTGGAGAGGATAGAAAGTATAGGATGCATGGATATTTAATCTCTGCTGAGATCTAATTCTTTTACGTGTTATGTTATATCATCAAATGTCTTATTGCTCTGCCTGGACAATTGCCAACAGTCTCTCTCAGTTCTACTCTCCAGTTATGGTGTTTATGATGCCTCCTGACTAGAAACAACTGACACAAGTTGAACCTGGTTACTTCCTCCCTGGTTTTGATGGGAATAGTTTCTGCTGGTTTGTTCACACTAGAAAAGCATTGTTAATTTATGAGCCCTGCCTGCAGTGTGACACTGGAATGTGGTGTTGGCAAATGGACATGGGGACAAGCATTGAGGGGAAGTGAAAGGAATCTCAGGCTTTATCTGAGGTCAAGGACTTGAGAATATAATACTCTCTACCTTGGAAAGAGTAATAGCAAGGGTAAGTGGGGAGACCATAAATTTATCACACCTTGAGTTCTCCTGCAGAAGCTTCTAGTGAGGTTGATTTTTGTGTTTGAGGAATAAATCTCTCTGCCCTGATCATGACCAATTTGTATTCTTCCTAATTCCCTCCTGATGCTTAACTCCTTGCAGTTCGTTGGTAATTGATTCTAACTTAAGTTTAATTATTTGTCATTTTTCTCAAGATACCAAATGCCTTTGCTATGGCTAGGGTGGATAACTGGCATCTCTCATTCCCAATGTAACCATATAATAATGCACATTTTCTAAGATCTTAAAAAAATAAAATAAGAATTGTAGTATTGAGTTACCTGGTGAGATTGGCAGTATAAGCAGTAGTATTTGCTACTGACAGTTCTCCGAAAAAGAAAACCTTCTTAGGGTGCTATACAGTATAAATCTACTTTCTTTTGGCTTTGATAGATTTGTTCTGTTTCAGAAAGACATTTGCAAAGGTCAGACTAGAAGCAATTTTGATGAGATTTCTTGGTATTTTCAACATTGGGTAAAACATTCCTGTTTTTGAAGGCTGCCTAAATGCATGTAAAGAAGAGTAGTGTATCTGGGATTGCTGCACTGAGAAATACTCTGATAGACTGACCTGCTAAGGCACTGGACTGAGAGGTGAAACGTGCTCCCTCTACGTCTGATTAGAAGCTGCACAGATTTATAAATCTGGATGTAATGATCCAATCAAGCGTCGCCCAGATAGATCACATTCCTGCATACAGCTGTGCTTAGAAAATGTCAGTGATTTTAGTGTGCTGCATTGTGGGCAATAGGAAATGTAATTTGGGGTCTCTTTTTCTCATAACTGCTGTTTAGACAATGCTCTGGCAATTCTTCTGACTGTATTTATTCTAGATGGAAAGCACAGATGGCAAATGTTTGAATCTGAATTAAAAAGCCTGAGCTCCTGGGAGGGAGGCTGTTATCTTGTATATACCTCTGATGGTTTCTCAGCCAATGCTGATACTGTTCGCTGTCTGCCACCTTGAAAATTCCAACCTTAGGCACAGTGCTTACCACACAGTGATTTAAATTTAATTGTCAGGCATTATCAATGAGGTAGGAATCAAGATCTCACCAAAGAAGTACTACTCTGGATGTAACTGCAATGTTCCTGCAATAAGAGCCTCTTTGCTAGTTTGGAATTACTTTATGTGAATCAGATAATGATTGTAAATCCAAAGATAATTTCATTTTAGACTCTCAAACTTTTCCTTATTCAGGGCTTTTATCCTCAATACCATTGTGCCTTCCAAATGGAAAAATGGCTTATGTCCCCAAAATCTCCAATGCTTCAGCACTATTGAAATCTGTTGTGTTAGAAACCCTTCTCCTATTCTCTGTCTATGAAGAGAGAGGCGATGTACCATTCCCCTCTCTTCTGGCATTTCTGGCTGTCAGAGGTTTAGGATGGTTATCAGAGATTTCTTGACGCCCTTCTCTGCTCACAAAGCATCACTGCGTTTGTGCTTGTGCAGAATTAGAAATCATACTGGGGAAAAGCTTTGCTAATCCCACTCACTATGCTGAATAGTTTAGTCATCTGAATTATCTGAAAAAAAAGCATTTCTGTAGTGCATCTGCATTTATGAACATTTCCATCAGATGCGCTGTTAAGATTTACTGTCGGTTGGGTTTATCCACGTTTAGGGGATGAAAAAGCCCACCAGTATGTATTTCAACCTGCAGATGGCACTCGCAATGCACTGTAAAAGCCTTTAGCTCTGTTAATGGTAAACAGAGCTGATGTTTCTATTGCAAACTAACAAAACATTGTCTCAAAGTGAAATGAAACAGAAGTGGAAGCTGGCTTGCACACTGACCCCTTGGTGTTCTCCCACCCCTGCCAAAACCCACATTGTTCAAGGTCACCCAGAAAAACAATCTTTTTTTTTTTTTTTTAATTTTTTTTTTATTTAATACAAAGCTGGGCGGTCAGTGCTTTTAATGAAAGGTGGTGCTTGTCATCTGTGTTTGTGGGATAAGCTGCTTTCAGATCTGTGGAGCTGCTTTCGAGGCTTTTGGGCCACATTATATTCACAGCTACGACTGAGTTTTTCATTTGGTAACTGGTGTGCACATTGCATGCAAAAGTTGGTTCCGTTTTCACAGTAATCCAAAGGCAATGATGTTTATAATGTAAAATATCACAACTCCAGCACACAACAAAGCGTATGAAGCATGTGTTCCGAACAGCCTTGATTCAAAATGTGTGGAGTTGTCCCTCATCATCAGACATAGGAAGAAGGATGCTGAGCCATGGCCATCAAAGTTCATGGGGCTTTTCTGTCTATCCAAAGCAGTTTTGATTTAGGGACTTAGCTGGATCCTGTATTCCCCTCTTTGAAAGTTTTACAGACTATTATTTTGCCAAGGTATGCATCCAGTGCTTGGATTATTCTTGAATTATTGCAAAGAAGGAGAGTCAGACAAAATGTGAGCAAAAATACCAAGCTTTGCAGGATGTCATTTGGGAAGCTATTATTCTCCTGGTCTTGGGTAACTATGCTTGTTTTCCTTCAAGAGAACTTTTGGAATATAATTATTAAATACCTCAACAGGCTTTGAACCATCAAAATTAACTTTATGTGTACATATACAGTTCCTTTAAGATTCCACTCTTTCTTTTATTCTTCTCAGGGAGATAAATGTATTTCAGAAGAGTTCTTGAAAGCGAAGGACCTGTGTCTTTCACTGTGAATCAAAGATCAGATGATATTCTTCATCTGAGATGCAATTTGTGCTCCCGTGTTCCTGTCTAGAGTATTCCCTTCCTCCATAAAACTGTTCCTACGATGCTGTCAGGTCAGAGTTTCAAGAAGCTCTTGGAGATAAAAAAGAACTTTAAGTGTAAATAAGTTGAAAAATACGATTATATTGTTCATCATGGGAAAAATTCACTAAGAATTTCTGCAGGTAAAAATGATATTTTGTGACCTCTCAGTCCCACACAGTTTTACTTGAACTGCTTTAAAACTAAGTGAGGTAGTGGCCTTGTCAGGCCAATGCTGAATTGCTAACAGCTACTTGTTTGGCCTTCAGGATAAAAACCTAGTGCTCTCCCATACAAATTCCATCTCTGTTGGATGTAATTGTTCAAAAGTTTGGCATGAAGTTCAGTACTGACATAAAAGAACCAGGCACAAATGAGGAGCCCATGTTGATATTGAGCACTTAGAGAGCATTTTCCCAAAGTGATTTTTTAAGTTATTATTGTTATTGCTTTTGAAATTTTGTGGCCCACCTGTTTGTTGAAAGGAATACCTTACTGGGCATACTAGGCTTCTCCCTTGGGGCTGAGTAACTAAAATCCTTCAGAGAATGAAATACCAGGCCAAAACAATGAGAAGGCAATAAAGCCTGGTAAGAGCTATGCTCGAAGGCAGCAATAATAACTGCGATTTCAATAATGCTTCACCTTTCTAAAAATAATAAGAGCATTAGACAGGAAACACAATTTCAGCCCTACTCTTATCTTCATCCTTCTTTGTATGATCAGTAACAAACTCTGAAGATTTAATCTGCAGTTTCCTGTTCACTTCATTTATGCAAATGCATTCACTTCTACACAAAGAAGAAAAATTTCCCACTGGCAGCACATTGCACAGGTCTTTGCACCGTGGTGCAGGAGCTCCAGACACCAGAACTCTTGGTTTCTTCTCCTGGTTGGCAGCAGACTGCATCTGGCAGTCACAGGCAGGAGAGGAAAGAAAAGAAACTGCCTATATATGGGTTGTCTGTGGAGGTTGTCTTGGGACTTCTGGATCTAAAAACTTCCAGCAGGACAGCTGAAGAGCCAGATAGTTTATCGTGTAAGCAACAATTTAACTTTTTGCATGAAGTCTAGCAGCTTCTGGGTGACTCGGGGCAGACCAGCATTGCAAGTGCAGAGATACTGAAGCTGCTCTGCACAGCCTGTGCCAGGAGCCAGAAAGGCTGGGAAGGGCTGGACAGTAAAATGGTGCCAGAGGAAATGTTATCGGGGACCTGACTGCCAGACCTAAGTCAGAACCAGGCCATGTAAGACATATTTTCCCTGAGGAAGTGTAATACTCTCCAGGGTACACTTGATATCAGTACCATGCTCCATTGCATTAGGTAGATATGCCCAGGGAGACTTCATTAGCAGGGAGCGCTGACAGCACATCTTGGCTGATCTTCTGAAAGTCTGGGTAGCAATGTCATTGAATTGGTGGCTGTTGGTCCTCCATGATCAAGTGGTAATGGGGAACTTGTTTTTACAGAGACCCTTTAGCAGCACAGAAATCTTTGGGGCAGTTACTTGAAGAGCTGTACCTATTGCACCATGTCTCTGAGTTGGCATTTTAGTGTATTTCTTCTCAAACTAGAGGTGCTTTTCTTTCCTATTTTTTCTATTCCAAAATCACATGACAGCTGGATCTTTTCATTAAACTGCCTGCAGCATGATTCACAATCTAAATACTCCCTATAAAATCTCATGGCTTGGCAACACATTTTTTTAAAATTGCTGGGAGCTAGCTGCCTATTGCTGGTTTATTTGGATAGTTTTATTTTTGTGTCTTTAAAATATGATCCTTTAATTTGTCTGTAAGTGCAAAATGCTTTTCCTGCGGCAGACTGGGAGAACAATGAAGCTATTTAGGAAATATATTTTTTAATTCTAGAGGTTCTGGGAAAAAATTAATTTCTAGTGTGTGGAGACTTGTGAGTTTTTTTAATTCTTTTCATTTTGAATCAGAAAAGAAAGCCAAAATTTCTGAAAGAAGAAAAATCCTGAAATTCATTTTTTCAGGGCCATAAATTTCTTAAAGATAATACAGGAAAATTATAATTTTGATGTGATATAACATGCATGCTAATTTTTTTCCAATATGTTACTGATGTCTCAACAGAATAAATGTCTAGCTGAAACAGAAGCTATTTACCATTGACAGTTTCTGTGAAATATACACCCTTAGATGAACCACTGCTATTTTGACTGGCCTGTGTACGTTGGTGAAAACCATTGTTGTCTAAAGGCTTTTGATCCCCTCTGATAATATTTCTTTGTGCTCTTCTCACTGGCAGGTCAGTGGGTTATCAAACTGTACCTATTGATTCAGGAAGATTAATTGCAGCGGTGCCCAAATCTCATTTGTAATAATGGTGGACTAGGACTCTTCAGTTCAATTTCTTGTAGCTTTGTAGCAGTGGAGCTCATGGGGAGACAGGTGACTCTGTGTATCTCATCAGTAATTTTACTTTCTGATTTTATCATAGGGCGGTAGAAATTGCTGCTGGTGGCTGTGCTGCTTCCTCCCAAGCAGCCAGTGGTGTTTTTAGGAGAACTACACAACATTAGCCACAGCAACTGTGTTATGGTATTGCTGTAAAGACAAAAATTTTGTGTTGTAGGCGTTTGGAAAAGGAAATTTCATGTAGCCAATATCAAAGAGACTTGTATTCAGACCCACTACACAGAGTAAAATAATTTTCAAGGACAGATTTTAGGTGTTCATTACCATTGTGCAAATGTTGTGGGAACAGACTAACTGGATCCAATTCATCACTCTGAAGCATGAGATTTAGAATAAATTCACACTTCCAATATCAGAGAAATTGCTCGCAATTAACTCGTTCTAAAGAGTGGATAATCCAGTTCAATAACTGTATCTACACTGCAGAGAAACTGCTTGACAGAGAGGGACAAACAAGTCCCTCTCTTTTCCTATTAGAGGTCCCTAATTGTCCAGAGGTAGGATGTCCTCTAAGTCCCACATCAGGTGTTTGAGTTGTCTAAAAAAATACATTTGCATTGAGAGATTATTGCAAATATTTATACTGATTATATACAAATGGAAATAATCCAATCAACATTTTATTGCATATAACCCTATTTTTAGAATTTATTTCCCTGGGATAGAATTCAGGTGTCAATTTCTTTTGTATAGGAATAAAGCAACATCAATGGATTTATAGATGTCTTTTGGAATTAAATGTGTGTAAACAGGGATAAAAATCCTAATATGCATATAAATAATTCACTTGTTGATTCAGTGCGTGTGACCCAGCCATTAATATTGCCCTCCATAACTGTGGTCTGTGAGCTCTGGTTTTGCTTAACCAAGCCCCAGGAAAGCACTGGTTTGTGTCACTATGGAAATAGCATATGGTTCAAGGCATTTAGGCATCTTTTTTTAGTATCTAGTTAAGAGCAAAACCATGTGCAAAAAAATGCAGGTTCCTCTCTACTTGTACTGCCTCTGCTGAGCTAGGGAGAGGGATTCTAGGATCATTATGAGGAAAGCAGGCAGAATCAGCCTTCTTATGTCCCTACACTGAAAATGAAGCTTTTTGGGGGGAGAAAGAAATTGCAGAATTTGCAAGAAGTCAGAGGCTGAGACAGGAGGTGTTTCTGTACTGTCAGTGAGTATGTGTACATGTGTTTGTCTTGCATAGTTGACTATATTAGTAGGTAGCTAACACAACAGAAGCAAATACATGCTCCGAAACAGTGAAACAATGTCCTATTAACATGCAATCCTCATTATCATCGAAGTATTTTGTTCAAGTGTTATTTTTTTTCTGCATGGTGTAGGTAACTCCTCATGACGTTACCGAGATCCACAGCTACACAGCAAACAGAGAGCAAAGCCTGGTTTTGCCTCCCTCTGGGTAATATTAGGGCTCAATGTGAAGTGCGCAGTTTAAAAGGGCATTTGTCACTCATTAATTTCAAGGAATGGAAAGTGCAGCTGTCACGTTATGTGTGTCTGCCTGAGAGATGAAGCGAATGCATTGGGTGTTAGATGAAATGAAGTTTGGTTGTGCAAGGAGAGGAGAGATGGCTGGGAGCGGTAGATTTTGGTAGCTGGCTCCTGGTTGTTTTGCCTGTGGCCAGGATTTATATTGACAACCAGAACTTGGATTTGTCAATGCCCACATCAAAGCTGAGTGCAGGAAGGACTCAAAACGTGCAGTACTCCACAGCAGGGAAGAGAGGTCTAGTACACTATTATTTTCTGTTGTCTCCTGGGGTTTGTTTTAGGCCCAAAACTGACCTAGTTGAATCATTTTTAAAGTAAGAGGTAGGTGTTTGTTGTCACCGCAAAAGTGGCTTAAACAAATACTGCCCAACCAGGGACACATTCACACCTTTCATCTTTTGTAAAAAGTAACCATTGCTGATTCATTCCAGGGTGGGGCAAGCTGTCCTTCCCAGTGCCAGACCCTTTCCCAAAGCGTTCATAGTTTTATCTGTGCCAGGGAGAGATGAGTTTCATTCATGTTCCACTCCTCAGTCATGTGTTGAAAACCAAATGGGAGAGAAGCAGCCTTGCAGCACAGCCAGGGCTGTGCAGCCACACTGACGTATCAGTCAACTCACCAGAGTGTGCGCTCCCCCCTGGGATCAGTAATTGGGTCAGTAGGTCATTTAACCATCGTAAATTTAGTTTTCTCGTAGTCACATGGAAATGTGGGACAGGAAAAAAAAATGATATTTCAGAGCACAGAGTGGAATCCGATTTGTGTACTGGGACAGGGACACAAAATAAGGAGATTATTTTGGAATGAGGATGGTGAGGGGAGTGTAAATTGCTGCTTGGACCTGCTGAACATGCCTCCAGGGGTGGGGTCAGGTGCCCAGATACTGCTGCTTGGGTTTTGGCACTAAACCAGGACTCCAGGATAGCAGGCATAGAGAGATCAAAAGACAACTCAAAGAGAATTTCTCTGATCTTTGTTCTTGTCTCATATTATGTCCAATCTTATCCTTTGGAGGCCTGATTTGGGATTTTTGGAGGAAGGAGGATTGGATAGGGAGAGGAGAGGATTTTGCAACATTAAATAAAGAATACACTTGAAAGCTCTCAGGATTTTTTATAGTAAAAGAATTGGCAGATGTTGACTATATAGGCAGTATCTCATATGCCTGCAATATTCTGCTACGTGCCAAAAATCAATACATTTTATTAGCACAAGGATTTCTGGTGAGAATATTGTTCTGCATCAGGTCTCTCATTGTAAGTCATTGTTAAGATATATTTTTCTCAGATCCTGTGTGGCTGCCTAATAAGAGCCAGAAATAATAATAATTTAAAAATTTGTCTGTCTAAATCTTTGTTGTGATTATTATAAGTTGAATTGAGTTTCACATGGTAGAACACTATTGTAAAATGCAGCCCATAAGAATGTGTCTGACCAACATGAAAAATGTTAGTTCCTGTCTGGAACTTTTCTAAAGTGTACAATTAGGTCTAGCATAAAATAAATACATACATAAATAGAATGTTTTAGTACTTCCACTATAGTGAAAACACTGTTGTTTTCCCTCATTATATATATGCAGTCCATCTCACTAGCTGTTACAGAAGATTTTAATCTTAAGTTTTAGGGAAGACTGACCCTTTAGTCTATTTTGCATCGGTGGCACCTCCGAAGGACGAATTTGATGGGTAACCTGTACAGACATTTCACATGTCAGGGAAATAACAGTGGTGAAAAATTCATTTATAAATCTAGTAAGATAGAGAGAATAGTTTCTACTCATTTGAAACAAATTCCAGTGTGTAAACCACGATGGAGGGCTGAATTAATGTTGACAGTGAAGAGGTTCTGAATCCAAGAGACCATCTTGCTGACCTGCTTCAAAGGGTGCTAAGCTGTAACAAGGAGCTGAAGTAGAAAGTTACTTTGGTTTTAATTGGAGTTGAGGAAGCTGCTTTATTCTTATACATAGCAGAGGGGCATTCACCATGAAATTATCTGAGGTCCAGAGGGAAGGGGGATGGGGACGGAGGGTATCTGAGTGCTGGGCAGAGGGTGTGTTACTGTTTCTGTTCACAGGGTATTTTAGGAAACCTCCTTCTTCCAAATGCAAACACCTGAACTGTTAACAAGACAGAGGTGTTAGTGTTTTATTCTCATCAAACATTCTGTCTCCAGCAGACAGTGTACTGAATTGTGAGGTGCACTGTGGATGGAAAGACCAAATCTTTGCTACTAGTTAACTTACCTGGGCAAATATAAGGGATACAAGAGAGCACCAAGGGACTCCCTGCTTCCCTGTGAGCCTAGAGGGAATATAAACAGTGCTAGCACAGGGCACTCTCAGCTGCACTACAAGACATGATGGCCATATCCTGCACTGCTCCCACCTGAGCTGGTGTATGAAAGATGATGCAATGCAATGTGTCAGGAAGGTAATCTGTGTTTCAAAGGAACAGCAGCAAAAAATTCATTTAATCTCTGTATCCTTCCTGAGGAGGCAGCAGTGCACTGGCCCTACTAAAATGCTATGGCATATTTTCCCCCATATATTTTCTACCAAACATCAATTTGCTTGTAAGAGGTGGCCTTTAATTTATGGCAAAATAGAGTTCACTGCAAATCTTGAGGTACTATGGTGCATTCATGGTAGACTTAACTTTTTGTAGCAGCCTATGTTACATATAGTTGTACTTTTGTCACAAATTATCAGACAGAAGGAAAGTTTTATTGTTATGTATTCTATATAGAGAGCTGTGCTATGGTCCTCACCATCTAGTCTCTATAGTTGGCTATATACAAGTTCTTAAGCTGAAAGCTTTAGAGAATTGGGGACAAAATTTTGCTGAATTTTCTTCTTTTAAACATTGTCTCATTCTATAAAAAGTCCCATGTCACTCAAAATGTGCTTCGGGGAAAGATGTTATAACCTGTCTCTACATTAATGGAAATAAAGACACAACTGAGTCAAAGTAATGGCTGTGGGGGAAACAGAGAGAGGAAATAGTGTGATGTCTTATTTAAAGCAAGTTCCGTAAAAACCTCAGCTCTAGAAACAAAGGCAGGCAGTTTACAGAATTCACATCCTTGTCATTTTATTTCTGCCTCTGTTTTCAAGGCAGCAGTGCTGCTAGTTGCTCTTGGTACTGACTTTTCCCAGTGCTGTTGACAGTCCAAAGCCTTTCAACACTGTTTTTGCTGTGTCTTTGAAATTTCCAAACTGTGAGCATGATATTAAATTCAGAATGCCTGAAGTTATTTCAATTTAGGAGATTGGAGGGACTTGATAAAGCTGTCATGATTGTACTTGTATCTGCAGGGCTCAGAAAAGATGTGTACTGAGCCTTTGGGAAAGAAATCAATAGTATGCCTTCGTAGATTGTTGCTCACCTCTGAGCTACCACATGTTTCTTCACTTCTCCACTCACCTTCCTTTTCCCCCCTATCATGAAGAAGTTTTGGGGCTTTGCTCTGAACTGTCTGGGCTTGTTGGTGATTTTTATCATTGGAGAAGCTTTCAAAGAGCTGCATTTCACTCCTGACAGTTTGCCTTCTTGTGCCCCCTTGTCATCTCTGATGAGTTTCGAAGGCTGTCTTACCTTACAGTCATTTGAGCAGCTCTCATTCATACACTCTGCTAATCACCCAGTTATTAAGTCATTGTGCAGTGATAACATTGTTTTCCTGGTACTTTCCATATCCTGTGTAACTCTAACCAATATCAGGAGATATTATTTTTTGGCCTTAAAACCAGTTCAGTTTTGTGTCTGACAATAGAACTACTGTATACTGGCATGTCAGCCGGTTATATTGTCTTCATTGTTCTGCTGTCCTTGCTATTACTCACTTCCATATACTTGCTACTCTGAAACGATGTTCTCAAACAGAAGGTATCAAACTCTTCTTATGGATATTACCAGTGATCAAATGCTAGATAAAACTTGGCCAATAATGATCAATTTCAGATATCTTCCCTAATTCTTGAATATCCTTGTAGAGTTCATAAAGTATTGAAAAACTTAACAGCAGTAGGAGTATTTCATCATCTTTTTTTAATATGCTGTTCAGGTATGCTTCTCCTAGAAGGGTAGTAGGGTGACAAGAAATAAAGTATTATTAATTGATCTTTACCTGCAGAACCCTATCATCGTATTTCCTACTTCTTCCTCTTCAAGCACAAGACAAGCCTCCATAAGTAGATACTCTTTCTATTGAGGGTGCCTTAAGATGCCAAACTGATACTTCATACATTCTGCTAATCTAATAATTTCTGGCTTTGAAGGGTTGTGAGACCACCAAGGTTAACTTTGTCAAGTTTTTTTTCAATATAGATTCTGCAAGCTGTTACCTCTGATGGTTCTTTAGTTTGTGAATGGAGTTGTTTGTAAGACTCAGTGGATGAGCCTTCCAGGGCAGCACTCCGTTGGCAACCTCTCTTGCCTCAGGAAAGATGCTGAAGATGTTTTTTTGGGATTAAAACTTCGTTCTTGCACCAAAGGGATGTTCTTCCAGGTCCTCTGTGGAGTTTTGTAGATCAAAACATCTTAAAATCCATCTCACAGAATGTAAAGGTGCATACAGTTTAAACTGAACTTTCTTCGAGGGTGTTTATCAGATGATGTCTTGCAATGACATCACAGAATCACTAGGGAGGATCATTGAGTCTAACCACCCATATCAACCGTTAAACCATGCCCCTCAGCACCTCATCCACCTGTCTTTTAAACACCTCCAGGGAAGGTGACTCAACCATTTCCCTGGGCAGCCTGTTCCAGTATCCAATGACCTTGTCATTGTCATGATATGACCCTTTTATTGTCATGATGTGAGCCAATATCCTCTCCTTGCAAGGTGAAGTATGCAAATTCCTTCCCTGGAAAGAGTAGGACCATTCACTTATCTCATAATAGGTGATTAGTGGTTTAGTTAATAGAGGAGATTGCACATGAAAGCTCATTAAAAATAAAATAGGGAAGAATGAGGAAGTTTGCCAGGCTCCCAATTGAAGCCTTTGGTGGGTCTAGTCTTTCTACCTACAAAAAGAATGAAATTTCTTGTCTTCCTGCTTGCTACAAAAATAAAAATGAATCTTGCATCACTTTCAAAAAATCTAAGCAGAGGTTTAGTACTTTGATAAACATACTTTTGAGCATTCTGATTTAGAAGAAAATAGCTTTGGAGGCAACTTGCGTAGATTGTGTGTTTTAGTAGTGATAGAAAAGTTCAGTGATGGTTAAGCTGACCAGGCCAAACTGAGAACTTAGCTTGTTCTTTGTGTGTGTGCGTGGTATACAGACACATAGAATCATAGAATCACCAGGTTGGAAGAGACCCACTGGATCATCGAGTCCAGCCATTCCCACCAATCTCTAAACCATTCCCCTCAGTACCTCATCCACCCGCACCTTAGACACCTCCAGGGAAGGCAAGTCAACCACCTCCCTGGGCAGACAGTTCCATGTTGTATCTATGTGTCATTGCATATTTATTAATATTGGATATGATGTGTGCTATTAGATGGCTTTTTAAACATTACTCTCTCTATGTTACACTGGCATTTCATTGAATAATGGTTGTGATCACAGTGGAGTTAATTAGCGTGATTGTGGTAATAAGAGCATTCTCTGCTTGATGTATGACTGTATTCCTGATTGAGATGAACAGTTGATGTGATAAAATATACTGTAGCCGACATTTCTTAATCTAAAGTAAGCACTCAATATGAAATAGTACAAAGAAGAATTATTTTAGTTAATGTATTTTCAGCTGTTAATTCTAATCTTGGTTATTCATTAGTTTGAAGGTCTAAGGTAGCTTTTAAACCATTTATCTGGAGTTTCAGCATTTGATGTAATGTGTAAGTGTCATTCATATGTGAACCCTGAGGGAAAATCATAAATAAAAGATAATAATACATGGAAAAATATCTGGTTCTTGGCAACGATTAGTGAGGGTGCTGTGTGATGTCCACCTCATCATTTTCGGGAACTGCTTATTTCTCATTCATGCTCAAGAATTCCTTATACTTAGATAATCCACTGAAATCATGGAATTACTGGAGGCATAAAGTAGTAATTAATACCAGCATGGTATTCTATCTGACTTCTTAGCCAGCTGAATTGGGAGCAAACTTCACGTTCCCCAAATCCATGAATGCTCCTGAACTGACCTAAGCCTCAAATGTCAGTAAGGAAAGAAGTAAGAATGGATCAGGAAATACAGATGCTCACCCAGAAAATGTCAGGAAAAAAATCATTTCAAACATTGTGAATGAGCATTGTGAATGTACCACAACGGGAGGTGAGGTGTAAGGACCTTTCAACCTAACGTATCAGCTGCAAAGACAACTTTTCCAGGAGCTGGGGGAGAGGTTTTCTATGCATTGCTGGTGTGCTGAAGCATGGGTGGCAATTCCAGGTGCTCTGGTTCCTAGACTGTGTTCAGAAATGGATGCGATGCTGGGAGAGTAGCAATAATTTTGTTGAAATTGTGAAGTAGTTGGACACATACTCACAAATGCTTGTGCTCACAAGTTTACTTTAGACCCTAATTGTTAAGTTACTTAAACAGATGTGACTCAGTCATTTAAAGGTAGGCACGTTCTTACATGTCCATCAAAAAATGAACATAAGAGGGTGTAGTATTTGAGGAGCTCAAACTTCAAGGATGTTGCAAGGAGAACTGGGTCAAAACTATGACAAGAAAAAGTTAAGATGAATTGCCATATCTAAGGGAAGAATAGTCTGCAAAGAGGGTGATGGAAACTTCCTTAACCTGGATATTTTTTGAAAAAAAATCTGAAGAAGTGTCTGGTTTAGTGTACAGTAGGGAACAATCCTGTACTGATAGAGCAAGTGGTTGCATGGCCTCAGAGAGATGTTTGTTCTTCTTTAACTGTAATTCCTGGTAAGTCTGTTTTGAATTAAAGCAATAGAGCACAAGTAAAAATACAGGTCTTGATTTGATTATGTGAAATTCAAACTGAATAAAATCACATCTTACATTAGATCATCCAATGCATTTAGCCTTTGCCCTTCTTGAGAGAAGGGGAATTTTGACAAAGATAGATGCTTCCTTAAACCCCAGATTTATTTATCGAAGAAGTGCTTCGTTATGGTCACTTATTTTAGCTTTAGAATATTGTATTACTAAAGATATAATTCTCCACAAAAGCCTGACTGTGAGATCACTTAACCTAAACAAAAAAATGGAGGTAATTTTAACAAAATGTCTTGAGCTAGGAATCTGATAGCAGAAACTGAGCTTCATAATTAAGGATAACAATAGTTTATAAGGACTGAGAAGAAATGCAGAGTCAGCTCCATAATTATAATTTTGTGAATGAGAATCGTGCTATAGTTTCTGCAAGGAGGAGGGCTACATACTGTCTATGCACAGAACAGGGGTTCAAGGGCTCCAAAGTTCTAGTTGTAGCCCTTTGACATTTTTTGGTTCATCCTGCAATCTCGAGTAAATGCCTAAGAGGCTGACCCATTTCTTACCAAAGTCAGAAAGATCCTTTTAACTGTTCTCAGTGACTGATGGATCAGGCTTTGAACTCTGTCTTGACATCTCATCTTCACAGCAGGAGTAATAATACTGTGATTTCATCTTTGGTGTTGAAGAGTCAAGTCACGACTAAAGAACAGGAAGGAGATATCACATCAGAGAAAGCCTAATAAGTTTCAGTCTGCAGGCATAAGATGGGATTCACATCACTGGTCTTTAGTCAAGAAGATCAGATCTAAGCTAGTCATCTAAGTTCTCTCTCTAGTCAGTACTTGCTGGCCTCTAGAGATGCCATCTCTTCTGTGCCTTTTACATGTTAAAACCCAAGTGACAAAGATGTCTGAATTAACATGAGGAATGTTTTCCTGGAGCTGCCTTTCATAGCCCCAGAAATTGAATAACTCGTAATAAGGCAAACTGGTGCTGCCTCAGTTCCCCTTCAGCATACCTAAGCAGCAGCCTAGGAAGTTCAGTGTCATGGGTACATCGTTTGTGTTTAATGAAATAGTGTATCTGACCACCTACCCTGGTTCCCCTGCCTCATGTTTCTCCTGATGTATGTAGCTAAATATCTTTCATTGATCGGCATGGTTCACACCACGCTGGAGATCTTGAGAACAGTTACCATGCAAGCCTCTCTAATAAACAGCTGTGAAACACTCTGCAAGAGGAGATTGTTCTGGAAAAAGATTGCCTGGTTCTGAGCTCTGCCCTGAACTATGGTCAGACACAGCTTTCTTCAATGTAATCTGCCTAGAAACATGTAGCAATAGACTAGTTACAAGTGTAGTTGCTAGGAATAGAGGAAAAACTGCATGCAACCATCTTCTGAAAATGCATTTGGTTTGAAACCAAAATGCTACACTACATTCATCCATTTGTTAAAAATGCAATAAAAAGCACAAATACCCCCTCCCAATTTCCTCCCTTCCCTTTTTTTTTTTTTTTTTTTAATTTAAGAAGGATGTGAAGGTCCTTGGGTGCATCTAGAGGAGGGCAACAAAGCTGGTGAAAGGGCTGGAAGGCAGGTCCAGTAATAAGCACCTGAGGACACTGAGTTTGTCTAGTTTGGAGAAGGTGCATCTAGAGGAGGGCAACAAAGCTGGTGAAAGGGCTGGAAGGCAGGTCCAGTAATAAGCAGCTGAGGACACTGAGTTTGTCTAGTTTGGAGAAAAGGAAGCTGAGGGGTGACCTCATGGCTCTCTACAGCTTCCTGAGGAGGGGAAGAGGAGAGGCAGTTGCTCATCTCTTCTTTCTGGGAACCAGTGATAGGATGTGTGGGAATGGCTCAAAGTCACACTGGAGGAGGTTTAGATTGGACATTGGGAAGCATTTCTTTACCAAGAGGGTAGTCACACTGCAACAGGCTTGCTAGTCAGGTGGTCAGTGCCCCAAACCTGACAGTATTTGAGAGGGATTTGGACAATGACCGTAATAACATTCTTTAACTTTTGGTTAGCCTTTAAGTGGTCGGCCAATAGAACTAGATGGTTTTCATGTGTGTTCAAAATGAACTATTATACTCCATCCCATTCTGATTTGTTTCTCAGTAAGATGTTAGATTTCTTTAGCATACAATGCACATCATCAATAATATTTGTGTTCTGATGCCTTTAACCTCATGTTGCTCCAAGAATTAACTGATGCATTATTCTCTATTTTTTTCATTTAGTTATTTTTTAATTTTTAATTAGGAAAAAGTACCAAATACTTTTATATCAGAATTTGAACCCTTTGGCTGATTTGTACCGAGCACTGCAATACTATTGTCTGTGTAACAGATGAGGCTAATCACCAAATGCATGCAGCCAGTGCTCTCTGATATTGAGTATCAATACAACTCCTACTCTTGGTTAAAAAGATTTGGAGAGAGCAGTTGACAAAACACATCTCTGGCACAAAGATTATGGACAAAGTAACGTTTGTTTTAACTTTAAGGAAATCCCTTAGACAGTTTGTGGAGAGCACTGTGTTTGGATAGTGCATTTCCAAAGCAGCAATGGTTTCATATGCATTAACCTGGAAACACAGCGGAATCTCAACTGAGATCTACTGCCAGGATCAGAGATGGAAATGGATCCTGATGTTTTGGCACATATTGGTCTGACATGCAAAGGAAAGCACGATAAATATACCAGGCAAATTCCACATCAGCTTTTTCATAAACCATTTTTTTCAACTTACTACAGAATATCAAACTGTTAACAATTAATGAATCAAAGTTATGGGAATCCTGTTCATGAATATTGCCGTGGGATAAGACAGCAATCATCTCCACATCCAGATTGTGGCAGGGATTGTTGCGTAGGGTTTGTTTATTTCTTTTCTGTAATTGTGTTTATTTTTGTTATTTGCAAGAAAAAGGAGAGATGAATGCCTCTTGGTTCTGTCTAAAATGAATTGCAGAAGTGTGTATTACAGCTATTTCCATTCTGAAACCTGAAGGGTGCAGTTTCATTTTATTGTGATTGCAGATTTCATGATTGGAATAGGTGATTATGCAAAGATTAGGGTAGAAATATTACTAAGAGATTTGAGATAGAATTTAATTTTGTGCTTGAAACAGTGCTGAAGTATGTGGTACCAGTTAGCAGATCACTGAGAATTTCAAAGGTTTATATGTGACAACTCTCTCAGGGGTTAATGCAATGTTAGGAAAAATACCCCACCCTCCTAAAGTTTCAGAGAGAGCATAATTTTATAACTCACGGATTATTTTTCTGTGGAACTTGTGATATCATTTTTTTGATGAGAATTAATTTCAACAGATGTAGTATAGGCATTCTTCATGGGATCTTCTCTCTGGGGAGATTAGCCATTTTGGGTGTCACCTTCCTCAGGATGACACAGAATATCTTCAGTGGGTCTGTGGTTTACAGAAAAGTGGACAGCCATGATTGTCCTTCTAGTAGGAAAAATTTCCTCCTGTGGTTAAATTAGTTCTTACCTTCTTCCGAAGTTTTCAATCTTAATGCCAGTTTTGAGGTGTGCACAGATGATGTGATGCTGGTAGATCCTTACATATCTCAGAAGGGCTGGGAATCTGAGGACCCTCCTCTGGCTGCTTTTCTTCATCTCAATACTCAATTCTCTCTCCCACCCTGACTGATCCAGGTGCAAATACTTTCAAACAAATGAAATAAGGGTCTGTACTCTGAAGAGTTTACTGGCAAATGAGCAAGCTCAGGGTGAAAAACATACAAAGCAGGCAAGCAGTGCAGCCTTGTAGTACCAATCGTGATGAAGCCCTCAGGAGCAACACAGCTTTAGTTTAGAATTTGTAAAGAAACAGATGTACATGAAAATATTTATGTGTATCAACTTCTGATGTGATTTATGTGCATTTGAAGCAAATGAACAAAACAAAAGTAAGACAGGCCCTCACCAAATAATCAGCCTCTAGCTTATTTGGCTGTGCTGAGTTTATAGCTCATCTGACAGTAGATGACAATCCTTTCATGAATATGTCAGATTCGGAAGTTCAAGGTGAGCGTACTTAACTCCCTAATGTGGTTGCTTATCTGAAATGTATCTAAAACTCTTAAATCTGCAACAGTGAGCTAGAAATCTGTCAGCACCAGGCATTCCTTATAGAATGACATGAATAAAGCCATTAGTGTTTTACCTGTCATAAATTGCACCTGCTTTAAAACCCCAGATACTTAGCTGGGAATTCAGAGTGGACAAAGATAGGGAAAAAAGTGAACTAAAATTTCAGCATTCTTGAAATGTGCTGTGTTCAGGCTTCTTGTGTGTGACACATTTAAGCAAATGTGTCCAAAATTAGGTATGAATGCTTCAGGGAAGCATCACTGTATGCTGACAGTGCCTGGCACAGCCCAGGGGAAATGCTGCGTGTGGCTCCTTTCACATCCAGCTAGATTCCTTGCAGAAAAATCCCTGTTGCCTTTGGATAACGTGTGATACAAAGGGACTGCTGCANTTATAGCTCATCTGACAGTAGATGACAATCCTTTCATGAATATGTCAGATTCTGAAGTTCAAGGTGAGCGTACTTAACTCCCTAATGTGGTTGCTTATCTGAAATGTATCTAAAACTCTTAAATCTGCAACAGCTAGAAATCTGTCAGCACCAGACATTCCTTATAGAATGACAGGAATAAAGCCATTAGTGTTTTACCTGTCATAAATTGCACCTGCTTTTAAATCCCAGATACTTAGCTGGGAATTCAGAGTGGACAAAGATAGGAAAAAAAAAGTGAACTAAAATTTCAGCATTCTTGAAATGTGCTGTGTTCAGGCTTCTTGTGTGTGACACATTTAAGCAAATGTGTCCAAAATTAGGTATGAGTGCTTCAGGGAAGCATCACTGTATGCTGACAGTGCCTGGCACAGCCCAGGGGAAACGCTGCGTGTGGCTCCTTTCACATCCAGCTAGATTCCTTGCAGAAAAATCCCTGTTGCCTTTGGATAACGTGTGATACAAAGGGACTGCTGCAGGATCACTGCATCCTTATCTGTCTGTGCACTATGGCCAGAGCCTCTGTTGAGGCCAGTCTACATTCTTTTTTGCCTCAAAGTATAGGGTGTAGCCTACACCCTTTTCGCCGTGCGATATCTGATCATCGTATTGGTGAACTCACTTGTAATGGTTTTCAGCAGAGATGAAAGCATGTTAGGGATTCATGTATTTCAGTAAAGCTGTATTCTTACTGTATTTCAGCAAGGGTGTTTGTGTCTCTAATCTGTGCAATAAGTAGAGAATGAATGCATTTAAAAGTATGCTAAATATTGTAAATAAAAACAAGGGACAACGTTTTGTCCAGGAAGCCTGACTGATGCTTGAGCTGTTGTAGTGGTAATGTGTGAAAAACTCTTATAGTGGAGCAGGCTTTGAAAAATAGTGCTAGTGTTGGCATTTGTTCCAAGTACTATTGGAAGAGGATCTTTCAGAAAGGATGCTGTTAAGTGAAACTGGACCCAAATTCAAATCTTATTAAATGGAACATTTTTAAAAAATCTCAGTTAAAGAGATTTCCAAAAAATTATTATTAACACATAACGTTTTGCCACTGTTAACTGTAGCAGTAGTCTGAAAGTGAAGGAATAAAAATTTACTATTAGTAACAAAACTGTCTAAAACATGTTCTTCACAGCCCAAAAGGAGAAATGCAAATACTCTAAATTTATAGTCAGACCTCAGAAACTGGGAAAATGAGCAGTGAATGAGCTGTTGTCTTTCTGCTTTTTATAACAGGAAATATTTTCCCCAATAAATACTTGGAGGCCAGTGTTCCATATTTTTAATGAATCTTTTCTCCAGCAAAAACTATTGACTGCAGTAGGTTGTCATCTGAGGAGGATCAACATGACTTGCTTAATGGCTTTTGTCTTTGTCAGTGTTCCTTTAATGTTTAGACGCACATGTGTGCCCACAGTGTTCAAAGCTATTTTGTGTATGTGTATAAAATGAAAGCATTTTTAAACTGAAGAGGGTTTTCAGTAGGGTTTTGAAAAAGAAAGTGCTAGAATTCTGCTTCTGTTGGTAGGGCGGTTGAAACTCCCAGTGAGAGAAGTCTGAGCATTTCTGAGGATCTCGCTCAAGTACTAGAAACACCCTTAAGCTGATATCTTTGTTTCTTCTTATTTTTGTTAAGTATTAAACACCACAGAGCTATTGGCCTCAGCTTAAGTGAAGAAAACTTTTCAGTGACAGCAAGGGCTGTCTAGATTTAGATAGCTAAACATAACAGACTAAACCATAGCTCTATGACTGTGGAGCAGATGACACTTCCCATTTCTGCTCTTATTTAGAGCAGAGAGAGACCCTCTGTTGTATTAATTAGTTAGTGGTGTTTTCCAGAAATATGGAAGATGGAGGTAAGGATGGACAGGCAGTTTGGAAGCTGAGATAGGTTTGATGGAATTCACCTCTGTTCCTTCACTGTCTGGCATGCATTCAGTATATCATTTAGCCCCTGTGTTCCTCAGCTCCCTGCCTGTAAAGCAGAGCTAACAGATCTCATATCTCAAAGGCCATGACTATGGGGTAAATCTATTCAGCATGGTGAAGTGTTTAAATTCCTATCTAATGGAGGGGAGGAAGGTACCTTGGACAGACTAGAAACTGTACCCCTATGGATCAATCTGAGCATTACATATTGGCAGCTGCAAGATAAACAAATAGACTTACTCTGATTAGAAATATGGTGCAGAACAGTAGACAGGAGAAAAAACGTAGAAGGAACTTGAAGGCACAGTATTCTCAAGTTATCTCACAAAAGCTACTGAAAGGCAAATGTTTCTTGAGGTTGAGTCATATCTGGCTGACATGATTGCATGCTGTAATGTGACAGCTGTTGGGAGGCCTTTGCAACGAGCTTGTAGCTGAGTGTCACGTGAGACGCACTGTAGGCTTTGGAGGTGGTCATTCCCACTTGCTTCATTACATTGTCTTTGAGAAATTCCTGAGGACTTGGGAATAAAGAAGTGCACGGTCCTGTTGCTGTGCCTGGCAGGATTGGCCTGGGGTGGTGTGTTTCACATAAGAAAATATGTCACGTGTACTCAAGGATTTGTCTATGTGGCCTTATACAATCTTCTTCACAGATGACAGTGCTAGTAGCAATTATTACTATTGTTTTTAAACTCTGGTAATCACTTACTTTCATGCCTTTGAAAGTATAAAGAGCTTGTCTCAGGAGTTTACTTGCCTCAATATTACTCATACTCTTATTTCTTGCTTTGTTTGCTGATAGAATACATACACCAATGCAGACAAGCTTTTAGAAGCTGCAGAGCAGTTGGCTCAGACTGGGGAATGTGACCCTGAAGAAATCTATAAAGCAGCCCGGCATCTGGAAGTACGGATTCAGGATTTTGTCCGGAGAGTGGAACAGAGGAAACTTCTCTTGGACATGTCAGTCTCCTTCCATACCCACACCAAAGAGGTAAGATGTGCATGCGGGAGTTTATCTGTGTAATGCTGCAAGAGGCTGACTGGAAGTTTTGATGACACAGAAGAGGAATCCTCACTGCACGTGGCTGATATCCAGTTCATTTGATGCATGTGACTGACTTTTGTAAAGAGGAAACAAAATGTGAATGAAATGTGTGAATGACGTAGGATGCTAAAATATAGGCATGTATCTAATGTATCAAGCGGTGCTTAATTCACAACTAGAGTATATTGTTAGAAAGCAAGAATTCTCTTTTTAGAACATGAGTTGATATTAACACATTAGGTTAACACATGCTAGCAGTGTGATGTGTGTCCTCAGAGGGATTCTGTTTGAATGCAATGTTAATTAATGTAGTGATTATTGTTAAGTGTTACTGAAAATCTTACATGGCTTAATGAGGCAGATTTCACTTTTCAAAATTATGGTTAAAGAGTAAGTGGCCACATACTGAGACAGTGAATCAGGGAGGACCTGAGTAAATGCTGTTTAGTGTAATTGAAAAATATCCAGAGATAAGGCTGTCTTGACAGAGATACAGTGGGCTGGACATCAAATGGGAGGCCACTGGGGATGTAATTAAAGCATACTTTACATTTTTCTGCAGACCAAAGGCCATTCAGTGATGAGTGACTTTTAAAGACAGAGTTTCTGCTGAGAGAGAAGGAATTAGTCAGAATGGTTGTTTTCATATTCGGCAGCTTCTGTTTGCAAAAGCACACTTGATCAGAAAGTTGCTTTTAGAAGCTGAAAACTTTATCTGTGTTTGCCAAATTACATATTACAAACAAACTGTGTACAGCAGGCTCCAGCATGTTGGGAAGCCTCCTTAAATAGAAGCTGTATGCACACATTCATACACACACACAAATATAATCACAAAATCACTAAGTTAGAAAAGACCTCCAGGATCATTGGGTCCAACCATTCCTATCAACCACTAAACGATGACCCTCAGCACCTCATCTACCAGTCTTTTAAATACATCCAGGGATGGGGATTCAACCACCTCTCTGGGCAGCCTGTTCCAGTCTCCAGTGACCCTTTCTGTGAAATTTATTTTTCTGATGTCAAGCATGAACCTCCCCTGGCAGAGCTTGAGGTCATTGCCCCTTGTCCTATCCCCTCACAGTTGGGAGAAGAGGCCAGTTCCTTCCTCTCTACAAACTCCTTTCAGGTAGTTGTAGAGAGCAATGAGGTCTTCTCGAGGCTAAACAACCCCAGCTCTCTCAGCCGTTCCTCGTAAGACCTGTTCTCCAGCCACTTCACTAGCTTCATTGCTCTTCTCTGGACTCGCTCCAGAGACTCAACATCCTTCTTGTGGTGAGGGACCCAGAACTGAACACAGTTTTCAAGGAGTGATCTCACCAGTGCTGAGTACAGAGGGAGAATAACCTCCCTGGACCTGCTGGTCACGCTGTTTCTGATACAAGCCAAGATACCATTGGCCTTCTTGGCCACCTGGGCCACTGCTGGCTCATGTTTGTCAGCTATCAACTAACACCCCCAGGTCCCTCTCCTCCAGGCAGCTGTTCAGCCAGACTTCTCCTAGTCTGTAGCTCTGCATAAGGTTGTTGTGCCCCAAATGCAGGACCTGGCATTTGGCCTTGTTAAACCTCATGCCATTGGTCTCAGCCCAGCAGTCCAGCCTGTTCAGATCCTTTTGCAGAACCTCCCTACTCTCCAGCAGATCCACACTTCTACCCAGATTAGTGTCATCCGCGAACTTACTTAGGATGCTTACGTATACAGAAGATATATTATACTTACATGGAAAGTGTATTATGCTTGGGTATATTGAAGACAGTTGGAGTTAAAATTTGTCTGTTATAGCTGTTGATATATGAAGGTTTTCCTTTTACACCCTGCTTCTGCGTTATGGTAAAATCTAGCTACTTTAAGATTTTGGATAGTGCTATTGTTTCCAGAGTAGCTCAAACACTTATAGTTACTCTTGATTGCTGCAGGGGAAACTTAATTGGTTATTTCCTTCGTCAAAATTATTTCATAACAGTTTCCTACTGTGATTAACCTTGCTTCACCTATGCAGGTGGTGACTAGTAACACAAAGATAGGCATGACTCCAGAAACTTATCAGTATAATGTATTTTCTGTCACCTAAATTTCTTCGCATGATTACTGGTACTATGTAGCCGAATTTGGGTTTGGGAACTAGAGCTTCCTTATATGAAGGGTTTGGGATTGCAGTGCACTATGCTGACTTCTACCCTTCTTCAACAAGAAGGGCATTCGCCTGCTCCACTAACCTAGTTTTAAGGAGCCCAGTTTCAGTGCATAAAAATGCATTTTTTTTTTGCAACTAAGAAATCTTTTGTGACAGCATCAGTGCTGTTTACTAGATATTGAGAGTAAACCCTAAATCTCTGCTTCATTAACATTTACCCATGGGACAGACTGGTACTGTGATGGCTTTTTGAAAAGCTCGGCACTTGTTGTCAGTTTTAGGGAGGTCCAGGGTGGACAGACTCTGGCTCTCTGTCTCTCTCCAGGAAGACAGATGAGGGAGCTGTCACATAAAGCTGGGGCAGCAAAGTCAGGGTAGGCCCAAGAATCCACATTTGTCAGAAGGAATGACAGCCATTGCACTGGGAGCAAAGAGGCTGCTGAAGTTATTGCAGTCTCCAGCTGCACTCCAGTGTTGGAGGATGCATGGTAGCTCTACAAGGCTAAGGAAGTTTTAATTTCCTTACTCTTGTGTAAATTAAATCCTGAGGGGGCCAAACATCTTGTTTTAATACAGGTTCACTGAATTTCATTTTGTCACTACCAGCCTCCTTCAGTGACACATTTCTATGCAGGTGGGAGTCACACAGACCAATATCTCTTCAGTTTATTTTATTTTTTTCCAAAAAAAAAAGTAAGTGAATATATAGCTTCAGTTTTACTATTTGTCAGCTATGGGGACAGTAAAGTAATCAAAGACTGCCAGGGGGGAACCTGGTGCAAAGGACAAAGCTTTACAGCAGGAGAGCCTTAGTACATGTTTTTGGATCTGTATTTGCCTTTTAATGCTATAAATAGATTGCCTTAAGCAGAAATGCCCCATTGCTTGGCCTTGCTTGGCCCTTCACAGAATCACAAAATCAACGGGTTGGAAGGACCTCATCTACTCGTGCCTTAAACACCTCCAGGGAAAGCGAATCAACCACCTCCCTGGGCAGAATATTCCAAGGCCTAATGACCCTTTCCGTAAAAAACTTCTTCCTAATCTCTAGACTAAATCTTCCCTGGTAGAGCTTGAGGCCATTCCCTCTTGTCCTGTCCCCTGTCAAGAGGGAGAAAAGGCCAGCTCCCTCCTCTCCACAACCTCCCTTCAGGTAGTTGTAGAGAGCANGCTGAGGGAAGACCTCATTGCTCTCTTACAACTACCTGAAAGGAGGTTGTGGAGAGGAGGGAGCTGGGCTCTTCTCCCAAGTGACAGGGGACAGGACAAGAGGGAATGGCCTCAAACTCTGCCAGGGGAGGTTCAGGCTTGACATCAAAAAAAAAATTTCATGGAAAGGTTCATTGGACACTGGCAGAGGCTGCCCAGAGAGGTGGTTGAGTCACCATTCCTGCAGGTGTTTAAAAGATGGGTGGATGAGGTGCTGAGGGTCATGGTTTAGTGGTTGATAGGAATGGTTGGACTCGATGATCCTGGAGGTCTTTTCCCACCTACTGATTCTGGTATTCTGGTACTGAAGTATTTTACTGTTTATTATTCCAATCCTAAAAATGTAGACACAAAAAAGTGCTTTCACCATTTCCATGTCATTAAAAGTTTTTAAAATTCTCTTGCATATTTAAATGATAACTTATCATCTTGTCAATATCTTAATTTTCTGTAAAGATTTTCTTCTGGTTTGTTTTGCCTGGCTTAAAGAGGCAGGAAACATTGCTGCCACTGGTTTCTGACACACAAACAGGTGCAGTGCTGGGGGTTGATCAACAGTATAGAAAGGCCTGGGAATTACTTTCATTAAGTGAGTGTTGAGATGAGGTTACACATAGATAGCTGTGTGTGATATCTACATGCAAATTAATTCTTGGATTCATTGGCACGATTCTAAGCATTTAGGAGAAAGTATATATACCTCAGTGTATTCTCTAAATAGCCAAAGTAAAGATGTCGTCTATTACTTGTGTTGGCTGATAATCAAATAGCTAAGTAAAGAACAAAAAGGGAATTTCACTGAATTTAGATCCACTTGCAGTATATGGGTCTTACCTGAAATGCAAAACAGTTCCGTGATTGCTATATATTGTATATTCTTGACCTCAGGACTAAACAGTGTAAAATTTCAAGCCCTTGCTTAAAAATGTGGAGGTCTGGAGCATCTCACATGAGCGAGAATAAGACTCCTTTTCTAACACAGGCAAAGTTAGTCCATTTTCCCCATCCTCTCATTCTGAATCTTTTACCTCAAAATTCATCAACTTCAGCCTTAGGCAGATACCTGGTATGGAAAGTTTCATTTTGAACAGCTTGTCTGATAAGGCTATGAGAAACTAAGAGCAAAGTCCTAGACTATTAAGTGCCAGACAGCTTCTTACATAGACCTAAGTTATTGTGTTCAGCAGGTCACCTTGGTCACCCCATAGACATCAGTGGGGTTACTCAAGTGAGTAATGGGAGTTGGTTTACCCTGTCAGTTAGGAACAGTAACGGTGTTTTATTGCAGGCACTGCTGACTTAATTTTTCTTGATAACTGAGGCCTGTGAAATTAAGTTCTCTCTGCTTCAACTGAATATCATGATTAGGAGATTATTTCAGCGTAGGTCACTAAATTTGACAGGGCTTGGCCCTCAAGTTGTGGCAGAGTTGCTGGGAAGCAGGGAGCGGAAAGCTCATGGGGCTAAAGTCTGCAGCTGTTGACTCTTGTCAAAAGACTTGACAGAATGAATCGAAGTTAATCATGTAGCAAACATGACAGTGGTTCTGGGATATATTGAGTAATCCTGTCATTCACTGTAAGTTGACCCAGGATTCAAAGTTAATGATACTGAACTTAATTTTTTGTTTGACTTTAACTGCAATCACCCATTAGATGATATAGACTTGTGATGAAGGTGATAATCTGTTTAGCAGTTCCACTTGCTGTCAACTTCTAGAATTCTGGGAAAGTTATTGATCTGCCACAAAGCAGCACATTTGTGTTACACACTTGTACACTACTCCAGTTCTGATCAGTGCTTTTGTTCCTTTTCTCGTATTATGACCAAATTGAAAAAACAATGAAAGCACAAAATACTAAAATTACCCAAACTGGGATCTCTGCACATAAGATATTAACTGACTGGCTATTTCACATCCCAGCACTTTTCAGTGTTAGAATGAAGCACCACATGTCTTGTTCGAAAGCTAGAAATTTTATTCCTTCCACAGGATAAAGTGAACTGCTGCAAAACATACAAAGCAGCATACAAAACTGGACTTTGAAAATATCTGCCCTTCCACTCACTACAGGGCTGTGAAACATCAGATCTTAAATTTATGCCTCTTAAAAGTATGAATGCTATTTTTGCTGGGAGCTGAGTCAGTGTAGTTTGATGAGGGGAGCACTGGAAGCAGAGAAATCTTAAGACAAGTGGGTGGAAAAAGCAAATGTGATTAAGTAAATACAGATTTTTTAAAAAATGCTCAGTTCATAAACATTTTGATATTCCCATTAGACATGGATTTGCAGGCAGAGAGCAGAGTACAGTGGAGAAGTGAACTGCCAGAGCAGCACATATGGGTAATGTGTGCAGTTCTTTCTTGGATGGTAGATTCCTAAGAGAAGACAGATATTTTGCAAGCTTACTTTTATCATTCTGATAATTGGGATTGTAGAGAGGGTTCTGCTGATCTAACAAGTTTTATTTTTGTGTGAACTGTGTAAAAGTTCGCTGTGGGTTATCAGCTATCATTTACCATGCAGCAGCAAAATAAGAGCAGATCCCTCTCCAACTCCAGAGCATAGATTGTGGCTTTAACCAAAATGTAAACATTCACCAGTCGTTCATGTTGGTCATTTCTTTGCAGAGGTAAATCTTTTCTGTAAAGCTACCAGAGATCTGGGACTGAGGAACCAGGACAGCTGGGGTGGTGTGGGGTTTCTCTTTTTCCTGTCCATTTGTTGTCTAGAAGCAAGTTTTTTTCGTGAAGGATTAAGAAGCTGGGAATGGAGAGAGCTGTGGTATCCTGGCATCACAGCCCACTCTTGAGCTGGGGAGTTTGAAGCATGGCCAGGTTGCTAGAGAATAAAATTGTACCATCTGTGATGGCAAAAAAATTGAGAGACAGAGTCAAGTTAGTAAGAAATAAATGTCTTTAAATGCAGCCATATAGACCAATCTCAGGAAGTCTGATCTGCAGCAGAGCAAGGACTGGTGCATGGAAGACAATTACTTTCCATTATTCTACTATCTGCTAGCCGAAGGATTCCTACAGACTGCATTTAAATTCACACTTTGCTGTCTGAATTTTTCAGGCCATTCACCAGCATTTTGACTGACTACTTGATCTCACTCAAATATCATCATTGGCTCCTGAGGACTCATGTATGAGTTTTATGTGTTAGAGATGAGTCTCCAGCCTGTGTGCCTTGCGCTCCAGGTAATGGTGGTTCATGCTGCAGCTAGAAGGGTGTTTTATGAGTGCCTTTAAATAGAATCTGTCAACTCTCATAAAGTATCCTTTTATTAGTCACATTACAGCCCATTTTCCCAGTTTCCTGAAGCTGAGGAAAATGAGCTTCTCCCAGTTCCAGTGTGTAGGCTTCCAGCTTCTACTGCTGTGTACAAAGGCAACAGAGTGGGTAGCCAGTACTGACGTACTGACTAAATTTCCAAAGCCACTTGGGGGTTCTGAGGGGCACTCCTGTAATTTACTCATCACTCTAAAGCCACATTCTCTTGTTCCTTAAGTACAATTACGCAACAGAGTCTATATGACTACTTTCAAAAGGTTAGTGTAGTGACTCAAGCTGATGGATCCAATAAGACTGGTTAGAGAAAGTTCCCAGAGTTTGTTTATTCCTTAGCAAGTTTCTGAATGATTCAGAATTGTCACAAGTGATTTATTTCAGAGATTCCTAGGGTGTACTGCACAGAGTTGCTCAAAAGGCTCAAAGCAGCAGATCAGGGTAAGATTGCATGTGGCTGGTTGGTCACTGGAAAAAGTACAGGGGAAAGAGGAGCGCAACTTGCATTTGAGAAGTAATGAAATATTTAGAACCAGAGAACAATTTAGAGGAAAATGTAATGGTACCAGCATTTATTTAAGTAAATTCAGATTTTGTAGTATATTTTACAGCTAGAAAGCTCCTTCTGCACCCAATTGTACTGTACTACAGTGGTGTAAATCTGAGTATGTCTTTTGATATAGGAAGAACTTCTCCAAGCCTATTATCAGTATAATAAACTGCAGAATTTGGTTTGGTTAGTACAATTACTGCAGTTACTTGCATTCTGATTCATAATTACAAATAACCTGTATTGAAATTATACAAGAACATGTGTTTGCAATCCATAATTGTAGCAGAAGAAACACAGAACATGTACTTCTCATTCTTCAGTTGTAAGCCAACTTTCTCTCCTAGGGTGAATAGTCCCCAAATTACATTTACATGACCTTGGGCTGGGGATCTACACACTCCCTGATGTAAGCATAGCTACCCAAATCACATTCCCCTTGAGAAGAGATTATTTTGTGCTATACCAATCTGGTCCATGCAGGACTTGGAAAAAGCATCAGATGTTTAGGCATTGCAAATCCTTTCGCCATAGGCAAGAGTACTAATTAAAAAGTGTCAGCATTCAGAAGCACCAGATGCAGCCCTACCAAGGATGAATGTCAAGAAATTGGCAAGGAAAAGAGACAAAGCAAGAAAGAGGTTAGGAAGAGATCAGATTTTTTTGTTTTGGTTTGGTTTTTTCCTCCTTTTTAACAGAATCTCTTATTTCTTTCCACTTGCTGTTTCTTCCCAACTGGTTTGGTAGTATCTGATAATGTTACTTCTTGCAGCAGGGTGCCTCATCAGCTGTATCTTACCATGGAAGCCACATATTGTGGCATTTCATATGTACCGTTAGGTCATATCCTATCTTGTCACATTTTATTAGGTGTGCTGTCATTGTGGGACACTTCACTGGTGGCGTGCGGTCACATTACAGCTCATCATTATATACATTGTTTTTTCTGTTACCATGACATTTCCATGAGACCTTGAAAGTGACTTTGGAAAATGTTGAAATATGCTTCCAATTTGTAACCATCAGTTCTTTCAAGTGAAACAGCACTGGATGCTTTCTAAATGTGAATAAACAGCTGACTAAGATTAATTTTGGTGAGAGGTTTTTATCTCCACCATGCTGGTGCAGGAAAATCAAGGTAAAGCCTTTCATAAAGGCTGCACAGTGAAGCCAGGCTAACAACTGCACTTGAACAGGTGCTTAGACATGAGCACAGGCTGAAGTTCTGCCATAAATTAACCTGAACTTGAGTTCTATGTGATTTTCTAATGCATATTATGAAAAAGCTAGTTGTAACCACTCAGAATAGGATTGTGGAAGCCTGGAATAGTAGCAGAGGAAAACAGAGTTGATGGACATTTCTCTGGAGCAATTCTATTTGTCTTTGGGTTTTTTCTTAAGATGCTCTTGGTTCTCTACACGATAACGTTCCAAGCCATGAAATGGAAGCAGTGCAAATCAGGTGGGAAAAGAAGGCCCCCATATTTAACAACATTCTTTTGTATTCTGCCCTGGCCTTCATTGCTGTGAAGGATGTTTATTTTACTGAGTTGGCATGAGCATCCTTTTGGGGCCTGCTTTGCGACACATGAGACTTCTCAGACATAGTAAAAGGGTACAACATATACCCTGGGAAGCTACTTGTTTCTTTTAACATTGTTGTTTTGAACAACTAGCAAAAATGGATTGAACTGTTTCTTTGTTTTCTGCTGATCTCATTGCTCAGTGTCATTAAACTGATACTGAGAGGACTAAACCTCATCACTGGCTTTAGCAAATAGCAGCATATAAAAACTGGATGTTTAATAGTTATTCCAAACATGCAGGCTATATTTTCTTAGCAATCTCTTTAGCTCCTAAATTTTGTTTAAAGTGGTCCCTTGCTTTAAGTCAGAAGCATTAATTTCTAGGTAACAGGCACAGATGTCCTTCAAACCTCCAGAAATCTGTCTCATTAAGTACCTGAGAAAAATGAAGGGTATTGCATCATATGAAATAGCTGGAAATAAAGAGCTGTATTGGCACTTGGATGGAGGGAAACTGACTGTGTTTTATGTCCAAGAAAGATACAGAATTTGTTGCAATGTATGAGAAGTGCCAGATGCTCCCCCAAAAGAAGGGGGAGTGTGTGTCATTCTTCTTTTCCACTGGCCCAGTAATCAGAAGAGAAATGTTTTTCATGCTTCAAGCCATGGTTAACTTGATAAATAAAGCTCAGTTTTGTAGCTTCTCTGGATCTTCAGCAGGGATGTCTCAGGGCTAGACTTCTGTGTAACTGACAACTATGACATTTTTAGATGCAGTTTGCCTGAGTCAGATTTATGGCTGGATCTTTCAGAGGGATTTAATACAGGTTTTACCACTAATGTGTTAGTATTTCCATATCCAATTAATCATACCAAAGCACAGATAGTTTGAAGGAAGCACAAAAAATATTTTTGTGTTAATTCCTTATTGTTTTCCAGGATTCTCTATCTTTCAGTTTAGTACATGCTAAGTAGAACAGTGTAGAGATTATTTCCTTTTGTGGACCTAAAAAGACAGCTTAGTGTAAGTCACCAGAGCTGCGTGTGGAAATGTTATGCTGGCGTTTGAAATGTCTGCATGCATTTACATATACCCTCTGTACAGGATCAATAGTAGTTTGACATGTGTATGTGAATGCGACAGGTGCTCACAAATTCTGCTTGTGCTAAGAATAAAAGAAAAAAAACAAGTTCCACAAATATAAGGTAAAAATTTTCTTGTGTAATATGTCAAATTTCAATGAAAAATTGAACCACCTCACCCCATCTACGCTAGCTAGCTTTTTAGAGTAGGTCATGAATTAGGAAACACACAAGGTGTCTGGTGATTAGGGTTTTGTAGTCAGGACTTTTAAAAATCAGGTAAATAGTTGCAATGGAATTAAACATCAAGCCCTAACAGGGATTGATTTTTCCTGAGCTGTGACAAACAGGATGTGATTTCTATTTTATGATTAACAACTCTTGTGACTCTGGTGTTTCAATGACAAGGAGTTTATCTTTTTGTTGCTGTGGCATTCACAAGTTGGGTTGGTAGCAATTTATTTCAGGTGCTGTTGTAGTACATAACCAAGGAGGTTTTGAATCAGGTTCCTGTTGTAAATTTTTCCTGAAATATCTTCCTAATCTTATTAATATTGACTGATTCTTTGTATTAGGATTTCCCAGGGATTGGTGGAGTCTAAAGGATTAAAGGCCTCTGAGTCAAGGATGACCTAGATTCTGATAGATTTTAGTGTGCAAATCCTTACAATCAGAGGTCATTATTGGAAACATCTGAAACTAATATGAGTTAATATATTTGAGTGCTCTCGAAAATTAATGACTGTTTCAGTCCTAGGTGAGTACAGTTTATGTTTAAGTAATTTTAAAAATTGCTTTGATTTATAAGTGTACTCAAAATGTGACTTAGGATCTTAAATGTCCAAATCCTTTTGGCTGCTGCTAAAAGTTGGGTTCTGGAGACACTTTTGAACAGGATTTTCTTCTGAAGTTGCAGTAGGGTGTAAGAACCTTTCTCCTCTGCTTTAACATGATCATTTCAAGAAAAGAGCAGATTCTTAACAATGAAACAAGTTCCTGATTTCACTTTCATTTTTGTAAAGTAAGATCCCTGAGTGGAAAAATGAAATATAACGAAGAACAGCAAGAAATCAAAAAAACTACTGGCTTCCCCAACTTGAAACAGGAGGATGACTTATATGCATGACCATTTTTCCTCTTCCATGTTTATGAAATGCTGCATCACCTGAAGATCTGATAAGCATAGAAAATAATGTTCCTGAGCAACCTGTTACTCACCTGCTATAGTCCAGCTTTCCCAACTGTTTGAGTGGGTGCAGGGATCAGATCAAACCCAGGAAGATTTTTAGGTGTAATTCATATATGAAGGCATTAGTGCACTTTCTGTTATGGTGGCTTCCCAAAGTTCAGCACCTGGATTTCATGCCACAAATGAAAAGGCTCTTTATTTGGCTCCTTAAGTATGTTTTCTTTCTTTCATTTATTACACAAGTCTGAGTATTTAATTATATGTTTCTTTTATTAATATCTACCTTTTTATATCATGCTTTTCTCCTGAGAACGTGAAAATATGTAAATAACCTGAGCAAAGACATTCCACTTTAGGCCAGTAGTAGGGTGGGCCATTCTGATTTTAAACAGAGGTGTTTACCCAAAATATTCAAAGCTGACTCTGAAAATCATTCTGAAAAGCCTTCAAATTAAGCATATGTTTTAAAAACTCAATTTTGCAAGTCTGTCAAGTGAGGCGTTGATAGTAGAGGTTTGGACAGCACAGGGGCCTGGGCTCTCCCGCTTCTGCTTTCCTGAGCAGTGCTGGGACAGATTCTGATTTTAATTATTTTAGTTTAGATCAAGGTGATAACCTTGAAGTCAGTAGAGCGTGTATAGTGTAACATTCAATGACTGGCCTTAAGTTTGGACCCTAAGTTTAGCCTGGAGAAGAAGCAGCTGAGGGGAGACATCATTGTTCTCTACAACTACCTGAAAGGAGGTTGTGGAAGAAGGGAGCTGGCCTCTTCTCCTAAGTGACAGGGGACAGGATGAGAGGGAATGGCCTCAAGCTCTGCCAGGGGAGGTTCAGGCTGAACATTAGGAAAAAGATTTTTCATGGAAGGTTGGAGTCGATGATCTGGTAGGTCTTTTCCAACCTGGTGATTCTATGATTCTATGATTGTAATTTTGAGAAATCTTGCCAGCTGGTGCTTAAGACCTTCCTCTCCTCTCAATTTTCATGGACATGCAGGATTCACAGTCTCAGAAGAAATCCTGTAGGATGGGGATCCAGTGCTCCTCCTTTTGAACAGGAATGTTTTTTACCAGCTCTTTTGCCACCCCCACACAGCATCTGTTGCCTGCTTCATGTGTACTTCTAGGTCCCTTTGAGATAAACTACTTTGAAGCTCCCTGGAACAGCAGTGTTCCACCAGCACTGCATCCTTTGACGTTTCCAAGTGCTCTGATGCAACACGTTGTTTACTGCACCTGTACTTCTCTGCCACCTTGGAGAATTTACCAGCAGAATGTGGGTTAACAGGGCAGGCATGGCACAGAAAACAGGCTCTCTGGCGAAGTCATTAGGATTTGCTGGCAGACTTCCAGCTCAGTTGGTGCACTTTTACACTCTGTTTGAAGAGCAAGCTTAAAGGGGAAACCTTCATTTGCTTTAAGCTTTCACAGGCTGCTGGGGCTTGCCTGCCACCGTCCAGATCTCTGATGAACAGCTGGCTGGAAATTCTCATCTAGGCACTTACTCAAATGATTTGTTGCTGTTTTGGAATTGGCAGTCAGATCTATTTAAAATTAATGGATCTACATGGGATTGATTAGTGATATTGCTATCTGCTATGTTTGAATTTTCCCAAAATTAAAAAGCAGAGTCTGAGGTGCATTTTGAGGTGGGGGTACGTGGCAGAAACCCACAAAAAAACCCACACCAAAAAAAACACCCAAACCAAACCCTCCACAAAACTTTTTGCCTGGGAAATCAAGGTGAGCACGCACAGCTAGACTTCAGCCAGTACCATACATACATACCAAAGATTTTAAGTCTGTTCTGCAACAGCCTTCAACTACATGTGAAAAAAATAGTAGCTAATACCATGCAACTCACGAAAGGTTTAGGTTATCACAGCTCTAGGGCTTGTAATTTGTTACTTGTGTGAAGAGATAATCAGAATAATATAATTAGTTCTTGTCACATAATAAACTGAAATGCAAATTAATTTTGAAAAAAAAATATCTGATATTATGGTTATTTTACTTTGTATCTTAAAATGGAATTGCATCAACCAGAATTGATTACCAATGCGTCTGTGCTTCTTAGAAATCCTATGTCAGTTTTCATGTGAAACACGCAACCCTAGTTAATGCTTACTGATCTGGAATTAGAGAGCAAAAGGGTTAAATCTCAATCCCGTTCTGATTTATATTTCCCTCCCCTCCTTCCCAGCTGTGGACATGGATGGAAGATCTGCAGAAGGAGCTCTTAGAGGATGTCTGTGCTGACTCTGTGGATGCTGTTCAGGAGCTTATCAAGCAGTTTCAGCAACAACAAACAGCCACCCTGGATGCTACTCTCAATGTTATTAAAGAAGGGGAAGATCTAATCCAACAGCTCAGGTAAGCACCTACGTGGAGGACAGGTGTGGAGAAATCTGATGAATTCTGTGGCTTAGGTGTGAATAAATAGGGAATTGTAAGTTAGGACTAATTGGAACAGCTTGTTAATTCCTTACTTATTTCTGATTCTTCAAATTCCTTGAGTGTTTTACAGAAATTGCAAGGAGTGATTAATGTGGGCTGATTACAGTAGTCTGTGGATCAGCGTGAGTTCCTGTTTGACAAAGAAATTATTTATAGGCACAGTGAAATGAACTGGAACAAATGTGTTTCAGGTGAATATTTTTAGTCAGTATTTATAGAAGATTGTTCAATGATTGTAAGCTAAAGCCTCGTGGGTTTTATGGTTACTCTTGATGTAGGAGAAGTGTATTCCTCTTAATAAAATCTCACTTCTTCACATCTTTGCTCTTTCATTTTTATATGCAGCAACCTTATATTTGTCTTTGTCCATGTGGGGTTTATTAATACTGTCAAAGAGAGTTTTATACTGCCAGCTCTACTTGCATTATGAATTAAACCAGCTTTTTTTACCTGATTTAAAATACATGAAAACACTGGCTCCAAGAAGTTGGGTATTGGTTTTTTTCTTGTTTTCTCAGTCTGTAAGTATAGTAGAATGAGTGTTTGCAGAGTAAGTTTACATAGAATTTGTAGTTGTGAGATCTTTCTCATTTGTTCTTATTTACAGTGGTTTTTCCATTGCTTTAACTGGTTTTGACAGAAATGGAGTTTCCCTGACCTTTAGTGATGTTACTGAGCTGAAAACCAAGTCCAATAGGACTTAGTATGTAGATCTCTGTAGTGTAACGGATTGCCTTTATCTACAAGTATATCGTGTGTGTGTTCTGTGTACATACATAATATGTGTATCTGTGAGGTCTTATACATTTCTCCAGAGTCTGTCCCAGAGGTATTTCATCCCCCTGAGCCTTACTAATCTGATGCTCTCAGTGCTTACGTGGGAAGTACAGAAACTAATAAGCCATNCTGTAACAGATTGCATTTATCTACAAGTATATTGTGTGTGTGTTCTTTGTACACACTTATGTGTATCTGTGAGGTCTTATACATTTCTCCAGAGTCTGTCCCAGAGTTATTTCATCCCCCTGAGCCTTACTAATCTGATGCTCTCAGTGCTTACGTGGGAAGTACAGAAACTAATAAGCCATGATGGGAAAAACCTAAGGTGCTCTAGAGTAGTGTGGATAATGAAGCACTCTGGTGGTGCTCTGTCCTTTAGAGCCCTCCTGGAGTCCTTGATTTGTCAACTACAACCACCATGAGCTTTCCTCATGCTTTTTCCTGTCACCCTAGGTGTGGAGTTTTTTCCACAGGGTCAAGAGAAAAAAAAAAAGACATGTTTGAAAGGGATTCTCTAGGTTTTGATTGCCATTCAGCTCTAAGCAGCCACATAGGAGAGAGAGTCTGTGTAGATGTCTCATCTTTCTGTTTGGGGCTTGCCCACATCACAGGGGGAGAGCGAGGGATCCGAGTTGTGGTTTCACTTGCTAAGGTAAGAGTTGGAAAGGAAGGATCAAGAGCAGACATAGCTAGGCTCCATCTCTCCATTCAGTTTTCCTGATGAGGTAAATAGGAAAGAATCATGCTGTGTTTAATAAGTCAGCTGCCAGGAGGAGGGAGTTTTGGATAGTCATGTTTGTATGACCAGCCATGACATGTCGGTCAAGGTCTGCATGGTAATTTCCCTTTATGCAAAGAAGCTTTTTGCAAAGTTTTGGACATTTATATGACTTTACAAAAATGGCAGTGAAACTCTCGACTAAAGATATTGTTGTTGTTCATCCCACCTGTTGGCATAACATCATTTCAGCATGAACATCCATGGAGAGGAGACTGAAAGGGACCCTGTATAAACACATCAGGTGGAGTGTGGAGCACTTTGTGGGGTTGCAGGAAGTGTCTGTATTGAAGGAGTTTTGGGTATTGGCTGTGGGATTTACCTAAAGGATTTTCGTCTGGGCCTGAGTCAGTAGGAAAGTGGCATGTGGATCTGGAGAGTGATCTGGACAATATTTCTGGTCTAGTACCTGCAAGTTCATGCAGGGGAGGAGGTAAACTGGGAGATGGCAGGTAGGACTTCAGGAGCTTTTAGTTTAGTCAGTTCTTAGTTTCAGTCTTGGGAAAGTAATGGTGGCCTCAGATGTCATGCCTATTAGTGAAATGCCACAACAGGTTTTGTAGCAGCTGTATTTAACAGAGAACTGGGGATTTCTGGGAGTTCGGCTTGCATTCTGGACAGAGGAAGGTGGAACAGGGTGAACATATTTGTGCAAAATGATCCTGTGATTCTGCTAAAGTTCCTTCTTAACACAGAGGGAACACTTGTCTGAAGGACAGAAGCCCTGAACACATGCAAAGATTTGCAGAGCTGAGCTGTCAAGACAAACTCTGATTCAAGTGTTGTTTTTGAGCACTCTGACTAACTGCAAAGCCTATAATATGATCCCAGACTCTTTCAAAAGGTGAAGCAGAGCTGTGCAAGAAAAATGTGCAACTGATTCTGTGCACCCACTCTAAAAGCTTTTGTGGCTGCTGGCAAAAGTAAAGATCACACAGATAAAGGAAAGGAGGAAAAAATAGAATTGCTGCAATCTTTCCTTAACACAGCATTGCATTTCATGATGTGGATCACCTTGTACCTGCAGCGAAGAATAGCTGAAGATTGCAAACATTACAACAATAAAGAGAATGAAATACACTGCTTTTATCAAGCATGTCATATAACACAGGTTAAACCCAATAAAATTAATGGGGCTTTGAAAAATTTTACGTTTCTTGTCCTTATCTCTGAGAGAACAGATATTGGTTCAGAAAAGATCATTTGTAGCACTTGGTATGATCATAATAGCACTCCATCTCCTCCAGATAGCTTAGGAGAAGCTCAGCTGCCTGCACTACTTAAGTAGAATTCCTGGAACTGCTCTTCACAGAATATCTTCAGTGACTCTGCATCAGGAGATCATACCTATCAGGAATAAAACAGGCCTGGCTACAAACAACTCATGTGTCATGGTTAGCATCGGAAATACTTCCCCCCCCCCCCTTCTTTATTGGTATTTCACTGAGGTGATCATCATTCTCAGTGGTCAGTATGAAGTGAGTCTTTTGAATTGCATTTCTAGGAGAGCTGCTGGGGGGCTATTTCTGCACATCTGTGAAAGGCAAAACTATAACTTGCTCCAGTGAGATGTGAAAGAGCAGTAATGCTAGGCGCAAGAAAAAATAGACAGTAAAGAGTTAGGTATGTGCTTTTAGTAATGAGTATGTTTCACTAAAAGCTTCCTCTTAGTTAAAGCACTGAAAGTGGTTTCAGAAGCACATAATTCTTTCTCAACAGCAATGCACTAAGTGAAATTCTGTGTTCCCCCAAGTTTATTTTGGTTTTTTTTTCAATAATTTCCCTACATTTTATAACTCTAATTTTTAACCTTTCAGAGAATGTTAAAGACCTCTTATGCATTCTATTCCAGACTTTCTGATCACAAGACAAAGCAAGAAAACTTGTGACAGAATTATCCAACCTCAGAAATTTCTTTTTCTAGAAGGAAATCTCTATCAAACTAGATGATATAGGGATTGTAAAGGCCTTATCTGAGAAGACTGTGAAAAAATACCAGATTGTTGCACTTAAATTTTTGTATTGCATCACCTACTGAAACGTAAGAGTGACTTTGAAGAGTGATATGTTTAATGAAAAATAATTTCTAAAAACAAATGTGTAGTTTGATCCTGTAAGAGATTATTCAATGCCAGACTTGAATAATTCATTGAGTTCATTTAGATAACACACGAATAGTGATAATCGTGCATTTGAATGAAGACATGTATCATGCCCTTTTGTAGAAGACAGGTGCTGACTGAAGGAAATGGAACTTGATTGAATATGGCCTAAGATTCTGCTATAGTTTCAAAATCTCACCTTATCTTTGTCTGTCCTTCTTCTGTACGGTTCTAATGTGGAAGCAGAGAGGAAACTTGTGGTCACCAAGACGGTGCAAACACAAGACTGACAGAGTGGAGCAGAAACTAAATTACCTGGAGAGAGTAATACTGCTATAATATTCCCTTATAAGCAAGGAAAGTTGGTAGTGTTTGCCTCAGAATAATGGTGGAGCATCTAAAGTTCAGTGTACCAACTGCAAAGTATTGAAGGAAAAAGCAATTAAAAAATCCCAAGAGTGAACTACTATCCTTTTAAAAATAATCTGTATTTTTAGTATTATTCCTGGATTTCCAGTGTCCAGGCAAATGTTTGTTGTTCCTTCAAGACATGTAATGAAACAGAATAACACTTATGTTTAGTTGTCTTAGAACCTCAGAGATGTGTTTCGAACTTACCTGAAGTAACTCTGTGTATCAATGCCTAGTTTGGTTTTAAGGCATCTTTAAAAGGTCGTGCTTTCTTTCTCCCCTCATTTACTCTCTCTGACACTGCTCAATTAACATTTAAGTTGACTGTACATTGTTTTGATCTGACCATACATGAAGATAATTTGCAAAGAGCGAAGAACAAGCATTTCAGTCAAGTTCCGTAGAAAACTTTGAATGCTTTGCTAGATGTTCATGGAGAGAAAAAGGAATTAAAAGCATAAAAATTAGGAACACACCAGCACTCTTCCACAGTGAGGAGACTTTGTGGGCACATCTACTCAGCAGCCCAGGTTAGCTGGCCAGATGAATGTTTCCCAGCCACCTTTGGATCCTGGAGGACAATGCAGTCACCTGGCAATACTAACTGATATTTGACTTGTCTTCCAATATTTTCAACCAGTTTGATGCAATAGAGGAGTTTATGGTCCAGGTTGTGCTGTTGAATTTTTAATTATCCCTCATGCCTTCTCCAAAACAGAACTGGAGATTAATAGGGAATGCTGATGGTAAAACATGCTGGCTTACCCACTTCATCCCGTAATCCTACCAGTGCACGGGTCTTTCCAACAGTGTATTTGACAGGGTTTTCAGTTGGCTTGTTTTCAATATGCCAAATAATGCAGCTGCTGTCCTTTGCCTTTGAGTAGGATGGGCAGAGGCAATCATTGTGTATAAATCTTGGTTTAGATGAAGTACCAAAGCCAAGATTGAATTATGGCTTCACAGTTTCCTTTCTGGTTCTTGTTAAAGTTGTGGAACCTCCTATAGCATATTTGAGGATAAATTTTAGTTCTTCATGTTTTATCTGTAAAACACTTACTGAAAATAATTATGGAAGATGTAACAGACTGTAGGTGAGCCTATTAATATATGTGAGAGCATGAACAGAAAAGAAACTGTCAGGACTTCTCGTGTTCATGCTAGGATTTCTTTCAGGTACAGCAAACTCCCCCTTGGCCCTAGCTCAGCAGTTCAAGGGTTACCTCCCTTCTGCTGCAGCAGAAGCAGTGTCTGACCTGCCACAGGCATGTCTCATTTCGCTTACTCCAGTGAAACAAGTCAGTCTGTTTTACAGTGTGTGAAAGGTTTTCCTTCAATGGAGGTTTTTTGCACTGTATTCTGCATATATGATGTACTACATAATCCAGAGGAAATCAATCCCTACCCCTTAGTCTAAAATGCTAGTAATTCTGATTCAATTAGTCTGTAAGGAATAAAGCAGATGCACAAAATGAACTTTTAGAGGTCCTGAACTTTTAGAGTTGTTAAATAGCATCTCCAAGCTTAGTGCAAGTGTGGGCTGGAGCAGGTCGCTCTGTAGGATTAAAGGGAGTGCCAGCCAGTGTCCTCAAGAGAGATATTGAGACTGATGTGTCATCCTCCCCCCACTTACACCACCCCCTGCACCCCCACCTCAGTGTATAAGGTCACCGGGTCATGACACGAGAAAGGATGATCCCTTATTCAAACTTTGTGCCAAGCTCAAGAGCTGCAGGATTTCAGTAAGCAGATGAGATGAGTGTTGCACACACCTTGCCTCAGCCCTTTGTGCTTGGGTTTGCTTCTCAACAGCATGCAGAATCACAAATGTGTAGTTCTTGCTCTTTTGCCTGCCTTAAAGAGCAGCTTTAACACTGCTCTCTGCCTTGCTACAGGGACTCCGCTGTTTCCAACAATAAGACTCCACACAACAGTTCCATCAGCCACATTGAGTCTGTCCTTCAGCAGCTTGACGAGGCCCAGGTTCAGATGGAAGAGCTCTTCCATGAGAGGAAGATTAAGCTAGATATTTTCCTTCAGCTTCGGATTTTTGAACAGTACACTATTGAGGTAAGAACTAGCTGCATGAATTGAGAAAGGTAATTCTGTGGGATAGGGAATATATATAAATATGCTCTGTTAGGACACACTAGGAGCTGTTTGATTGTGCTCAGCTGTCCAGTGAGGAAGAGAGAGTTACAACTATGTTTCAAATTCAGCATGTTAAAGCTATATGCTTTAGGATATACTATTAGAATGCACTGAAATAGATTCATGTCTACTTAACTGACTATGCTGAGAATCTGACTGCTTTGCAGAGAAGCTTAAAAGAAACCCCTGCTATAACTCTTCATTGACGCTACTCACTCAGGGATTTGAAAGTTCTGTGCTAGTTAATAGTGAGGTTTGTCTCTTCAGATACAAACACAGAGGCATACGCACAGATACATGCCTGGCATTAAACTATTGAGTGGAAAAAACATATTATGCTTGAAAGGCAAGGATATTTTAAATACAGGTTTTTAAGCATCAAAGTGGATTTATTTTAAAAGGAAATTTAAAAAAAGAGAGAGGGGAAATTTAAGGTATATTTTTATATCCTCATGCAAAAAGGAACGCCTGTTTTGAAATCGAAAGCACTGGATGGAAAACTCATCAAAACATAAGTAATGGAGGTAATTTTGGACACAGAAACTTTAAAGAGGCTCTAACAAATCTTATTAATTGCTGTAATTCTGATAGAACAGTATTCAAAAAGAACAAAATGTGAATTAACTTGCACACAAAATCCATCAAAGCCACATGTCAGTGGATATGTCTCTTCTGAGGTGTGTTTCTCCTGTTGTATCTACTGCTCCTTGTTCAATTATGGAACAACTTTAAGTGTTTTATGATGATATATTCCTGAAGGTATTGTTTGTCAATCTTCAGGTAATCTCAAGGTGGGTGCTGGTAACTAATGGGAGTCTTAGAATGCTGCATTATACTTTGTAAGTGTTTGTTATAAGACATGACTTGATGAAATATAGTTGAATAAGAGGCTGGAAGCAGAGGGGTTTAGGTGTCTTGATCCATAATAGGATGCCAGACAACAGAAAACCCTGAAGAGTATATGAGCTTTCCTGCGACTGCATAGTTAAGTATTGTACTGAAGTCTTTTCTACAGTGTTTGTTATTTATGTAAATTAGAGAAGTTTCATTTACTTACCAGTTATATACAGCCTCTTCGATAATGAGAGACAGTATTCTGTATGAGTGTGCGTGTGTGTAAGCATTAAGTTATGCATTTCATGTCAGATAACATGATTTGCCTTAAGAATTCTATGTTCAGAACTCAGGAGCCTGCAGCATCTGTAATATCTTCTATATTTAAATAGAACATATTCTGGTACAATGGTGTAGCAAACGTTAAATAAGTGAGACCTTTAATCTAAAGATATAAATGAGCTGTGAATGTGTTTACTTGTACATGCCTAAAAATGGCACCTGTGTTTTCAAAAATGAAAGGGGGGGAAAGAAAAACAGTATGCATGTCTAGAATACACAAATGTGTCTGTAGGCAGCCTGTGCTGGGCCCATGTGAGTCACTCAGTAAGATCTTAGCCTGTTTTACTGCAAATTCTAAGTCTGAATCTAGGATTAGGCTGACTTAAGTAAAGATCTAAAAAAAAAAAAGTAATTAAAACCCCACTGTTTTCATATTCTTTTTCTTTGTACATAGTCTTCCAAAGATCTCAAACACCATTACCAGCATCAATTACTTTACTTATGGGGCAATTGAGGCATGAGGTGGTGATGTGACTTATCTTAGTCTCCTCCATATGTGGTGCTAGAGATGGGAATACTATGCGGATCCCTCTGGGGTTTTTTCCTGCATGAATCCTACCTCTATGAATTCACAGACATTTTTTGAGTGGCTGTGATACATTAAGATACTTCACATTGGAAATGTGCTTCAGAATCTTCTAAAACCAGATTAGCTAGAAAGGATTTTAAAGAAAATTACCTCTTAGTTGTCACTATAGATTCGCCTTTTTTTATCATAAGAACATCTGAATTCCCTCTGAGCAATTAATATTACAAGGAAATCTGAGAATATATTTCATAGAGACTCTATGGGCAGATGGTTTTGTTTAGAAGGATTCCTTTTTCTGATTTTTTTTTTACCGTAATTATGACATTAAATGTAGAACTAAACACACAATGAAAGGTGTATGCGGTCAATATATAAAATTTTACAAGTACACTTAGTGCTTAAACAAGATAAACAGTTTGATGAATAATAAAGAGAAAGGCAATATGAAATAAAATACTAAATGACATACGTGCTGTGCCTTTCAAATAACAGCTGAATTGGCTCAAATTGACACAATAACGATCCTTAGAAACTGGATTGCCTCAGCCATGTAATAAAGTTTTAAGTCAGTAGGAAACTTATCAAAATTAACAGAATTATCTCACACAGCTTTTGAGAAGCAAAAATATTTTTTCCATCACCATAATTAAAAACCATGGTGTATTTCTGTATTCCAAACTATAAAGGGGAAAAGATGACGGCATTTAAAATGGGAAATTAAGTGTTTGTTTTACTAAAGGCAAGTAGCTCTGGCTGTGACTGGAAATGTATTTAGGTTTTAATTTTCCTTAATAACCTAGATCCTGCATAGATTAAGAATAGTGAAATAATATGTACCAGTATGATTGTCAAATGAATTTCTCCATTTCTAGTACAGATAAGCCCCCTGCCATCTGTCCAAAGAGCAGGGCCATATTGAACAGATCCCCAACAAACTCTCTACCTGCTGCAGCCACGTTAATCTCTCACCTTCTCTCAAACCATCTGCAGAAAGCAGGCCCTTCATCTTTCAAACTTAAACACCTTTGTTCTCTCTGCTGCTTGTGTCTTGTCAGTTATTGAGTTTCCCATTTTTGCCTCTCAGGGCTGCATTCTTACACTTGGTTCTCAGGTTCTTGTGCTCCAAGGAGTCGGTTATAATGAGGACCCTTCCCTGAGAACTCTGAGGAAAGGAAAAACTTTCATCTTTCTACTGGAAGCCAAAGGGATGTGATTGTGGGAGCCCTTCTGATTCCAACAGCTTTAGGGAAGGCTGTGCCTTACAGCGCAGAGAAGAGTTACATCTCTTGTTGTCTCTTTTCAACCAGTTTTAGTACCAAATATTTCTGGTTCTGTTAATTTTCCCTTCTACCCTCTCTTTCTCTTCTTTCTAGTTAATAATGCAGACTCAAAGTGTTAGGAATTTTTCAAACTCAAAAATAGCAATGAAATGATTTGTCTTTGGTTTTATTTAGAGAGTGTCTGACTCTCTTTTCTTCTTCAGAAACACTCCTGCTTTCACTGTTCTCCCTAGGTACTGAAATCAATGCCATAGATCATATAACCCTTTCATTTGGCACTCCTTCCTAAACTTGTACTGCACTCATCTGCTTTGTAGCCCTCCTGCTTTTTGAGTTTTTCTATAACCTTCTCTTCTTTGCGGAGCTTTGGAGTCCAGACAAACTTCAGAATTAATGACTACTGCACAAGCAACACTTACTTCCGTCTACTTAGGCATCATTGGACCTTTTCTTGTAGCTCAGTGAAATCTGCCAAGTATTGTTACATTCTGTCTTCAGGAAAAGAATTTTATGTGAGGAGAAGCCACCTGCCTATTCCTTTGGCAGGGAAGACCAGCTGCATTCACTTAGAACTTGTAAGGACTTCTAAGCTACACAGGCAGCTTTTGTGTTGCGCTTGGGTCATGGCAGGCTTGGCAGATACAAATGTCAACATGAACCTAGAGGCACATAGTATGTGCTGCCTGTTCTTTCTTGACTTAATCTTATTCTATTGACTGATATTTATACTCTGGTTCTTGGGGTAAATTATGAAATCCAAACTATGACAACACCTGGAAACAGAGAAACATTAGAGCGTCTAGCTATCCCTATGGGAGGCTCTTCTGCCTTAGGTTTTAAAACCATAAAACGAGAAGCCATTTTTTATTTAGGAAACATGTCTAACTTTGGTGCCTGAAATGTTTTATTCCTTTACCAAGTCATTGCTCATTTCAAGACAAGATGGGATCACTAGGACTGTACGGTTGGTCTTTCTATATGATACAGGCTTTAATCGAATTCGTGCAGCCAAGCAAAAGATTTCATGCAATGTGAATGTGGTAGTTGATCCACTGCAAGGAAATAGGACATGAGACTCAAGGGACAATAGCTAGCTGACATTAGCAGCAGTACTGGCTCCACACTGAGCACATTATAGATATGAAGCACAAAATTATTCTAGAGTTATATCCTCAGTAAAATCTGTCAGGTATATCTTATCCTTTGCTTCATACACTGGCATTTAAAGGCTTGTTATTCGTTATATGAATGAATGCTAATATACAGCTGAGTAAATGCATTACAAACAAATGGCAAAATTCACTGAGTTACAACCCCTGATGTAATTACTGCCATCCAGAGTTTTTCTGCATATTTTTTCTTTAGATGTTGTACAGAGGAAAATCTAATTCACCTGTAGGCCTCTATAAAACTCTGTGACTGAAAACAAGAATGATCTGAGCAAATGTGTCTGGTAACAGTTGTCAGTTACCTCCAAAGAAATTTACCTCTCCCTTTCCCAGAGCTGCTCAGCTCTTTCCCTTGCATGTGCTGTTTTGTTTCCCATAGTACAAAGGGATCTGTGCGATGCTAGACAGAGCCTATGTGTTATAGTCTTAGAGCAATGCGATTCCTAGGCCAAGGCATAATCCTGGAAGGGATTATGAGGGTTCCCACTTTACAACATAAATTTCATTTTTTGTGCTTGCTGTTATCTTTCAAAAAGCTTTCACTAAATCTTCACCTGCTGGGTATGTAATTTTCCCCCGTTCACTGCCTTTGGCTCTGTTTCACCTGCTAATTGATTTTTTTTCAGCCTTGATTTCACTTGCTGGCTCTTCTGGCTGTTCACATCCATCCCTGAGCATGACTTTGGAAGGTAACAGGAGCCAACTTTCACAGCAGTTTACTTCACTATTATTTACAACTCACTTGAGTTTCCCATTCCAGGTTTATAATGTTAGCAGAATCTTTCAAGTGAAATAGCTGCCTGTGTGAAAGTATGAGGTGTTTTATAGCCCCTCACTGACTTATAGATGACACTCAGATGTGAACTTCTTTATTAGAAATAAGAGATATAGAGATATAGGAAATGGTAAGAAAACTCTCAGCTTCTCCTATTTTTAAGTTGAAATCCTATAATGTCTCATAGTTAGTGAGCTTTTGCTTTTTTTTTTTCTTTCTGTGTGTACCTAGTTTTCAAACTGCCTATCACTTCATTTTAAGGAAAGGCAAGCACTAAGCTGTCATGGGCACCCTGTCTTTTGGAGCTGAATTTTATCGTTTCTCTTGATATTTTTTGGATTTAGGAGCTGAAAGCACCAGGGTGGATTCATCACTGTGACAGCCTTTTCACGCTTCAGTGGCCCAGGTCCCCACTAAGCCAGTGTGGCATCTCTGTCTGTTGTCAAAAAAATGGGTGACAGTATTGTCATACAGTACCAAGCTGAGGTCTGAGAAGAAAGAGCAGCAAATTTTCTGCTTACGTGGTCTGTCGAAGTGACAGTTATATTCAGCCTTTCCTACCACCATCACTTCTACCACAGACCTTCAGTATCAGCCTGCTTGTGGATCCCCTTAGACTGTCACATCCAGTCCTCTGCTCTTCTAGCCTGCTCTGAACACCAAAGCAGAGCCAAGTGCTGTTGCCTCTGGCATTCCCTGTGCCTTATCTCTAGTATGTGCCTTAGAGATCTATCTCCCCTATTCCATTCTAATTCCTTTCTACACTCACAGACAATCCTTCTGCCCCCAGGAGTCAGAATTACTTTTTCTTTTTTCCCTTCTGGATCACACCTGACCTCTCAGCTCATCCATCCTCACTCTCTGTCCCAGCAATATGGCTACAAACTTTCGTGTTCTTGAAATGAGAAATGAGGTAGATATTCCTTTTTCTTGATTGTGATCTCTCTGTACAGATCTTCCCTATGCCTGTGTGACTGTTTTTCCAGTCCTGCCTCATCCCCATGTTCTACCCACTCTTTTCGCCTTTGCTCCTCCTCCTACTCGCACCATCATTTCTCTTGCAACCTGCCTCCTACATTTTCTTGTTCTTCTCAAGCATCTTTACTCTTTTTCAGATCTCTCTCACAAGCCCACTCCATTTGTATTGATAGCTTCTGCTCCCAGGATAAAACTTTCTTTCCCTCCTCCTCATATGCCCTTCCTCATCCCATACTTCAAAATATCAGCTCCTATGTGATTCATTTGCCATAACATTAATTTTCTTTTGCTTACTTCTTAATTTCCTCTCTCCACCTCCTTCAACTGGCAAACAAAATTTTCTGGTTGGCATTAGACAAGATGACTTTAGGTGTCAAAGACTGAATTAGGGCCAAGCAAGCAGCATCCAAGGCTCAGCAGCACCAATTTGTAGAAAATCTCAGTAGCAGCAAAAATAAGATACGTAGGATTTAGATATGAAATTATTGTGGATGTACAATTGCCTGCACAGCAGCTGCTGCAGCAGGCTGCAATATAGGCATGAGATGGCTGGACCACTACTGCTGTTGTTATTAGTGTTATTACTTTTCACCTGCTTACTTCTTCTCTATACCTCTCCTCTTTCTCCAGGACTGAAGCTGAACAAGTCTTTCTCCCCTCATTCATGTTATCTGCTGGTGTTGCAACATGATAAATCAAGGAAGCAGCAATCACAGCAGTTTTGCAGTAGTGGGAGTTTGAGTATAGTAAGTTGCTTCTTTAGGAGAATTACTTCCTAAAGAATATGTGGTCTAGACTGCATGAACACCAGACCTGGCTAACATAGACTGTAGATCTGTTATAGCCTTGTTGATAGTGATGTGGAGTTCACCACAAACCTATTATTTGTTCAAGTGCTGAAGTCAAGTCTTGTGCCCCCTCCACTGCTTTGATAAGGATATCTCCGATATCTCCAGTATCTCATTTAATACTAGATTGGGTTCACTATCACTATTAGTTCCCTTCCTGTTGTCATGGCACCAGGAGCATCTGTTTCAGATGAAGAATGAAGAAATGTGCTTTCTAGGCTCAACATTGGTCATTTCCTTTGTCCTGTCTTTCTCTCAGCAGTACCCTGGTGTTGCTTGACCGTCCTTTAGAAGTGGGTGCCTGTTTCTTGGTTACCAACCTTATATGACCTGCAAGTAAGGGACATGTCTCCTTCCAAGGACTCAGCTGGAGTGTGACTGACAATGAGGATTTTGTGCAACTTTCCTTGGAACAGTGTGGTTGCCTGAGGATACATCTACTGCTTTTGCTAATGCNTCCTTTAGAAGTGGGTGCCTGTTTCTTGGTTACCAACCTTATATGACCTGCAAGTAAGGAGTATGTCTCCTTCCAAGGATTCAGCTGGAGTGTGACTGACAGTGAGGATTTTGTGCAACTTTCTTTGGAACATTGTGGTCACCTGGGGATACATCTACTGCTTTTGCTAATGCAGACCTGTGCAGTGCCACTGCTGCTGCTCTCATAACCCTTCTGGTTTGGTACAATTTCTTTCTCATGCCACTGCAGAATAGAGAATTGCTCAGAGCTTCTCTTGCAGCAGGGTTTCTTTTCTCTCAGGATATGTGAGGGATGCTACGGTCTGTTTAGAATCACAAGCACTGGGAAATAAATTGAATAAGTATAAGAAGTGCTGTGAGTTCTTCCTTAGAAGTCCAGCAGATGAGCAAAGTAACCTCTAATCAGCCATTCTTCTGGATCAAGTAGGAATTAAACAGGTTCATGGTCAAGTAAGCCTCATTCATGAGTCATATTCTAATGCAGACCTGGTGCAACTGGCTGTTACCACAGCTTAGGAGCTAGAACGCTTGTCTGATGCAGTCCATGTTTCACCACAGATGTTAATGTCTGAGCAGTCTTTGAAAGCATCCAAAGTCTTTTTTTAGAGTTGAAAAATATATATCAGAACTTCCTAATTACAGGTTCTTCCTGAAGGAAAATAAATATTTTTCCCTATACCCTATACATTTGAGTAGGGAACTCAAATTCAGACTCTGGGACCATTTCCAAATGGTCCAGTTTGAAATACAGAAAATGCTGTCTGTACAGACAGAAAAGGAAATGTCTTAATGAGATATGCAAAGCAGCATGGTCTCTGGGATAGGGCACCAGATTGGGATTCAGGAAACCTGGATTGTTATCATAGGTCTGCTATTGCTTCTTTGCCTTCGTGTGCTTTAGAGTCCCTTCTAGCCATCTGTTTGTCAGTTACTCAGAGCGATGTACCCAACCTTCCTGTACTCACTTAGCCTGAGAAATTTGGTGATGATCCACTTCCCACTGTGCCTGACTCTTTCTTCTCTTCCCCTAAACCAGCACACAGGATGATTGTCCCTCCTTCATTAGTCCCCACTCAGAGACAGCTTTCCTCCTTTCTCCTTTCTTCCTTTCATCAGTGACTGCTCCTGGACCTGGCAGAGATGGCACTGGGCTAACAAGCACTGTTGTACCTATCTGACTGGAAAAAGCAGCACAGACACGAACAGCCATTTCCTTGTGCTTAAGTGGAAATCATTGTAGATTTATGATAAAAGTAATGCTGCTTGGTGCCCCTTCCACAGCCAAGTGAAAATGTTACTAAGAGAAACAGCACTGCAGCAAAGAGGTTTACCTTGGCAGTTCTGTAGGAGTACTGGATCTTGGCATTCTCATAGAAACATTTGTTGATTCCTTCCTATGTCCATCATCAGCTCCCCTGATAGTTCAACCCTCTGAAAGACTTTTGTTTTCCTGTCCTGGAGATAATGTCTGTAGACAAAAATGGGATGGAGGGATTTGTTTGTTCAGAATCCTCCAAATGTAACATCATGAGCAAACTCATGTAACACATTCTTTGATTGTTTTAATCTTTTCTACTGCTGTCACTTAAAAATGCTTCTAGACATCTTCCTGAGTGTGCGTGCATAGCAATATTCACAAAAAAACTGGGAAGCACTTTGTGAATCCTTGCAAAATTTCAAGTAATTATGTTTTAACAACCTGATGATCAGTGCCATGAATTCAAACAGCCAACATTTTTAATAGGTCATAAAGAATAAAATTCTTCTGATTCACTTGTATCATGTGCCTGTCCATCAGAAAGAGTACAAAAGGCTCTGCATTGAACTTCTAGTGATGTTTTCATGACTGTAAGAGCCTGAGCTTACCTTAAATTCATTCCATTGTTTGTAGTTTGAAACAAGGTCAAAACCACCTCAGTTCTGATTACTGTTAGCTAGGGATCTGTCTCTATATGTAAATACATCTAGTAAAACCCTTCTCCAGCACCTACTTTGACCATTTCTCCATAATTATTAAATCCAGCAATAAATCTCCACAGTTCAGGAACTCCAACTATGACGTGTGAATGAATCAGAGGCTGCTGGAATCAGGAATGGGGCCAAAGAGACTGTAGAGATGGCTATTATTTAAAGGTAATTGAGTGGAATGGGCAATGGAACAAGCTGAAGAAAAATAGAAGCCCTCCAGGATGTTCATGCTCTGTCTTTCACCCTCTAGCTGAAGTCCCAGGTTCTTTGTTGAGTAGATCTGCTTCTCTCAAAAAAGAGCCTAAAAACTGCTTATGTTTTCCCTTGTAACACAAAATGGTGTTCTCTGGCCATGCTAATGTGAGAAGGACTGAGAGATAGTCCATTTGGTCTGCTTTCCTCTGTGCCAGATATAATGTATCCTTTCTCGAAAGGAAACTGAATATGAAATTTTGAATCTTGGCTACTTAGGAAGTTGAGCATCACACTACACTCACACAATGAAGAGCACCTATAGTGAGAAACAGAGAACTTTCCACTACATAACATGCACAAGAAGGAATTTAGATACCTAGTTTTAACCCTTCTGAATCTGTGAACCAGAATTAAGGCATTTATTTAATATTTCTAAAATACCTTAAAAAATCATATTCTGAAAAAAATCATATTCTGCTGGCCTATATTCGTGATTTAATTTCTATTCTCTTTGTCCACCCTTCCTCATTCATTGTCACTAGCATGTTCTCTCTTTCTCATCTATAATAACAGAATCTCAGTTGGGGTAAGACTGTGTTATTTAGGCAGAGGTTTGACCTTGCTTTAATTGAAGATGAAAAAACAGGGAACGACTTTGAAACTGGTTGACTACTAGTTGGCTAAAATGTAAAGTACAGAAGATAGAGTAAGTGGGCTGCTAAAATAATCAGACTGCATCTTATAACCAGGAAACAAAGACAGCAGAAGCAGATTTTGCATCTTCCCATGAGTTACTGGCAGCATGTATAGGTCTTTGTTCGGAGCCAGGTACCATCCATGACTCTACTGGTGATTCAACTAGCCCTTGATTACAACGTTTCTGTGCTGTGCTTTCCCCATCTGCAACAGTGAATTATTTATAGTCATTCCCTAGTGTAAAAGCTTTCAGATCCACAGGAGAAAAAAAGTTATGCATGGCCTGAAGACAACAGAAAGACCCTTACAAAAGACAGTAATTCCCTGAAAGCACAGAATGGGACTTGTACAACTGCATTCAGTGCTGTGGGGGTTAACTCACAAATTCATAGTGAAATATTTAGTCTTATGATGCACTTTCCATGAACAGTGGCCAAATACTGTACCTAATACATTATAGGAATAATAATAATTCTGAAAATGTATTAGTTATCCATGTTTCAGGGCTTAATGGAAGTGGTTTGTAACTTCGGTCCATGAAGATAGACTAAATAACAATTCCATCTGTAATACATAACGTACAGTGTGTTGCAAGATGTTTTTAGAAAAGTTCAGGATGTTTTGGAATTATATGGTCATAGTTGCTACAAACTGTTTTGCAATTCTATGAGCATTACTTCTTCATTAAGTTTGAATTTATTCAGAAACATTGTCTCCACCATCCATGTGAATATGGTGAGCCTTTCACTTTCAGTGCCTCTTGGGGATGTATAAGGGAAAAAGATGATGTCAGATTTCTTGTTGGGCTGGTAAATTTTTTATAGATCCTCACCTAAGTGAAATGTTAAGGATAACATAAAGTGAGTGGGATCTAGAGTGTACCAAGGCTGTGGTTGGGTGGTATCTGGATGAAAATCAAAGCATGAATTATTTTTGTGATCCAGACACAGTTTAGGAGTAAGATTGTTTTCATTTATCTTGACTGAATATAGTTTTTGTCTTCTGCCTGTGAAGGTTACAGCAGAGTTAGATGCCTGGAATGAAGATCTGCTGCGACAAATGAATGATTTCAATACTGAAGACCTCACTCTGGCTGAGCAGCGTTTGCAGCGTCACACTGAACGGAAGTTGGCCATGAACAACATGACCTTTGAAGTCATCCAGCAAGGACAAGATTTACACCAATACATCATGGAGGTTCAGGCTTCAGGTACACAGAACAACTTGATCTCTGTTTTACATAAGAATAAAAAATCCCACACAAACAAAAGAGCAAGAAAAACACAAATCCCCCCAAAAAATTTATCAAGCAAAAGCATCTCTAAACGCACCAAATACATAAGCTTCTAACATAGGTAAGTGAGTGCAATGCCTGTCTCTTCGCTCCCAAGCCTGCCCCACAATTTCAGGAATTCTTTGATTCAGGACTGTATGTAAAATGTTGCTGTTTCTTTGACATTGAAACTCATGGAAGTAATGAAGTTGACTTTCAAATTTCATTCAGAAAGTTTCACAACTGGAGAATGGAGTTTGCAATCAATTCCAAAGTGGATGGAGAGGGGAGGGCAAGACAAGTTACACTGGTAGGTCTTTGGCCTTGCACCGGCACAGAAACAAGCACTGCAGGGAATCATGAGTTATAGATACTCTAGCTGACTGGTAAGACCTCAGGTCTGGATGAAGTTTAGCCATTCTAGATGCCTAAATTTGTTAGCCTTTCTGCACCTAGACCTTATTGAGAGGCAAACTGGCTAGATGTGCTGGTTCAATTCTCTGCAATATTGAGTATCTTTTCCCTGTACCACAGTTTAGGGTGCAGACATGTCCAAGGGAGAGAAAGAGGGGTAAGGGTGAAAAGAAGCTTGTTACCCAAGAGCTCTCTGGGAAAGAATCCAAATATAAGAGTCTTAGAACCGGTCATGAAATGGAACTCTTGTTTCCATCCAGATCTAATTGGAATTATTTTCTATTTAAAGGGAATATGAGAAATCATACTGGAATTTTCTTTTTCATTGTGCACTTTAAAGTTAAAGGTAGCAGCTTGGATGCAAAAAAACTTTGGCATGTGCTTTTAAATGACAGACTTGATTCATGTTGGTAGGGAGTCAGTCTGATACTTTGACTGCTTCTCAGCAGTAGGTTCCCATTTCTAAGTCATCCTATGATTGAGGGGGTTTGTATGCTTGTATTTTGCATTTGGAAAAGGAATATCATAGTTCAGATTAATCACTGCATGAAGTCCAGAAGTGAATGTTACTTGTGAAGTGTTTTAACCTTCTTAAATATCTGGATAGACTGCAAAGCAAGAGCAATTCATGTTCTTTCCCTCTCAATTTGCACTTACAAAATAAAAAGGTTTTGTATGGTTTTATTCTTTGGCAAACATTTTACCGTTAGGTACCCACCTCTAAAAAAATCTGGCGGTTTTCAGCCTGATTTGGCAAACTGCACTCAGAAAAGTCTTAAAGACTGCTACAAGAGTATGTTGTGAACTAGACAATCCTGTACATCGTGTGAACCGTGTGCATGAGCCTTTATGTGATCTGCCCACACTATGCCTGGTCCTGTGTTTCAGCTCCCTTGCTTTCTGGGATAGAGAACTTGTCCTAAAACATCAGTTAAGATGCCTTTTTAATTTTTTTCTTTTTCATCTTGGAAGAATATTAATATGAGTAGGAATCCATGGGAGGTAAAGAATATGATCCAGAACAGTATCATCAGGAATCTCAATGACTGTTTTTTAAGGGAAAAAAGAAAATCTGTGTTTTTCAAGAGGTTAGAAATCACGTTTTTTTGGACTGCAGACAAAAGATTAGCAACTAAATGACGTGACTTTTTAAATGTTTTTATAGGGTTATCTAAGGTCACTTCCTATTCAGCCTATCCAATAAAAATCCACTGCTCCCAAAGGCAAGGAACCAGAAGCCTCACGGGGATGTAGAGTGCCTGTAGTTAATCAAAGGTTATGGTCATGTCTGCCATGCATGGAATGCTAAATGCTGGGGAAATGGCAAAATAAGGGAGAGAAATTGCTCTTGGGAGCCTACTGTTTCTTCTTTCAATGATGGACAGTTATAGTCCTTAAAAAATTCATTTAACTTTACTCCCTGAGTCATAGTTGTTCAGTGCATAAGTTAAGAGATGATTGTTCTCACCGTTAGGGCTGTGAACTTGCAGGGGTTCTGGGAAATCAACTGCTCTTGCTGCTTTCTATTGTACACTGTCACCACTGCTACAATCAAAACTCAGCTATAGTCATAGAAGATAAAGCTAGAAAAAGTGTGATTTTTCACTCTACCTAACATTATACTTAACCAGCCACTCTTAACTGACCAAGTTTCTTCCCTTCCCTATAATTCTCTTTGAGTTTTATTCTTTTTATCATGTCACATAGGACACTGATTCAATTTTGATTACTCTGGCATTTGGCTTGGAGGTCTTTAAGCTAGTGAGACTGTCAGATAAAATTACATCCCAGTTTTTTCCACACATAATGCTTTTTCTCTTGAAAATCTTGTGCAGGTAGGCATTCAATGATGATTTTTGCACATCCAATTCAGACTTGAAGCAGTGATTCTTACCAGGCTATGGAGTGTCTGGAAATCCCTGTGAACATTTTCATGTTGGTACAATAAATGCAGAGGTCCTGTGATGCATCATTTGAGACTCTGCATAGATATTCAGGTCATCCATGCACGTGAGGAATCCATGCAAGTCTGGTATTTCCAAAACTCCACACAGCTCAGAATTATGTTCCCATGATTCCTTCCACTACGCCAGCACATGTGCATGATCCTGGTTTGGATTAGACTGTTTTCACCATCAGAATAATATTCTTCAAACAAAAGTTTGGTTTTATTAAGGGATATGTGAGATCTGGAAGTCTGTGTTTCCTGAAATTTTGCAGTACTTTCAAGTTGTCTTCATGTCTCAATAAAATCTGTGTCCTTTAAGAAATATATTTGCATTTAGAGAATATTATATTGGTATTCTCTGGCAGAGCAGACTTTTTTATGAGCCATTTTATTTTGATGAACCTGTCTTCAATTTTTCCACTTTGATTGTAGCTCTACTTCTAGTAAGAAAGCTAAATCCATGGGCAAATATTCTCTAAAATGGATATTGGTTTTTGGATGTCTAACTTGACATGTTGAAAGGGCCTGGTGTTTCCAAAAGAGACAACTTGGAGATGTCTGAGAAATCTGTTTCCTATGGAAAATTTAGGTTCATAATTCAGCAGTGATTTAACACTTCAACCCGAGCTGCAGTGATGACGTGTTCATGTAATTCATTAACGTATTCACCTTAGTCATTCTGCTTCTGGGTAGTAGAAGTAGTTACACTCTGTAATAGCTGACTAATTGATTGTGTAAATCTATTTGGTTATTAAAGTCCATTTGCATTGTTAGGATCATTGTCACAATAAGAACTATAGTTAGGAATTGCTCACAGTTTACAAAGCTACCTTCTTGTGCCTTAGGAGTAATTTGTTCAAGTCAAGCCTAGAACCCTACATGTTATGTAGAAAATTCAAAGCCCTTTTGTTTCCTGTTTGTTGAGTTAACATCATTTATGTTTTTTCCTAGCACTACATTGCTTAAAAGGGAGAGAAAACCTCTTTCATTTTGTTTGTGATATTGTTTATCATTGGTTATAAGTATAGTTTATATTGTAATGTAAGATAGAGGACATTAAACTTTCCTGTCACAGGCTTTTAATAATTCAGTCTAAGAACAGGTTCCAAAACAGCTTTGCGCAGTCAAAAGGCAATTACTTCCTTACGCCAAATAGTATTTCACATGGGCAACGGCTCAGGTGTAGCTCCTGTGTGTTTTGTAGGATGCCAGTTAGTGCAGCTTGGTACATTTTTCTGTAATGTTTTTTAAAACACTTTCAGTTCATTATCTTTCACTTGAATCTGCTGCACTGGTCGAGATGTTAGAAGAAAAAAGCAACCAAAATTTTTTTATCAGAAAATCAGCTGTGCTTTTCTATCTATCAAAACACAGTGTAAAGATAATATGTATGGAATTATTCTGAAGACAAGGCTTTCTATTTTGCAAATGAGTTTTGAGCAGAACAAGTGCTCTCACTGCATGTGCTAGCACTGTAGAATAAATCTGCGTGACATATGACAAGCAAGAAAGGGCAGATCATTCATCATAGGGAGCACAGGCTGCCCTTGGATAGAATCCCAGGCAGTTCACTGGTTGCTGCTGATGAGTTAGCACAATCAAAACCATACCAGCTGGATGTGCATGAAGGAAAACTGTGCATTTAATATTGAATAGGTGTGGTGAAGTCAAGCATACAAAAAGCCATCATGTCCTGAGGATACAGAACCATATGCAGGCTAATTGTAGCAACAATGCCTGGTGTCTGGCAATTGAAAGGAACTTCACTCCCAAGAATAGAAAAATATATTAAATTTCCAGTTCTAAATGGGAAGCCAGCGGCCATTCCACTTAATTTGGAAATGAAGAAACTGTTTTGTTTTGGCTGGAGAAGGGAATAAGCCAATCATTTGCATTCCCATGTGCTTTTTCTGATAAAGCCAGAAACCAGGAAAAAGGGGATAGGGTCAATCATAAGGTCATATTGATTTTGTTTACTGTCCTCTATAGATATCAGTGTAAAAATGAATGAAAATTACAAGTGTCTTAGGAGGATAAAGGGAAAAGAAAAGGCATCTTTCTAAATGAGTTTTAAAAGTAGTGTCCAAGCCTTTTGTACAGCAGCTTCTAATTAATGCGCCTTTTTTAATGTCCTATTATTCCATGAAATTAAATAGTTTTGGCAAAAAGTGTAGTGTTTTCTCAGTATTATCCTATCTGATTATATTAGATTCCTGATCCTCTCTGTATTGAGGCCAATGGCAAAATTCTGATATACTTCAATATGGGAAGAGTCATGTCTTTATTAGTTTATAATCACAAGATTACAGTAACAGGGGATGATGCCATATTTCCTCTAGGTCAGATTTTCAGAATTACACTGAAAACGTACCCAACTACCTTGTCACATCACTGTAATATAGAAGGAAGATGTGAAGCTCTGCATTTTATTTCATGTAACCGCTATACACAAGGGTCATAGGAGCTTTTTTAAGAAAATTCAGGAGGTAGGCACGGACTCAGGAGATCTCTATTGACCTGATCAAGTCAGGGTCAGCTATGAAATCAGAATAGGTAAATCAAGGTTTTATCCCTATCCTCTGCATCCTGCATGAAATTGAACATGATACCAAGCCATATTTTCTCTCTGGTATATGGGGACTAGATGGATGTCGGTCTGTGGAATAATTCTGAATGAACTGTAGGCTGGTTGAAATTAAATTGTTGTTAATGATCCTCTAAAGTACCTAGATGGAAAAAGAAGTTTACATTACAGAGTTCTACATGCTTGTAGCACTACTGTAAATATGACATCTAGATTTTGCTTCCTTTATTTCACTTTTCCGTTTTCTTCTCATCTTCTAAGTTGTTTTCAACATGTACTTCTAAAGAATAAATTACTGTAAGAAAGGGAAGGGGTTTTCTGTCTTTTTTTTTTAATCTGATGTTCATGCAAGTTTTTGAGCAAGGCTGTGGTTAAATGATGTCTTACTAGCCATATGCTGATGGACGAGGTGAGCAATGAGCACCAGACAAACACTACTTGTAGAAAAATGTAATGATGAAGAATAGGATATCGGGAAAGACAAATATTACATGTGAGAGAGTTTAGAGTGTATCAAGCAAAAAAATTTGAAGCTTACATTTGTGCAACAAGTGAAATTTCAAATAAATGCAATGATCTCTCTCTCTGCGTGTTGCAGGCATTGAGCTGATCTGTGAAAAAGACATTGATCTTGCAACACAGGTTCAAGAACTCCTGGAATTCCTTCATGAGAAACAACATGAGCTGGAGCTTAATGCTGACCAAACTCACAAGAGGTTAGAGCAGTGTCTGCAGCTCCGGCACCTACAAGCTGAAGTCAAACAGGTGAGAGATTTTAACCACATATAAGGGTCTTATAGGGATTTTCAACCACTATGTACATGCAGCCTGCTAAACCATCTTCTGTCAAGTCACATACAGGACAATTTAGGTGGACAAACCTATACCCTGTTTCCTTAACAGTACTTGATTTGCTGTCAGACTGCAGCATCACCCTTCACAAATAACAAAGGGTTCCATTTCCTCTAGTGTGCATATGTGGTATTTGCTTCATGTATAGTTATGGAAAGTCTGCACAGAACTGACCCTATAGATTTGTCAGCTGAGAAGCTGCCTCAAACTCCATGTCTACTGGGCATATAATGATGTGATATGGTATCCAGACTTAAGTTGTTGTGGAGAACTGACCTAAAGCAAAGGGTAACTGAGATGCGAGGTCCACTAGTAGTTTTACAGCAGTTTTACTTTGAGGTTTCATTTATTGCTATACATCTGTCAACCTGCAGTAATCTTTAACATCATCTTGGTGAGATGAAAAATTCTGTCTGTGGTTTCTAGATCCTAGTATCTCTTTAGCCATCTTAGTATTGTTAGATTACCTTTCTTCCAGATTTCATCCTAGTATGGGCAGTAGTGTTCTGTCTCCCTAGGTTTCCCCTGGTATTTAATTGGGATGCCTTATGTTTCTTGGTTTTATTTTGCTGCACAGGATGACACTACACTTCCTGCTTCCTAATCCACAGGTGGCTTTACACTTTGGTGTATGTCTGGATTTCAATGGAATGGTCTTGATTTCATTAGGAAAACCAGGAACATTCTTCCAGACACCTGGAATACTCAGTTTTCCATTGTACCAGTACAAATGGGATGTGTCCAGATGCTAGAAGGTGTTCATGCTGATGATTTGCTGTTTTGTTTACTAAAACCAGTAAAAAAACATAGAATATACTCTGTGCTCAGTACACGTAATCATAGTTATTCTTTCCTCAAAAGTGAATATTTGAGTGATGCTTTATCTGAATTGTTTTATCATTGCTATCAAATGTCTTTCATTCTCAGACAAATCACAGGCTAGAAGCTAGCAGCACCATTGCCATTTTTTTCCAATGTCCACTCTGATGTGAATATTTTGCAACCTTAAATCAAAATAGCACAGAACCTTCCTAAACTGTTAGAGAATGTAGTCATTTTGCATTTGTGGTAGTTGTGATAATTCATGAGGCCAACTCCTCATGAAGCTCCAGAGCTCTATAAAGTGCTTCGGCTTTCTTCTGAAAAAAAAGAAAAAAAAAAAAGAAAAGAAAGGACACACTGGTTTTTGTAATCACCACTTCACTATGATTATGAAGTGGGGTTTTTTCTTTTTTTCCATAGGTTCTCAATGTTTTTTACACACAACTTTTCTAAGCTTGGAGTTTTGTGCGGTAGATTTATCATGAACTAGAGACATTTTAACTTATGATAGAAAATAGAGAGGACTGATACATATAGCACAAATACTAAATATGCAGGTTATCACTATCTGTGACTACATGTCACTAGCCCACTTGACAGGATGAAGTACCACTCAGTCAGCCCTGCGGCTGCTCTGGGAGATGTAGAGTGGCAGTGCAGCACACTCTGCAGGTACCTGCTGTTACTTGCCTCATTATCAAGTACTGTTGGGTTTTAACTATTCTACAAACTAAGTTCTAACCAAAGGAAATGGGTTTAGGACTAAACTATCTTAATACTTACTCTGAGAGGAAAACAGCTGTCTTGAATTAGTATTTTCTTAATAGAGCTTGGGACTATCAGAGCCTCCTTTACTGTGTAAGCTTTCGGCAAACCAATAGTGAAGAATCACTTTATTTGTTCAGCTGAATATTAAGGACTCCTTTGCTAATTAACTTGTAAATTACCACAGCTACGACTTTCCCTCATAAAGAGGCAAGTTATAATATATCTGTGCCTTCTCTATTTGGTTTCCTGCAGATGAATCGCATTCCCAACCATTTAATGAAATTGGGAAATATATTGATTTTGGCTTGTAGTCCATCTCCAGTCTGGTCCAGATTTCCTTCACTTCCATTTTAGTGCATCTAAGAAGACAGATGATCTCATTACCAAATTGCTCCCACTTTTGTGAATCACTGCTACAAGACACCTACTGTAACTGGTTAAGTTCTGCTGATGTAGTAAAATTGGTCAAGGTGGCTATATATACACATGTGTTTGCATTTTGATATAATGGCTCATGGAAATGTGAAGTCCTTTAACTGTTGCTATTGATTTGTCTCATCTACTAGGGGTTTCTGGTTTATATCATATGCACTAAGGGTCTGAATGCCAACACAATGAAGTTTAGGGTCATGAAAGCAGAACAATTCTAAATGAGAAGTTCTGTGAACTGCTTTAGAATGAAAATAGTATAGATAAGTGATTCAACAACTCTTTGTTATTAAAAAATAACCTACACAAGACTGTTTTCCTGTGCTTTGGATCCCACTCGTTTCTGATGGAAACTACAGAGATTGTATTGCATAGATGAAAGTAATAGCAAACCAGACTGGTGGAGATCAGTTTAAAAAACAAAATCCCACCTGAATTATTTTGCCTTTTAAACTTAATTTTTTTTTCCAACATACATTGTAAAGTATCACTAGTGAGGCCTTAAGTCTTCCTTAGAAATGTCAAGGAAGGTATTCTGACTAAACTAAACCATTAGACAGAAACACTTCATGACACATAACTCATTTCTTGAGGTCTGCACAAGAGATACCTCACTTTTTTTCATTAGAGTGTGATTCTGGGCTCATTGAAGATTGCAGAGTCTTGGGGTATGAATTTTAGAAGAATTGGATACTATTATTTAATTAGTCAAAGGTAGGAATTGTTTCAGAACTATGGTGGCTGCTGTGTGGAACAACCTGTGCCTTGAATTGTTCTCCAGTGACAAGTGGCTGTCAATGTATTTCTGCTTCACTGTTAAAAAAAAGGCTGAGAGACACACGGAAGAAGTGGGGGGAACAAGATAAAAATATTAATATGGGAAAAAAATGGTGCAATTCCATAAGAGGCCCTGACATTTAAGTATTAGAATTTTGGAAGTAGAAAGAGATCATTATTTAAGTTCTTTCAAGCAAAATATGCTAGTGGTTGGGTCCTTACTGAGCCTGGAAGGGGGAGTGCAGGAGCCTCAAAGAAAATATCAGAACCAACCTCCAGGGAGAGGGCAGCAGCCTTGGTCAAGAATAGTGCTGTAAGCATTGCTGACAAGATGCAGTCAATTAAAGCATGACTTCTACTGCTTTACTCTAAGTATTTTTGAGTCAACATGGCAGTAGTACAGAAGGATGCACAGGTATTGTTAACACTAGAGGAAACCTGTCTGCTTTCAGTTTTATGGTCCCTCTTCCTCCTTACTCAACCTTATTGCCTATTTGCTTTCCACTAACCATGTTGCTAAGACTGAGATTTTCAAGCATTTTTTTTTCTACTGTTTGGAAACTTCAGATATTTTTATGAAATCTGCATTAAAACCTCTGTGGCATGTTTTTAAAATTTCAGCTCAATTGAAAGCTGTTCCTAAGAGGACTCTATCCTGCCCTGATTATACTCTTTTAAGAAATATAAGCTGCTGCATTTTTAGCACTCATACTCAGTGTTCTATACACTCAAAATGACCCAAGCCAGGATATGTCATGGTATACAAAACGTGTAACCATGACCTGCTTTATGATGTCCTCACATCAAGTTTTTCCCCCATACAGGGATCCTTTGGTTAGCTTCAGCTTTTGATACCACATGGTCAGTTATAACAGAGCTTTCTTGTGTGATGGATTATAGAAAATGCCAGCCAAAAGAATTGCCATATGATAACTTGATTTTTTTTTCCTTTAAATCTTTGTTGTATTTCCCACAGCTACAATAACACGTGCTGATGAAAGAGAGAAAGCTGACAAATGGGATCTTCCACATCCTTGTACTGAGCAGAATGTAATTTTGTACAAATTAGGGTCAGGTACATGTGTAGATGGCTTCCCTTTCTTTCTCCTAGGGAAAACTCATTTTCCTACCCTACAGGAACTGAATGGCTATAACTAGGGTGATGCATGCTGTAGGGTTTAAAAACGAAAACAACAGAAAATACCTATTTCTTTCAGACAGTTCAATGGATCACTCGGTGAAAATGATGGCAGAAAGGGGAAACTACTATGTAGAATATCGCAGAAAAGTCAATTTCAAAGCTTTAGAAATCATGAGCTAAATTTAGGGCAGTAATTGGGCAGTTGGGACTTCCTGTGCATTTGTGAACTGAATTCAGCAACTTTCTTGCTTTATTGGAATAATTTGACACCCACGTATGTAGAAAATAGGGTTTGAGACAACACAGCAAAGAACATGCACATGTGTTCTAGCTGCTAATTTTCTGAACATTTGTTTAAAATAGCAGGACAATTTGCTACTTGAATACAATCTTTATAGATTAATTATGTATATTTAGGATTTGATTCTGAAGTCATTGCAGCATTTGTTGCATGTCTACAAAAAGTCCAAGTGTCCTTGAAGTGAAGCCTCTTGACTGAATATGAAATGCAAGACCTGGGATTTCGTCCTAACTCTGCATGCAGTTGGAAATTCCGACTGCATCCTAACTCTGTGTCAGTTGAAACTAGTTGTGGCTTTTCCCTCTTCACTCCTAAGCTCTGACTTTTGTGTGGAAGGTACACAGGCAACTGGAATAGAAAGGAGTTGCAGGATCCATGATTCTAGCTAGAAACTTGAGAAAAAAGGGATTTTTATATTTCACTTTAAATCTCCCTAATTATGTTTTTGGTTTTTTTTTGCCCTGCAGTATTTGCATAGGGAAACATTCATTGCTGTGATCAAACCTTGGAAATAAAAACTCTCTGATACCTGAATTTCTATGTTAATACTTTGAGATTTTAATTCTTTGGCCAATAACTCTTTAATAAGGTCTTTGTTCTATGAAAATTTATGTCATTAAATTGTTATCCTAGGATATCTTCCTGCTCACTGATTCAACCTGGGACCACACCAAACCAAGTACCTTTTTGTGAGTCAGTCCTGAAACATTTTCTGATCAGTGACTACGGAAACCTTTGTATTGAAGCAACCTTTCCATAAGCACATCCTTTCTTTACAGGTGCTTGGCTGGATCAGGAATGGTGAATCAATGCTGAACGCAAGCCTTGTCAATGCAAGCTCCCTCTCTGAAGCTGAGCAGCTCCAGCGGGAGCATGAGCAGTTTCAATTAGCCATAGAGGTAAGACAAACAAGTTAACATTTTTCTCCTTCCCAGGTGAACATCATACAAAAGGATATCTCTTGGGCATCAATCATTGCTTGTTTGAAGGGAAGGAAGGAATCAAAATTTTAGAAAATCAGCTTAAACTCAAAATGCAGCCAGAGGTTGATAGTGAAATATATTATTTATCATCTGCACCTAGTTCTTTGGCTGTCAAATACCAGCCTTTCCTTTCATGAAAATGACACTAACACATCATTAATAATTTTTTTAATAAAAAAAGAGAAGATTAAAACTCACAAAGTGATCTGAACATGGGAAAAGTCTATAAAGTCAGTGTCTTTCCATGTCCACAATTTACAGTTCATTACACAGCATTCATTTATGAACACCTTTACTGGATAATGCTCTCTCATGAAATCTTTGTTACATTCAACTCTACGTTTGTTGACAGTAGAAGAGACATTTGTTCAAACACACATTCTCAAATAACTTTAGTTTGAAAAAGAGGCAAGTGGGGCAACTTTTAAGAATTGCCTGCAAAACTGAGCTTTTGCCTGTAATTGTCCTTCGAACACTAATTGTGAGCCAACTCATTTGCCTCCCTCATGGGGCCAGGATGTGGCAGAAGGAACAGCACCTTGTCTGAGCTGCTTTCCTTTAGATAAGAAGGAATTGCAGGGCTATAGACTCCCTTGACTAGGGCATTACAAGACAGGCTCAGCACTTATATATATATTCATCATTATAAACAAGCTGTACACTCACAGAATATGTTTGCCCCAGTTACAAGAATGAGGGGTTATTCTTTCTCCTGTTCCTGCTTATCAAGGTGTATATGCTTCCCAGATTATGTTAATTGTAGCCTTTTTACAGGTCAAATAACCAAAACTAAAATGAATTCTAAATGACGAAAATAATATTTCCATAATGGAGATTAGAAGAAATGCCTGACTTAGAAGGGGGAAAATGTCTTTATGTCTTCCAGTAAACTTAAAATAAGTCAATATACATTATAGTGTTGCTAGTAAGTATAGAATTTAAATCTCAGCTAATGACCTATTTTGATCCAGCTCCACTCGCACTAAGGAAGGAGCAGCTGTTGCAGCTCCTAAGGGAAAGGAAGACGTTTTCTATCAATTCTGTATGAGCTGTTGGTACCAAGCTGTGCTGACCACATCTTGACAGTCACCACCAGACAGTGTTGGGGGAACAAGACACCCACTGGCTGTGTTATCACAGCTTGCAGCCATTGGGGCAGTGCTTGCGTTTGGTGGTAAACGCAAATCACAGTGGAAGAAGAGGGTTATGCCACAGTAAGGGCAAAGTAAGTTTTCAAGAGGAGAAAACATGAGGTTAAATATTTAAAGTGCTTAAAGCTCAATATGGGGAAGACATCAGCAAAGCATACAGGGCAGACTGTTCTCTCAAGGAACTCTAGATGTGGAATTGATTTTCAGTTGAAATCCTTTAAAGTCTATTTAAAACAAGTATTACAACTCTAACATCAGTAAAGCAGCTGGATATTAAATTTTACCATTTGTTCTTGAACAACTTCCTAAATGCTTCTGCCAAGCATTAATGTTTTTTTGCTAATAGCTTTCTCTACATTGCGTTATTCATCAGTGTATTACCAGATGATTTCAAGCTTCTTTCTAGGTTCAAGGATTAGATCATAAAAGTATCACATGAGAATTTGTCAGCAGCAGTTACAAATGGGATGCAGAACAGAGGAGTCTTTGGGAGATTTTAAGGCTTCTGTTCAGAAGATTAAAATCAGATACTGGACTGAACTGTACCTGAACGTGGTTACTCAGGAGGCTGTGAAGGGCCAGGGGCTATTTTCCTCTCAGCACGCCACAGAGGAAGCTAGAATTGACACTTGGTGACTCTTAGAGGCTCTGGTGTAGGTTCGAGAATGGGGCAGATAATTCAGTCCTGCATATAAAGTGGCTATTGAGTAAATTGGGGAAGGGTAGAGAAAATGGCGTGATTTCCCCCAGCTCTGCCCTGAAAGGCAGCACAGTGCAGCTCCGATATGAGTGAACTGGCTTTCAAAAATGTATCTTTTAGGGGCTGATATTTGTGATAGAGTTCATGCCATATACTAAGGCATCTTCATATCTTCTGGGGTTGATGTTTTGTGTCTCGCAGACAGGACATTACATGCCTGAGCAAACTGCCTGGCAAGAGTCAAATTAGGGTCATTAGGTCCACAGTTTGCCAACTCTTTAGTGTTTGGCTTTGTATCTGCGGATTATGTGGGATACAGTGAGCACTGAGCACAGGCTGGCTGGGAACTCAATAGCTGCCGGATTTGGCGTTATTAAAATGGATCTACCGGGAACCTCACCTCAAGTTGTTGCCCTATGGGCAGTAGCTGCTCAGTGGACTGAACCCATCTTAGCCAATGCTTGCTTGTCCCATGTTGTAATTGTGTGTTGCAAATGTGTGTGAATAATTGAAACTAAAATGCTTTGCAGGAAGTAACCGTTAACTGAAGATAATTCTGAAAATGTTTCACTCTCTCACATCTCCATGCTCACACCTCGCTCCACCTTTCTACCATACATCTGGCGCATCTGTACAACCTCTCTTTCTTCACCTCATACACAGTCCCTCTTTCATGCCACTTCCTTACAGAAGACACACCAGAGTGCCCTGCAGGTCCAGCAGAAAGCTGAAGTGCTGCTACAGGCTGGGCACTATGATGCTGATGCCATCAGAGAATGTGCCGAAAAGGTAGCCCTGCACTGGCAGCAGCTGATGTTGAAGATGGAGGACAGGCTCAAACTTGTCAATGCCTCGGTGGCTTTCTACAAAACCTCTGAGCAGGTGAGCTGAACAATATATCTGTGCCGTAGCATATTGCTACAACCTGGGATTTAGTTCCCAGTGCATAGTGCAAACATCTTGCTTCTCACAAAGATCTGCAGTGCAGTTTCTTCACTGTTCCAGAGTGTTGAACTGTTCTAAATATCTGCTCTGCTAATACCATTAAGGAGCAGGGCTCGTTCTTCTCCCATTTTCTTGGGTGATCCCAAAAGTAGGTGTGTGGCTTCAGTCACCCATGCTTTCCTTTTAAACTCCCCTGTTGCTTTTTGAATATGTTTGCATGTCTTCATCCACAAATTAGTTGCATATAAAACTTTCTGTCACTTGAATAAGACCAGAGTTGAGTCCTCAGGTGACTTCCAACAGGTAAGCACCAATGCAAGTGCCCTCCCAATATGTAGAAGTGCTGGTAGCTGTGGGTTTTCTAGTCTGACCCTGAGTGCAGAGGATCTTCTGCAGGCAAGGGACCTCACAGCATTGGCAAAATTAACTGAAAGGACATTTGCTCTCCTGGCATAGCAGCACTAAGCCACACATTGAAACCAAAGTTTTAACTAGTCAAAATTTGTTTCTTTGGCAAGTATTGTAACAAAACAAACAAACAATCAAAAAAAAAAAACCCAACTCCCCCCCCAAAAAAAACCAACAAAGGCAACAGTTTGCAATTTTTTAAAATCTTAGTTATCAGCAAAGCAAAGTAACACTTGAAGGTTTGGGATTTTATTCCCTTTCCAATGGGAAGAATTTTGGAAATCCCACCATTCATAATTGGAGTTCTCATATCAGAGTTAATATTGATGAATATAAGTCTGCTTTTCCTTGAGAACTGTTTGCTATTAACTATTTAGTACTTAATGAGCAGTACTGGCCAATGTTAGTACTTAAACACCACGATGCTGAAAAAAAAAAAAGTTGCCAAGTTATGAAGGGATTTCTCCTAAATCTATACACAACACAAATAATTACAGAAGTAACTTTATAGGTTGACACAACTTTACTTCATTCCAGGTGTCCTTGAATTGCAAAACACATTCCATTTGGCTGCTTGTATGGTGGGATTATTCATCCCTTGCACAAACAGGTGCTGTTTTTACTGTAGTCAATGAGAATTACTGTCATAGTGGATACCTGAACAGCCTTCCTGATGTTATCTGCTGAAGCAAATCAGTTTGTGTTAGCATGGATATTGCAGGAACCTGTGGTTTTATACAAAAGGTGGCAATGGCTTCCATTACATTTTTGACTGTTTTTATCACACAGTTTCTTGATGAAAGAAGCGGACGTGGGAAGTCCTTTAGCATAACTAAATATATTATTATGGAAAGAGATTATTTTTTCCTTAACATTGAGGCTGTAGATAATCCTTGGGGCACTTTTTGGTGTCATTTTTAATGCATTTTTAAGATTGTTTATGATTAATTCATTCCTTATAATGAACATCTTTTACTGTGAAGAGTTTCGAACAGATTTACAGTCCCTGATGCATTCAAGATTGAAATGAATTACTGCTGGTAGAGGACTGTGAGAAAGTAAAACCATTAAGGGATTTATTAGTGCTTTAGATAGTCAAATGTGCTGGCCAAAATATGCATAGCCAGTCATTTATCATTTCAGTCTCTCTTCCTGTTTCCAAGTCATAGACAAGCATATTGCAGCACCCACAGGTTCATTCATTATTTGTGTCTATTCAGCAAATATTTAGGGCAAAGATCATTCCGTCTTTGAATGCTTATAAACTCACTATTACAAATCTGAAGTCTATCATCTTCTCGTGGGCTGCATGACTGATCTATGGCCCAAACGGTCTGCTCCTTGACAGCATGGCAGTGGATTGAGTAATTTACTGGATCTTGAATTCTCTGAATATCTAGAAAAAGCAATTAAAAGGGTGGAGGTACTGTCATAATCAACCAAATTGTTTCATGCCTGTCTTTCCCAAGCATACAATGTTCTTGATACAACGGGTGGAGCCCTGGCCTATCAAATAGCCCAGTTTTTCTCTGACTTCATTGATAGCCCTTATATATTAATTTTTCTTATCATCTTAACACAGAGATGGTATTTGTATTTGCACATTTCCTTTCTGAAATGATGTGGGCTCTGCGCAATCCATCCACTTTTATTTTTAAGTCACCTGTATCCAATACAGTACTAAAGCTTTCAAGGACTAAAAGTAAAATGAAAATGCTTTTCTGTGCCTGAATAACATGAGGCACTTGCTTTCTGATAAATATTTGAGGGGGAATGCTGATTTGCATCCAAGGAAGGAGGTGATTTCAGATTGTCAAAGAACTGCTGTCCTTGAACAGCCTGGCAGCAGGGTAAATGAATGGAGTTCTATGAGAATAGTCAGTGACAGTGGGGAGGATTGTTGGGTGATGCTGGAGTTTCTTCCAGTCTATGCTTGGGCTTGTATGGTCCTCTGAATTATAATAGTGTTCATACGGAAGTTGCAGGTGTGAATGAGAAATGGGACATGGTTATTGAATTAGCTGGACTCTCAGCATTAACTGACTAGATCTTGAGTAATCTCAGTAGTGGAGCGTGTAGGGAGAGCCCTCTGGGAGAGAAGAAGGAAGTTTCAAGTGGTACTGAAAACTTCTGCAGTTTTTCAGTGACTGAGTCGTTCTCAGAGTCTGCAATCTGCACTCAGTTTCCAGACTGTGCTGGTTTTATTTACCTCATTCCCATTATTCTAGCAAAGCAGAAGATGCTTGTGTAAGACTTGTAGAGTGGAACACCTGCATCCACCTAGGTTGTGACACTGATTTAATGTCTATTGGTTTCCATCAGTCTTTACAAAAGCTGTATAGGGAGCAACTAACATGCAGCTGAAGAGAATTAGTTCCAGCTCCATACTTTGTTTTTTTTTTCAGGAAAGTATTTAAGCATGTGTTTTTCTTTAACTATGTGCTAAGTTCCTTGAGTTTAGCAGGATTTGAACACATCTAAAGCACCTTTCCGGAAAAGGGATTGTTTTCTGAATGATCCACTGGAGCCAATTCTGACCCCTGCCTTGATTCAACCTCTTAGCTTCCCTCTGTCCTTCAGAAGAGAAGAAGGATTTATCACCCTTACATCAGATGAATTGCATACCATACTTTAGAGATCCCTATGTGTAAGAAGAACTGCTAGATCATTCTGTACAGGGCCTTTCATATCCATTTATCCTCCATGCCATGGTCCATAGTCCAAAACATTTAGATTTGAAGTGCTATTGGTCATAACCTTTACTGATATGTTCCTCCTGATTATGATTGGAGATAACCAAATTGTTGTGCTATGGGCATGTTTCAGGTGTGCAGCGTATTAGAGAGTTTGGAACAAGAATACAGACGGGACGAAGACTGGTGTGGAGGTCGAGATAAGCTTGGACCAGCAGCAGAGATAGACCACGTCATCCCTCTGATCAGCAAACATCTGGAACAGAAGGAGGCTTTTCTCAAGGTCTCATTTTAGTTCTCTAATAAATCAGGAAATCTCCCTGTTAAGTATTTGATTTAAAGCAGTGTTGATGAGATATAATTTCAGTTCAGCTACTGGTTGACTGTATAAGCCCTAGGCCAGTTTCATGCTATTATTATAAGGGTATCATAGCATTATCATAGATGCAAATCTCACAGAGGTGTCTTCAGGACTAATTAGGTGGTATTTACATTGTATTTGGAGGATGTTAGTTGTGTCAGTTTGAATTTCAAATTCTCAAAATTGCATGTGATGAGCATTATAAATGACAGATACTATGCAGCATTTTGGTATTGTCTTAAAGAAATCATCCAGCATTTCAAATTTCATCCACCAAGCCAATAATTGAAAAACTACTAACAACTGAAGCAGTTGTGTCTCTGCAGGGCAGCACCAGGATCAAGACAGATTTCCTCCTGTGTTCCAGGTGCTGCTTTGTAAGAACTGAGGAGCTGACAGGCTGACAAGTCAACTGACAGCCAGCCTCCCACCTTCCACTAAAAGTGATGTACAGCACGAAATTACACTTGCCAACTAGGCTTAGGAAAATATACCTCTAGATTGTATGGTTTTTGAAACAATGAGTCCTTTTCTTAAGAGATGGATTAGCTTTGTTTAGATTGAAAATGTGTGATGCACTGGCTCTTTACAACCAGCTGTTTTATTATTCTAGTTAATTTGCCCTAACATATAAAATCAGCCACTATATTCAGAATTACTCATATGTTGTAATATATTTATGAGTCTATTTATTAGCTCAGTTTATTGACTCTTAGCCAAAGCTCTCATGTTCCTATATGAAAGAGATCTTCTCCCTTAAAAATAGACAGAAAACTCTCTCAGGTCCTCTTTGCTTATCTTTACTGATTCTTTTGGTGGGGGCTGTTTTTCTTAGGCCTGTACGCTGGCACGAAGGAACGCTGAGGTATTTCTCAAGTACATCCACAGGAACAATGTCAGCATGCCTGGAGTAGCAAGCCATACAAGGGGGCCTGAGCAGCAAGTAAAAGGTTGGTGCATTGGTGCAATGACAGTATTGAAGGTTTTGTTTGCTCCCCTCTCTGCTATGTAGTCATCATAAAATTTGTGGATGTGCTGAGAAGGCACCTTCAGTTTTGCCACCTGCTGTCACTAAACAATTGAGGAATGGAAAAAAATAAGCCCCCAAACTTGCTTGTTTTTCTGATGTATCTACTATTATTTTGTCCCTGGAAGCCTGTTTGATGTCCTACTACATCAAACACTCACCAGCAAATGTAGCTGCCTGTTGTTCACTTTCCTGTGGTCAAAAGAGCAGTGTTTGCAATCAGATGATATATCTGAGATGTCTGAAATGTTTCAACTCCTCTGTTTAATTAAACAGTTATTAATCTCTGCCTAGAAATGCTTCAAGGTACTGATAAGAAGGAGGAAAAAATATTCTGCAAAACTAAAGCATTTTATGGAATAATTATTTGTTTTCTTACGAGCTGCAGGTAGATACATGTTAAAAGCAATGCAGACATGGGGGGGATGGGAACTTTGGTTATTTACAGAAGATGAAAACGGTGCTACTTAAGATATTATTTTCCTTCCTTTCTTTCAATACCACTTCTTCGATGTTATTAGGACTTTGTTCAACTTGCCCTCTCTGGTGTGTCAAATGCTTCTTCTTGTGGACTTCTGTTCCCTGCAGTTGAAAATCACAGGAAAATTTAAAAAACTCTCATTCAGTAAACCCTTAAATATACACCTGATGTAAGCTTGTGAGTGTTCCTCACTATGCTTGTTTGAAATAATTCACTTATATAAAAATCAGCCTGTATATTAGTCTTTTTCTAAGCTAAATGTGTAATTCTTGTGTTAGCCGAGTCTATCCAAAGAACATCTTCGAAGTGGACACTTTAGTTCAGAATAAAAGCACTATTTAGTAGGATACTTTTTGTACTTCAAACTCAAAGTCATTAATACTGAACAAAATTAGTTTTACTATGCATGAACTGTATTTATGCAGAGATCTGACCAAGGGCACCCATGGCAAGTGCAAAGATTATTTTGTTATTTGGACAAAGTTCCCAATACCCTCAGCTGGACTGGATTAGTTTTGCAATTAACTTGAAGTATTACAAATTTTGTGACCATAATCAGTCACACTTATAAAAAGGAAGGAATACATCCAAATCTGTTTGCTATCACCAGTGTTGATAGGTAAGCAGTATTGGTACGTTCAAAAAGGGCTTAGGGTGAGAGAGGTTATTAACAGGTGCTGTAGATGTTTATAAGTCACTGTAAGTGCTGAGAAGCCAGACTTGCTGTATTAATATAAAAGAGCATAGCTGCTGCTCAGGCTGCGAGTGCCTAAGCCCCCTCTAGCAGATGCTCCACTTTGGGGATAGGGCAGGAGGGCTGCGGTGCTTTAGCAGCTGAGGTACCTGAGCTCAGCTGGGATGAGCCACACAGCTGACAGCTATGCAAGGCTTAGTTCAGTTTAATTAGAAAATTTTAGGTTAAGCTAATGTTTATGCTAATGATATAGCATAAATCTCTTGCACGCTCTCTGTGTTCACTTGTGGCACAACAACCCTATGCAGAGCTACAGACCAAGAGAAGTCTGTCTAGAAAGCTGCCAGGAGGAGAGGGACCTGGGGGTGTTGGTCAACAGCCATCTGAACATGAGCCATCAGTGGCCCAGGTGGCCAAGAAGGCCAATGGCATCTTGGTTTGTATCAGAAACGGCGTGACCAGCAGGTCCAGGGAGGTTATTCTCCCTCTGTACTCAGCACTGGTGAGACCACTCCTTGAATCCTGTGTTCAGTTGTGGGCCCCTCACCACAAGAAGGATGTTGAGGCTCTGGAGAGAGTCCAGAGAAGAGCAACAAAACNGATTCACCTTCCCTGGAGGTGTTTAAGGCACGGGTGAACGAGGTGCTGAGGGGCACGTTTTAGTGTTTGATAGGAACAATTGGACTCAATGTGGGTCTCTTCCAAGTTAGTTGTTCTATGATTCTATAATCTTGTCATTTAAACACATAGTACTTTTTTAAAGAGTTAAATCACACCCTTTTATCACGTTGATACAGTCTGGCTGAGTTTGGCTGCTAGTTTCTTCATGAATGTGTGTCTGTCACACTCCTGTCATGTAGAAAACAGTTAGAGGACCAATACTAGGTGTCAACCCAAAATCATAGCTTAGCAGTAAGTGCACAGGAAATAACACATCGAGGGCTGCCAGGCAGCACAGCTGTATAACAAGCGTTTGCAGGTATGTCAAACTGGGGGCTCAGATCAGAATTAAGTTCAGTCATGACCAGAGCTCTGCATCGTGCAGTAGGTTCTGGTGCCAAGAGCTGGGTAGCCTAGGGCCAGAGCAACAGATAAGGCAGTATAAAGGCGACTTTTTCTGTGTCAACCAGTACTGGAGCTCCTGAAATAAGCAACAGAAGAGAACAAAACAACTCAAAATCATGTACCCTGCTGTATTTACTGGAGTAAATGCCAAACTCTGCTCTAGCATCTTCTCCTTTACTAGATAACCCTACAACTTTGCCCTCTTTGTTGGCTATATTTTGGGTTTGGTTTGGTTTCGGGTTTTGATTTTTTTTAAAGCAGACCCTTTGAATCTATGCTTGTTTTCAAGAGGAACAGTTTCAGTGCCTCTGCTTTTAGGAGTGCAGTCCAGGTAGAGTTAGGTAATTTCAGCTTTTTAAGGCTTGTTTCTGTACGCACTCAAAGAATCACTAATCATGCACGTATTTTCCTTTGCCCTACAGCCATTCTGAGTGAGTTACTGCAGAGGGAGAACCGGGTCCTTCACTTCTGGACCCTGAAGAAAAGGAGACTAGATCAGTGCCAACAATATGTTGTCTTTGAGCGCAGTGCCAAACAGGTAGTGTGAAAAACCCACTTTTACTTTCTGGCCTGGCAGTGGGTAAATGTTTCTTGAATCTGTGTAATGTCTTTCTGTGAAGTTTCTGTTGCAATCTCAAGTTGTATTTAAAAACCATAATGTCTGAAAACACGGTAAGCATAGATTTCTAAAAGAATCCAAGAAAATTCCAAAACCCACCAACAGAACTCAGTATTTTTACCAGGATAGATTTATTTCCAGATTTGTTAATTTGTTTGAAAATAAATGTAAAAACAACCTTGTTTTATTGAGCTATTAGTGAACAAGAAAACTGCTTTCCTTTTGTGTAGATTTGTCTGTATATGGGTAGAATTCCCTACATTCCTCTTTCTCCTAGGAAACATACAACACCTTTTGTATTATCTCCCATTTTCTTTGATAACTATACTCTTCTTATGTGTTCCTAGAAAGCGTTTTAGTATACACAGTATTAAGTCCCAACAGATTTAATATCCTTTATTTGGCAGGGTTTTTTTCCTTTTTTTGTCAAAAGATTTATTCTTGAAATACAAAGACTTTTTTTTGGTTTTTTTTACTTTGGGCTTCTTTGATATTCACAGGCCTTAGACTGGATCCAAGAAACAGGTGAATATTACCTCTCTACTCACAACTCCACTGGGGAATCAGCAGAAGAAACTCAGGAACTCCTAAAGGAATACGGGGAATTCAGAATACCTGCCAAGGTAAACAGTGACTTCAGTCTGATTATAGCATCTGCCTTAGTCTGTGTTTATGATAATGTTTCAATACCTTTAATTTCTCTAATATTATTCTCTTAACTTCCTATCTTCCTCCCGACATTCCTAGCCCAGAAGATACATGTCTTTTGAGAACTGTGATGTTTCATTTTTAGTGAGACACAGGCCTTAAAAGGAAGCTTTCCCCTGCTTGGTCTGTACTGATTATAGATCATTTTGTTCTTATCAAAAGAAAGAAAAAGTCCATTTGCATACATAGTTCACAGCAACCTAATGACGTATTCTAATTCCATCCTCAAACAATGATACAAAAATGGCATAGAGTAACTAATTGATCTGAATATATCCAAGGTCATCTTGGATTCCTCTGCTCTTTCAGTTTGTTTCATTAATTCCAGATGGGTTGATCATAGACAAACATTTATCTCATTAGAAATAATCTGCTGATCCCAACAAAATACTTTAAGTAAGTGTGTGTGTACCTCTGAGGTGAAGATTTTTAAGATAAAGCTGCATTACCAAAAGCCTATTAATTTATATGTAGCAATTCTGAGAAATCTGGTGAGGTTTACAGAGGAATGGTGATTGGATCTGCTTCAGACAAATTAATTCAAACCATAGGTAATTCACAGACAGAGAATCCACAGAGGTATTAACAGTCACTGATAAGGATATAAATTACAAAGTCTGACTGCAGCAAGACTATGGGTTTGGTATTATGTAGCTTCGCTGTGTCCTGAAACTGATCTTCTCTAATCCTAAATTCCTCATTTGGTTTTCCATACTTGCATGGGTTTGATTCACAGGCTTTGTGGTATTCTTGTCTCCTTCCTTTTTCCTTAGCTGGCATGTTTGTGAAAATGGGAGATAACTAGCAGTGAGTGGAAGTTAATTTAATCAGACACAAACCGTACAACATTCTTTGAGCGCTGCTTCTGGCCTCTAACCACTTATAATCAGTCTGCCTGAAATCATGTTCCAGTTTATAATTTAATTTTGAACAGTATTATCCCAATTCATCCTGCAGTTTCCAAACTTTTTATACTCAACCCAAACTAGGATATATATTTTATACATACATATATATATATAATATACATTTTATACCTTGTTATTTATTGACCATTACTGGCTGTTCCTTACACTGATGCATCTAGTCTTGCCCCCTAGGGTCCTAGTAAATCACATTCCTACTGCTGACCCAGACTATTTTCACTGCCATATGGAATCTGGTAAATGCATACCACTCCCAGACTCATGTTATTCTCAAATTAAGCTGTAACTGAAAGCCTTCCTGATCCCAATAACTTTCTGGCCAAACCAATTGTTTGGAAAGCAAAAGCATGGATATTTGGGGGGAATGAAACACCCTTTAAGTATAACAGAAAGTCAGATTTTCATTCTGCATACCTAGCTTTACTTAACTACTCAATTAATTTGTTAAGACAACCTCTGATCCAGCTGTTAATTTATTTTTATGGTGGAATTTCTTGAATTTATTTTTGTGTTTGAAATCTGCTAGATTTTTCAGGGCCTGATGTACATTTATCTATTTGTGGTCAGATTGCTGATAACATCAAGTGCCCGATAGCATGTCTCTCTTCAGGCAGAGTGGAATGTTCTCTCCATCTCTGAAAACCCACTTGCCAGTACCTCTGGAGATATGACTCATTCTTCTTTAATTTAGAGGATTAATGTGTGTGTTACAGCTGTAATGCAGTCTGTACAGTTGATATCTCCATTTTTATAAGCATTTTGTACTTGAGTTTGCTCAAATATAGGGTTCAGGTACCTTTAGTTCCTAGGATAGATTTGGAATTGAAGCTAAAATTTATAAATAGCTCTTTTGTACCAGGTTTACACAAAGTTCGTCAATATGGAAAACCATAGTGACTAAGGGGCAGTTAGAGCCCAAGCAGAATAGGAAAGACCTCTAGATGGTTTGGGGTCTCAGTGTGTATGTTTTGGAATCCAGGCATATTTTAGTTTTTAATGCTCTAAATGGAAATAAAATACTGATGGGAGATTTTATAATAGACCGAGAATTTGGATTTAAATTGTGATTGTTTCTGAAACAGGTTAGTAGTGACTCAGTTTTCTTCCTGCACTGATATGTGGTATATTAATGACCTGCCTACGCAGGTCTGCAGAACCACCTAGGTCTAGATTCAGAGTACCTTGGTGTGGTTTATGAGGTATGATTTTTAAAACCTCTCTTCTACTCCAAGGCTCACAAAAAATAAGTTTTTGATTATGAGAAAGAATCATGTCTAAATTCCAGCATGTTTTCCTTATGTGTTTGTGTGTGTGTGTGGTTTCAAAAATGTTAGGTTTTTTAACTCCTGCAGCTTCATAAGGAAGTTTATAAAAATGTCATTCCTTTCATGTTTTACTGAGCAAATTTTAAAGCATCTGATTCTCTATAAGATGAAGCACAGGCACTATTTAATGATGTAAAAAATTGTGAGCTGTTTCTGACTGCTGTGTGAATTAAAAGCAAAGGAAATAATAATAATGCAACGTAACCAAGGACCATATTTTGGGCAGCAAACAAAGGAGAAAGTGAAGCTCCTCATCCAGCTGGCTGACAGCTTTGTAGAAAAAGGACATATACACGCCACTGAAATTAGGAAATGGGTCACCACTGTTGACAAACGCTACCGTGACTTCTCTCTCAGGATGGGGAAATACCGCTTCTCCCTGGAAAAAGCCCTCGGAATCAATACAGAGGTACTGTAAGTCCATGTCCTGCTGAGGTGTTGTACCAAAGCTAAAAGTCACAGAGAGAAGTGAATAGTGTGAATGCTGCAGGGTATCCTATGTCCATTAGAAACGTTTAAAACCTGGCCAAACTACGTAGCCAAAGTCAGAACTGTTTCTGAAGAGCAAAGAATATTTTGTGGCAGATTAGTGATGTGAGGATGACACAGATGGAGATCGGAAAGTCTCTCTAAACAAGTGTTTGCACCATTCTCCAGGAGACCATACAGCTACTTTGAAGGAGGGGGGAACACGCTATTTGAATAAAAGTCTGTGTTAATTTTAGCATAAGCCATAAATCCTACTCCCACACCATTATTTTGAATCAAAATCAGACTCTTACTGCAAGTTTCCATTCTCTCATCCTTTAAATAACCAAAAAAGTTGATCCCCAACCTCATCTCTGAGGTCTTTTAGGTGAAATAGGGTGACACAAGAGAAATTAAAATGAAAACCTCCTATTCCATGGCCACAGTATTGAAGGGGAGTGCCAGAAGCAGAAAAACTTAAAAATATTTCAGTCAACTGTCCTTTGAAATTATGTAGCAAAGGCAGAGGAATAAATTCCTTCGCTTACACCCCCAGGGATCCTTATATGTACTGTTCCAGGGTCTCTGGTTTATACAAAGTTACTAACCACGGTCTGGAAAGGTATTTCCATGGCAGAAGGCTATGGGAAGTTGAGATGGTCTCTGCATAGTGCCCTACTTTATCAGACTATTTATCAAGTCCCATACTAGGTAACTAATTTAAATGTGAAAGACCAAGGTAAAGTTTAGATGTTTCTGAATCCCTATTTCTAGATAGGAATAATAGTGAAGACTATAATAAATCTCGTAGTTGGCTTTTTTTTTTAAGATTTCTCTCTCCCCTTCCCCTTTCTCAGCGCCATTCTTCTGAATCTCTTTAACTTCCCTTCTTTCTGACATCAGTATCTTTATTTTGATTTTGTCCCTTCTTATCTATTTAATCTTGTGAACATACTGCATTTTGCACAAAAGGAAAGTTACAATGAATTTAAAATCTGTAATGTCACTTTTTCTAGGATAACAAGGACCTAGAACTAGATATTATTCCAGCAAGTCTTTCAGACCGGGAAGTAAAGCTGAGAGATGCAAATCATGAAGCCAATGAAGAAAAAAGGAAGTCGGCCAGAAAGAAAGAGTATGTTCCCAAATGCTTACCAACTGCCATTGCCTAAGAGAGATTCTGTGATATTTCCATGACCACGACTGACTGAAAATCCTCTAAGTCCTTCCAGATGCAGAGCTCTTGTGATAAGTCTACAGGTGGAGGGTAGAAGTGGTGACTTGTAGGCTAGAGAATTTCAGAACACACAGGCTGAATTTATTTCAGTTTTAATCAGAAGTTACTTTTGGAAAGGAAAAGGAGTGAGCCAAACCCTTTGATTAGACCTTGATGTCATGGAGATATTCATTGTCGTGATTTCTTTCTGGCTGTGTGTGAAAAGTGAAACAAACAGAAAAAAAAATGAAGAGCATATTCATATGTCTAGGTACCATCTAAACTCCAGTGACATCCGGAGGAGTTAAGTGGGTTTCAGTGACACAAGAGTTCACTTGAAGTTTAGGTTCAGTTTCACTGGGTGTAGAAATGGGAGAACTGGAAATACTTCATACCAAAGGAAGCATTTGTAGAGTGCTTGTTGCACTTGAATCTAGAAAGAGTCTGATTTCACAGTAATTTGTCTTAATTTTTTTTTTTTTGTGAGAATATTCTGGAAAGCATATGTGTATATGGTCTTTCTTAGCCCTCTGAAATTGTCACTTCAGTGCATACCCTTGGTAAGAAACTGTTTTTACTTTAGGGAACAGTGGTTACATTTGGCCTGCCTGCAGCACATTTTCAAAACATTGGGCATTTCAACTTTGAGATGCTCAGCCTCGGGCACTACAGATGTGGTTATTGGGCATCCCAGCAGTCTGGATTTTCTCCAGTTGGATACCAAGCTGTTGAAGCTTCTTCAAAAATAGCGGTTTCTCCCAAATCCATCTGTATTAGCTCTGAAGGTCAAGTTTCAGGTTGACTTACTGTCAAGCAAGTGGTGTTGTTGTTGAATCTCCAGTCCTTATCAAGGAGGGGACAGAAAAATCTGGAGATCTATTGAATGTTAAGGATGAGCATATAATTAGTAAATGACAACTCAGGGTTGCAGAAATTAAACTTATTAGAATTTTATGCATAAAAGATGTTTAGAAAATGACCATATGAGGGACTAGAGCACAAAGTGATATTTCATTCATGGAACTGAAAGGTGTGAAGTTAAGCAGCTGAAGGCTTAGAGTGCAAATACACTGATTGATGAAGACAAGAGAGATATGTTTAGTTTTCTGTTCATTGTACAAATGCCTGCGATGTCCAAAACACCTGAAATACTTTTTTTTTTTCAGATTCATTATGGCTGAGCTGCTTCAGACTGAAAAAGCTTATGTCAGGGATTTACATGAATGTTTAGAGGTAAGATATAGCCTCCAGTATTTGTAGAAGAGCCATCGTATCCTTTGCAGTGGTTATGTTCACTGTCCTGCAAAGGCTGACCTAGACAAGAGTCTGTATGAGGGAACCACAAGTGGTGGCCAGCATGGAGCTAAGTCCTGCTAGTGGTGGGAGCTGGGTAAACGGCAAAGGAAACTTGCCTGTCGCTGGTAGAAGCACGCCCTGTGCTCTCCACATGTGGCTGTAAATGTTTGCACTTCCAGGGACACCTGATTGGGCCTTTATTTACAAAGCTGTACTTTCTCCTGCAGAGTGAGAGCAATGTCCTGAGACTCAGTAAAGAGCGATTTATTTGCATGTTGACCTGAAATCTGTGGGTTTCTTGTCTTTGTTGGATCACGTAGATTTTCTTAAGAATTCCTTTGGATCTTCTCATGCTAGAGAAAGAACTGGATTTGCACTGTCAAATACTTTGCCTTGCTCTACAGCAGGGTGTTTCTTAAGAGAACTGTGATATTTTGGGCAAAAAGTAGAGCGTATTTCAGAGAAATCTGTCAGTTCTCATATTCTTGCAATGCAAAAGAGATTTTTTTTTAAAATGTATGTAATATTATTGAAGTGACAAATCCAGGTTGTCTTTCAATTCTTTCCACCTGCAGCTTTTGGACACCACCAGCTGGACAGCAAAGACAGGTGGTGTTGGCATGTTTCTGGTTTTTCTTCAGACAACTTTTAAGTGTCAGCACTTTGAATTTCTCTGGAGAGCTCTCTGTGACACTGGAACATTTCTAATTTTTTTTTAAATCTTGTTTAATCTCAAAGAACATATTTCCCCTTGTCAGCCTGTGCTTTTGGCAATAAAAGAGGGAGATCTATTCTTTTTCACTGCTGGAATTGCTGGTGTCTTCCAGACCTACCTTTGGGAAATGACAAGTGGAGTGGAAGAAATACCCCCCGGGATCCTTAATAAAGAACACATCATCTTTGGCAATATTCAGGAGATATATGACTTTCATAACAAGTAGGTTTTCCGAACAGTTGTGTTACTGTTTACCGACTAAGGAAACCAAAGGCATGTGTATAGCTATGTGTCTGTGTGGCCTACGGTAGAACATACACAGGATTGTGAAATAATTGATCCAAGTTTGCAAAGTAACGTTTGATTTCCTGGTATGGTTCTCTTACAGAAATTAATTGCATCTTAGTTTAAACTTTGACTTCAACTAATTAACAGTGATAAAGCCGTATTATACCAATGCTTTGTAGGCCTATACATGCTTTCCATCTCCCTGCAGTAGATCTAGTCTGGCTGTTTAACTGTCAAATAAGATCTCTGGGAAACAAGATGGGGAGAAATGGATGATATGAGCTGGGTTATTAAGTTGGCTTTCCTACCGCTTCTTGGATACTCTTCATATTTAATCCTTAAGTAACAGTACTCCCTTCTATCAATGGACTGTGTATTAGTTCAGTTTAGAGGGCCTTGTTTCCGTGCTATAATGTGAATGCAATAGCAATTATAAACTCTGTTATAAACTGAGTTTGGTGATGGAAACCTGGCAGCTTTGAGCTTCTCTTTTTGCTCTTCCTCTGAATTGCTGCAAAAGAACATTTTGAAGATTCATGATCTGGTTCTTGAATATCACTTTGCAGTCATGAATACAGTAACCTCCTACTAGGGATTACTCTCTTTTCCTTTCTACTGGTGTTGGTCATGACGGTGCTCACAAAACAAAGCACACCTTGGCAAGGACACTCTCTGTCCACTAGCAGGACACTTGATTAGCCTCGTAATCAAGATACAAGTATTCAGCATTAGCACTGATTAACTCCTTTGTCATTCTGCTTCTCCTAGATATTTGACTAAGTAATTACATTGGTGTCATTTTTTTTTTCAGCATTTTTCTAAAAGAACTAGAGAAATATGAACAACTGCCTGAGGATGTGGGCCACTGCTTCGTCACCTGGGTAATGAGGCTTCTTCTTTCCATTATTTATTCAAATTAATTCCTCAAGCACAGATGGAAACAAGCTGGGAATTGGTACAAGGGTTATATCCTCAGTGATAAGTGAGATTAGAAGCTAATCTGGAACTACAATTGCTTTGTTTTACACCTCTCCCAGGATGAAAGGTTCCTTCTCTTAACTCTACTCCTGAGCAGTGATAGGAAACCTTTCCAGAGCCACTCCTCTTGTCCTGCTCAGACCAGTACAGCTTTTAATCCTGCTGGTTACTGTTTAACAGGAATTCATCAAATGAAGCCTGTATTTAAGGGTGACGTTCATGTCTTTGTGAAGGGTCCTGGGAAGACAGGCATTTAAAATCTTAATATACCTTCTGTAAAATATTTTAGTTTGCCACGAGACCTACAAATACATGAACAACATATTTTATCAACAGTTTTCTTCTGAAATTAGCGTCAAATTCCTGAACCACTGTGGTCTCTCCTTCCATTAGCCAATGCCAGGATAATTTCCAACAGGACTTCGAAATCTTGACAGGAAGAGTCTTCAGAGGTATAAGAGACTCCAGGAATTTACTACAGTAATTTATTTGTAGGAAAGCTATTATCTTTTCAAAATATTTACCAGCAAGTTGGACATCTTCAAGTTTTCTATGATTCTTTTATTTGTATTTCAAAGCAGGGAATTAGTATTTTAAAAGTAATTATGGAAAACTTTAACTTATCAAATGAGCATGTTTGGATTCTTTTATATGGGCTTTTAATTTAAAAACATGACACAAATTTTGAAGTGTATTCAGAAATACTATTTTCAAAGAAGAGGTTACCTGCTTAGGAAAGATGGACACATTTACGTATCATTCTGTGCAAAATTTTCATGGTACTTGTCATATACTACCACATCATCTCAGCAATAGTACACATCCAGAGTTGTGTGAATAGTTACAGACATACATACAAAGTTGTCTGTCCAATTGCAGGGCCTATTATTTAGATACCTTGTATAAAAAAATGCAATAGTAAAAAAAGGAGGCCATCCTCCTTCTATTTGCCTGGCTCTCCTTGAGACCAGAGTTTAGCAATACAAAACTGCTCCAAGGGAGGAATGCACAGATGCTTTTAATTTCCTCTTAAAAATAAGTAAATTAGGAAGTGAAATACAAAACGCTCCTAGCACAACATAAAGTTTGAGCCACTTTTCCCCTATCATACACCTGTACATCAGAAGTCTGAACCAAGGTAGGAAAGGTAAATTTGGGACGCGTGTCACAAATCTAAGCCAGTCTCAAGCAAAAAATGTTGGCTCAAGCCAGTTTAAGCTAGGTGAGTCTCTTGCCAGGAATTTCTCCACTGGCTTTATTTTCAAATAGGCAATAGAGCCAACACTTCATGATGGGTTTCTGAGGCCTGCAGGCGTTTGGATACAGTCTTTGTAACATCATTAGTACTACTAGAAATTATTTTATACCTGGATTAAAGTTTTAGGCCTTCCCTCTGAGACTCTTGGGTTAAAGAGAGCATCCACAGCTGTTACAGAGTGTGCCTCATTCCCCTCAGGATTGTTCAGGTAAGGTTGGAACTGTCTTAGTTTGCAATTCTTATGTTGCTTTGAGAAATGGGGATTTATCACTTGTATTTATCCTGGTGAACCTTAATGAAAGACTATGAGAGCAGAGAAATAGCTTATCTTGCCTTTCCCTTGATGTTTGTTTTCACAGGCAGATAAATTTCAGATGTACGTCACCTACTGCAAAAATAAGCCTGACTCCAACCAACTCATCCTGGAACATGCAGGGACTTTCTTTGATGTAAGCAGCCATTGCCATTTTCCTTCAGCACGCACAGTGCAGCTGAAAACACCTCCTCTTCGCATCTGAGCAACGGGTTCTTTTTTGTGATTTGACATTTGAGTTTTTCACTCCACTGCAGATATTCCATCCTGTGAAAACTGATAGGCTGTGGCGTGATGTGTGATCTTCATCAACATAGCAAGTTGCTTTTAATGGAAACACACATTCTTACAGGAATCTTTGTGTGTTTTTTTCAGACCCAATCATTTCTAAAGGTCTGGTTTAGATGTACTCTCTACTTCTGGGTTTAGTGGTAAAATGAAAAGCAGATCCCATTATATTTTATGACCTAAAATCTCTAAATCCAAACCAAAATCCTGTCCTCCTGTTCTGCAAATTTTACCCACCCTATTAAACATTTGCTTCATCGTGCTAGTAAGGGACTCCATTGACTATTTCCCTTACAAGTGCTACACCTGGTGATAAATATTTGCGGACTCCGATCCCAGTTTTGTAGACTGAGAACATTCTTTAAGGTTTTTGTGTGCTTTTAAACTAAGCTTTCCCTCTGATTTTCGATACCTCAGCCATTTTGCCA
>WAAB01011239.1:214629-410082 GCA_013389865.1 Piaya cayana
TTTTTTTTTTTTTTTTTTTTTTTGCCTTCTTACCAAATGGTCTAAAAGTAGAATTGAACTGAATGGAAGCTTCCAGGAGGTGGCGCTTGAGCCTGTTGAATGGTTTGCACTGGTTAGTGACTAGTGGAAGGATTGAGCTGCCTTGTGTGTCTATCAGTGCTGTTTGTACAGGTTAAAAGCGTTTCCTCTGCTAAGTTTTTTTTCTCCAGCTCAGCATATGGGTTGGAAACCTTCCTGATGTTTCTTAGTAGTGAATATTGATGCGCTAGCATCTCCTCTTTGCAAGGGGAGGTGCCTTCCTTCCATTGGTGGAAACTGTGCTGGACCTACCCAGTGATACCTGTACAAAAAGAGAAAGCTAGCTGCCTCCCCCCAAAAATCCCCTAGGGTTCACTCAATCTGAGTGACTAAGGTACTACAAAGTACCTGAACATCGATCCTTCTTTTCTTGATCTTGGAACGTCAGTGGTTAAGTGACAGAACAGGAGACATTCTGGCCTGAGGAACACAGAGGAAATGGCTGGTTCTTTTCTTCAAAGCAGAACCTGTAATTTCCCAAAACACCTTGATGGTGAGAATGAGTTATCTTGAATAACACCCCTTAGTAAGACACCAGATTGAAGATCACCAGGTATACAACCCCTCCAATTGCACAAGCTGTCATAGAAAGCCACCTCTGAGATGAAAACGAGAGCAATGGTAATCTACGTGAACCCTTAAATCCATGGAAAATTTGTAAGGGTTTTCTAATTAGGTTAAGGAGCAAAGGACATTTCTAGTTTTAAACTGTGAAGAGATTGACTAGTGATTCTGGGATGTTCTAAGGACCTAAGTGAAGCCATAAATACAGAGAAAAATGGTTTCTTTTCTTAGATATATTGATACAGATGCCAACCCAAGGCTGCCATCTTAGTCCAACACTCGAGGTACCAGAGAACTGCAGGGAGAACCTCTCTTTCCAGCAGTGTTTTTGTCTGATTGCCATGTAGCAATGCTAGTGCCTCCCTGCTGCAGGTTCCCATGCACCAACCCCACCAACCCACTGTGTCTCTGCAGTCTGATGGGAAGCATCCTGGCAGAGCAAGGGAGGCGCAACAGGGAGGTGTGTTGTTGGGAGCATGCCCTGCTATTCAGAGATCTGGGAGGAAGGAACAGCACTAAATTCATTACTTAGGTTCTGGAAAAACAAGTGTACTTAGCCAGCTCCAGGAAGTTCACAGACATGGCTGAGGTCTTGCTGGCTCCTGCAGTTGCTGAGTCCCAGCCATGTGCTGTGCAGATGTTGTCCCTCTTTGGAACAAGCCATGACTCAGCTTCATGTAAATTCTATTAACCCTCGTATAGAGCCTCTTCCCTTTTGGGTCCTGTTCATGGCACCAGAGATACTTTTTTTAAAAAAAACAAATTTGCATTGTACTAGAAAAAAACAAATCTATTGACACATTGTGTGAAAAGTGACTATTTTTACATTGCAGCATAAAGATAAACTCTGGAACTAAAAAAACCCAGTAACCTCCCAAGTATTCAGCAGAAAATTAGACTGTATACAGAAAGAAAATCTCTATTCTTGGCAGTTCTTTCCCCTTCATCTTCTGTAACTTCTTCCCTTTATAGTCTCAAATTTACCTTCCAGTAGCTGGAGGTAAGTCCCATGCCCCAGCTCCATCTGCTTCCTTAAGAGCCGAGGATTTCATGATGGCCAGGAGTAAGGGGAAACATGCCCAGGGCCTGGTGGAGACAGAAGGAATACCAACCTCTTCTATTTCTGAAGAGATTCTGCCCCTGCAGGGCATGAGTATGAAGTCTTCTAGATGGCTAAACATGTGCATTATCATAGAATCATAGAATAACCAGGTTGGAAGAGACCCACTGGATTATTGAGTCCAACTGTTCCTATCAAACACTAAACCATGTCCCTCAGCACCTCATCCACCCTTCCCTTAAACACCTCCAGGGAGGGCGAATCAACCACCTCCCTGGGCAGCCTGTTCCAGTGCCCAGTGACCCTTTCTGTGAAATTTTTTTTCTTAATGTCCAGCCTAAATCTCCCCTGGCAGAGCTTGAGGCCATTCCCTCTTGTCCTGTCCCCTGTCACTTGGGAGAAGAGGCCAGCTCCCTCCTCTCCACAACCCCTCCTCAGGTAGTTATAGAGAGCAATGAGGTCTCCTCTCAGCCTCCTCTTCTCCAGGCTGTAGGGTCCTGTAGGATTTTCAAGAGCTTGTAACACCCACTGGAACCAGCTGGAGGGAGGCAACTTGGCCCTTCGTAGACCCACGTGCCCATCTGCAGTGCCAGCAGAAGTTGATGAACACACCACCCTGAACACAGATAATTTGATTGAGATTCAGGTGACAAACCAGAAATATTCATGGCTGTAAAAGTTATCATAAAGGATCTCTCCTGGCCCCAAGGAGCCAGAATAGAACAGGACTGTCATTACTGCATCAGACCTGTTACTCCCAGGTGGATATTTCTGCTACCCTGGGGCTCTCAAATGCTGGTAGATGATTATGTTTAGACAGCTAAATTACACCCTACGCGTGCAATTTAATTTAATGTCACTCTGTTTTAATTGAATGTTAAGACTGTCAGCCTTCATTGCTAGGAGAAACCAGTTAACATAACAGATAAGTCATATTTAAATTGAAGCCTGTGTAGTTTATTCAACGTAGGCTTAGCTCGACTTGCATAGAACTCCTGCAGTTTAAGTGGCCTTAGGGGGACTGCAGTTTATTGCCAGCCTCTCTGAAACCCCAATTATTTGTATAAGAGCTTAAAGAAAGCTAAAAATCTAAACAAAGAAATGCAGAGATGCAGAGCTAAATTCTGAAATGGGTGGTTCTGTCTGGCAGGGGTATAATAGTTTCCTATGACTGACTGCTGTTTTTATCTTTTCTAGGAAATTCAGCAAAGACATGGTCTGGCCAACTCCATCTCTTCTTATTTAATCAAGCCTGTTCAGAGGATCACAAAATATCAACTCCTACTGAAGGTACCTTAGTGAGCTGCTCAAATTAGCTCATGCAGAACAGTTTGCAGGTGTAATGAGTTAATTTATTCTTAAGGGAGCTCCTTCATCACCTGTTCATGACCTGTAAGCAGCTGCTGCTAAGCTGCTACTCCTGCTTCCTAGGCTTGAGCATGGAAGAAAAGTATGAAACCAAGTTGGGTATTTTAAAGGAAAAGACTCAAAGAAAAAGAAACACACAGTAAAATACTGATCACCTGTTTCAACTGGGGTTTTTTTTGTATACAAGTGGATATAATCCCAAAAAGCAAGAACTGGGAAAGGGAAATTGAAGGAAAGGGAAATTGACAGAACTATTTACATTCCATCTTGCTAAGTTTGTGACATGTAATATTTTGATTAAAGACTTCAATGAAAGCAGTAATGAACTTTTGGAAATTTCACTGACCCTTGACTGAGACTCCTTCACTGACATTAGATCTGTTTGGGAGCTAACAAATTTGTGTGCAAAAAACCAGAGAAAAGTTTCATATACGAAGTTTTTTCCAAGTGGAACATTAACATTTCCCATTAAAAAACTCCTTTTGTTAGTTTACTGTAAACTGGTTCCCGGTGTTTGCAGCATTTTGTGAATAGGTTTGTTTTAGATCAAACTCAAGCAGCCACTGTTCACATCAAAAGTAGTAAACCAGAGCAGAAAAAAAATATCTGGGGGATAAGGGAAAAGACAGATTCTGACTTTGAAAAGCTAGGACCAGAGTTGATACTTTCATCTCTTTAAAGCTTCCTGTGTATGTACCAAAGGAGTGATAGGAAGGTACTTACTGAGCACATTCACTATATTTACAAATACGTCTTTTGTACCAGTTTACTCAGACAAGTTTACCATAGTCTTGTGATTGCTGTGGGACAGTAAGCCTGCACTGCATAAATCCCCTGCTAATAGGGAGGCAAGAATGCCTCACCCCTTTGGTCTTCTCCTCAGGTGAACCTTTCCTGAAGGGACCTCCCTGCCCTGGGCACACCAGGCTGCCAGCCCTGCCTGTGCTGTGATATTCACTAGCACCGCTGCATCAGGCAATGGTCCTGCAACGCAGCTGGCATAGCTGGATGGGCTGATGTCTGCAACAAGGGCATAAATCCCCAGAAACCCTCTGAGCGAAGAGTGTTACTTGAGAGCACCTTATGTTGCCTTGCTTTATAGTCTTTCTATTTGACCCCAAATATCTGTGAGCATCCACAGTGTGTTTGAGGCAGTTTAGCTTTCTCCTGCCCTTCTTAGAGAAGTGGTTGTGCCTTTGTGTTCTGCTTGCCAAGGAAACCATTCTGAGATAAGGCCAGCGTATTGGTCAGGGTTTGTTTATAGGTGTTCTTCATTGCTTTGTAGGAACTACTAACCTGCTGTGAGGAGGGCAAAGGGGAACTCAAAGATGGTCTGGAAGTCATGCTCAGTGTTCCAAAGAAGGCCAACGACGCGATGCATGTCAGCATGCTGGAAGGTAGCAGATGGGCAGGTGGCAGGGGAGGAACTCACCAGTACATGAAACCTTCTTGTAACTTGTGTAGAAAGTTAGTACGGTTTACCTGTAGCAATAGTGTTGGTTGGTCATAATTTTCAGGTAATCGCTACCTCCTTTCTGGTATTTCTCCAAGAGCTAGCTAGGAATTTGGGGGGATTTATTTATTTGTACTTTGTGCATGTGTATTTATATATGTGTATGTATATACACGTGTGTGTGTGTGTATATCTATGTATATATGTGTAACACACATACATGTATTTAGTTAAAACAGTCGTACTTCATGAAACAAAAAAAATCCCTACTGCAGCAATATCGGTTTAGTTGCTGTCAGTTGTAATGAATATTGGATGAAAACATTTCTAAATATTGTCTCAAAAAAATGTTCTGGGTTTCTGGGTCAAAACAGCTTGTGTTTCAACATGTTCCTTTAATTATCCCAAGGATTAAAAATTAATAAAGTATTATTAAGAAGTATTTCCAAATTGCAGAAGAAAATATCTTAATTGCCCCAAAGTTCAGTCTTTTTTTGATGTGCAGAGGATTTCTAAAATTTAAAAATTTTATTCTGGACAGAGATGCTTTATTGTCTTTCAAACATTTTCTTGACCTGGGAAAATAACTTCCAGCCTGGCTTGAGTCAGAATCAGGAAACAAGAAGAGTACAAAAATATGCAAGAAAAAGGAAATGGTGTCAGTAGTTAAGCAACACATTAAGACCATTTAATTAACATTTAATGAAGATTAAAATTGCAGGGGTGCAAACTGACCCAGCATAGGTAGAAACACTGTAAAGATAGTTTTAACTGGGGTTTCTCCAAATAATGCCTGGATAGTCTGTCCCTGTGAGATGACCAGCAGCACACAATAATAAAGAAGTAGGGATGGCTTTGTTAGGATGGACAAGCACTTGAACAATTCTCTTCTGAATAAAACATTACTCATGAATATTTGGAGCAGGGACTGGTGCTGCTTGCTAATCTCCCAGGGCGATCTGGCAGGCTGTGCTGGTGGAGGAGCAGTCCCTATTTCTGAAGAAAAGCGTGACTCACAAGCTGCTGGGGCAGCAGCTTGGAGAGCCCCTTCCACTAGAGACTCCCTTGTTCCTGTAAGTCTCCCAGTTATTGGGAGGGAGTCCTGTGATCCTCAGCCATTTGAAGGTTTTTGATGTGCAGCTTGGAAGATGAGAAACAATTTTTGGAAAGCTTGTTTCAGGCATCGTACTGTTTCACTGTCATAGATGTAGCTCCTCCATGCCACTCCTGTAGACTCACAAGCCCTTCAAGATTGGGTTAGTGTGCTTGAAAGCTTCATGGTAAGATGGGGCACTTAGAGCCATCGCATGTCATGTTTCTCTGAATTTTAGTTGGCATATATAAGATTCCTTGAATTGCAGTTCTGTGTACATCAAGTGGCAATGAAACCTTTATAATATTCATCTTTAAGTAATTACTACTGCATTTAGAAGCAGTCTTATTTAGCATATATGATGCATTTGCCTCTGGTGAAATAATTGTATTGTTGCAGTAGGGAAAAAGAAGAAAAATGTTTTCACCTGGGCAATGAGTGTCCATTAATGTCCTTTCTGAATATGCATAAAACAAAGGAAAGGCCCTTTTGTTTCAAGTCCTTACTGCTCTGGTGTTTCTGGGCATTACTTATCCCAAGAACAAATACAAACCAATGTATTTTGTGGTTTTAGGGTTTGATGAGAACCTGGACGTCCAGGGAGAACTGATTCTTCAGGATTCCTTCCAAGTGTGGGATCCCAAGTCTCTCATTCGGAAAGGCCGTGAGAGACATTTGTTTCTCTTTGAAATCTCTTTGGTGTTTAGCAAAGAGATCAAAGATTCTTCAGGACACACAAAATATGTTTACAAGAACAAGTTACTGGTAGGTGTGGATGCAAAGACAATATTCTGGATGTTGTGTTTCTTGTAGGTAGAGGTGGAGTCTGGGGGATGGCCCACAAGTCCCCATGCTGGGCTGGGGATACTCATGTCACCTGGGAGGGTTGGCTCTGGGCTCTATGGGGCTCACCTGGAAGCCAAACTCACAGTGAGTCTGGAGAGGTTTAAGATACTGGGATGTGAAGGGTGGGTGTGAAATGCAAGAAGGATCACTCAAGCCACCACCATATTTATTTGTTTCTTGTATCTGTGTGTAGCAAAGCAGAAACAAGATCTTACTCTCTTACCCATACCTGCCTTCTCACTTCTCCCTATCAATGTAAAGTTTTCTGGACTCACAAGGCTTCATGTATATGAACTCTCATCATCTCTCCTCCACACTAGACCTCAGAACTGGGAGTGACTGAACATGTTGAAGGAGATCCCTGTAAATTTGCTTTGTGGTCTGGACGAACACCATCCTCAGACAATAAAACAGTGCTGAAAGTAAGTATTTTCTGCTTGTTTTCTTTGCCTTTAGAGCTGCTAGCTCAGGCTTTGGGAGCACTAAATGAAAGCTGGGCTTATTGACAGTCAGCCTGTTCCTTGAGTCTCCAGAGCTGACAGCCATTTCTGTCAAGTGAGTTTCTAATGAAGAATTCACGTTGTAGTCATTTTGTCTGAGGAAATCCCAGCTGTGCAATGATAACCTATTTCCCCTCTACAGAGCGTGCTGTATTGTTAGCATTAAATATATTTATCCAGAGCTTAGCTGCTTTGCTGTTGCTTGCCAAGTAGGTCTGGTAAAAATATGCTCAGTTCTGCTAGGGTAACCAGGTACTCCAGCAGCTATAGCAGTACAGCAGAGAGGAGAAACAGTCAATCACGCATTTTCATGAGCCAACAACAATTCTACACAGGAGGTGACATGCTGGTTATATGATAAAGTGTCTGTCTTTCTGCCTTGTGGAACTTCAGGCATCCAGTATTGAAACAAAACAGGAATGGATCAAAAATATCCGGGAAGTCATTCAAGAAAGGATTATCCATCTCAAAGGAGCTCTGAAAGAGCCAATTCAGCTCCCCAAGACACCAGCAAAGCAGCGAAACAACAGTAGAAGGTAACCTTAGTCATTCCATACAATGTGAAATCACTAGCATTTTCTCAACCAACAGAAGTGCAATGTCTGTGACTTTTTACTGGATTCACTTATTTTTTCTTATTATAGTCAAAAAGGGTTTTCATCATCTTTGCTTTTCATATGTTGTCTTGGCAAAAGTAGCTAGGAAATGTTTCTGTGATATAAGGTCTTTTATTCTGGTACTCCAAAGTATTAGAGAGAAATGAACAGTAAAAATTCTTCAGAGACCAAGGTTATGTTTCTTGCCCAAAGTAGAATTTAATGGGTACAATTTGAGTATTTACACAATATTTTTTCTACTTCTTTGTCATTTTGAATTGTTTGACAATGCAAATCACAGCTGGTCATGACAGCACATTACTACAATGGAGAATTTCTGTTTAATCTTCAGATACAAACTCATTTCAGACTGGAATTAATGTGAATTATTTCATCAACTTCTTTGAATACTGGATCAAGTAGAAATTACAGAAAATCAATTATACTTTTGCTGTTGTGTTGGCTTTCCCAAATGCCACCTGTAGTTTGAACATCTCCATTTCTTCATCAAGTTTTTGCTACTCTGTTACTTCAGGCTATATTATAGAGCCATCCAAAGCCTAAGGAATCAAAGTCACCTGGGAGACCTGTAGCAAGGAAGAGATCCAGACATTTCTTCCTGGAGATGTGCACAAATGTATGACTTTTCTAGTACAGAACAGGGATCTTAATCTTTTTTTCTTTGTCCTTAAATAGGTATGTTGTGTTATTGAAATGTTTATTTTGAAAGATTAGTAAAAATTTAGGAGAACATTAGGAGAACGTTATCTATACAGCCAAAGAGAAGGAAATACCCTCAGTTAGCAGACTCATAGAGGTAGATTTCATTTATGGTTTTTTGGGTACAATTTTTATGGCTTAATATTGAATTCCTGAAGATGTGGTTCCTGTGAGACAAAATAAATACTCCTTCCTTCAGTGTGTAGCCTGGGCTGAATGGCTTTAGTTAAGGCAGGAATCTAATTGAAGGAAAAACTCTGCCTGACACACTCATTATTGAGCTATTGCTGAACACCAGAGTCTTCTGTGCTGTAAATGTGCAGGCAATGGCCATCCTGTTTTTAGCAACAAATACTGTGATTACATGCTAATCCCAACCTTATAGCTGAGGGTGACATAATTTTAAAATGCAGGCTGCACAGGAATATGGTCTGCATCAAGGAGGTAATTTTAGCACAAAGCCAGCTCTGGCACGCTGACTTGGCACTTCTCAAATCCACCTATAAATTTGTGTGCATTCCGAGGTGTTGTGTTAAATAAGTATCGTTGCTTCCCTGTTATGTCTCTTGCAGAGATGGAATAGATGATGCAGACAGTCAAGGAGATGGCAGCAGTCAACCTGACACCATTTCTATTGCATCCAGGACATCACAGAACACAGTGGACAGCGATAAGGTAGGACTGAAAAGTGAAAATACACTGCAGCTAATTACCCCTGGAAAAATATAAGTGAAGAGCAGAACAGAAGGCAGAATAAAACAAGCTGTCTTCTACTGAGTGAGTCAAAACTTGTATTGCTCTAAGCTATTAAAGTACAGTCTGTTTCTAGGTGCTTGTCAGTACTGCTGTTTTACATGGTAACATCTCTGTTGCTGCAGCTGCTGTGGTTAATACAAAGAGGTTGGATTGGCTCTGAAGAAACACAGCCCAGAGCAACCTTTTCTTCCCTGGTAGAACTTGCCCTGTGGGAGCCAGCTTCTGAATGAGCAAACAGTTGGTTATGTTCCATATTTGCCGTCTAAGCTAAAATCAGTAGTTTGTTAGAGGGAAGACAGATGCTTAAAGATCAGTTAATACAGAATTGGGATCCTGGCTGGTATCTTGAGAGCCTGGTAGACCTACCCTTTCCAGAGACTGTGATTCTGCACCCCTCTTCTTGCAGACATATGGCAGAGCATATGGACAGCCCTGCGACTTGCTAGATTCTATTGGAATACCGCACACTGGTGTACTCATTTTACTTATCAGACAATCTGAGTCCAGATTCACAGCTCCTCTAGGGTGCCTGACTTGAATTTGTCACCCTGATACCTCCAGCTGCAGTCTTCAGTTGAATTTGCAGTTGTTGGTAGGAGTAAATGGGCTGTTAGTCATATTTTACCATGGCTAAGCTGATGGGGATTGTCACATCCACTCGATGTCCATATTCTCTCCATGTGTTGTTTTGAAATAATGAGTAACTTGCAAAAGGATTAATTCTGCAGTACCATTATGGATTTATCTGTTCATCATAAATTAAAATATGGTGCTACTTACACAAGGTAAAAGGGTGTATTCACAAAATCAGAATTGGTTTATGGCTGTAAAGTTCACAAGTAAGGTTAAGTGCAGATGTTATTTTGAAACTTGGACTCAGAAACAGGAGTTAATTGCAAATAAATTACCTTTGTGACAGCACCTAATGTATTTATCTTAAAGGCATGTTCACATACTTTTGCTTTTCGATAAATAATGTGCATTAGAAAAGTATTATTAATCCTTACAATCCAAAGGCCACTGTAATGCATGCAAATACTTTGCCTGATTTTGAAGAAGCATTTTCCTATGTCTTCAACCCACATAAACATGCCCTGCTTTTCCATGTTTTTCACATTTATCATTCCTGAGAAAGGCCCTGACTTAGTAGAGTGAGCTCATGCTTAATTTTAAGCATTTGCATAAGCTTTGCTTGTTTGCTCCAAGCCCATTCATTCAGTTGCATGATGGCTCCGTGTTGCATGCTGTCGCTGCACACAAGATCTGCAGTGCCGACCACACAGGAAACTATCAGGCTGTGCCCTGAAAAACAACCCATTATGGTAACAGTTGGTTTAAGGATGCAAGATTGGAAAGAGTTATAGGAATTTCTATCCAAAACCTGGTTTGAACTGAACAGTGCATGTGTATGAGACAAACTGAGCATCAGATAGTGTAGGAAAAAAAATGTTACCACTAGAGAAAGGCTAAATCAGTTCTCAGGTTTTATCATGTTTTTTATTTAAGTTGGGTATGTTCGCTTGCTGACTTCAAGGCTATCTGTGTGTTCACGTGTCCTTATATGTTTTTAATGAATAGAAACAAATTCCTGTGTACAGCTAAAGCTTGAATATACTTCTATGTGTTTTGTAGAATCTAAGCAGGTAGCGTATCATCCTTGAACAGAGAGGCAGTTTCTGCTAAAGAGTTTTCTTACTGTCACTGATGCTAATTTCAGAGCACTGTGGAGAATTTAGCCTCCAGAGCGCTGCGTTACTTTGTCTTTCCTCCAAGGAAAATTAACTCCCTCCATTGCTTTATAGTTCTCTCTCAGGTTTTCTACACTATGCTACCCAGATTAATGATAGATGGAGATGAGTTGTCTTATTTCCCCATAGAAGTGGCATGGAGGCACACGTGCATTCAGCATCAGTTCAAACTGCATCCAGTTCTTATGCAGCTTGCACAAAGTCCTTAGCAAGTCAAAGCATCTGCAGTGAAGGGACTCTGTGTTAAAAAATCACAAAGCTGTGCAGACGAGAAACACAAGACTTCTAGAGATGAACATGGGAACAATTCACTGTCATTCTGAGTTAGTTTACTCTCCAACTTTAAAACTGATTTTTTTTTTCCTCCAGTGTGTAGCTGAGTTTATCTTTTAGGATGACCTGAGAAGGACTGGGAAGATTTTTCTTCTCACATACACTGTTAGTGAGTTATCAGCACTGCAAGACTCTACCATATCATGCTCTAGTTAAAGTTTCTTGGCACCTTAGTACTTGGTAAGCATCATAACATACATAGTACAATTAACTCGCATGGTACTGATAACAGTACCAACAGTGTTCAGCAAGTAGTGGTTTAAGTCCAGCATAGTCAGCAGAGTTACTTCCAGGAGTTCAGATTCAGGTTCTGAGTTTTTTTCACAGCTGTAGCCTCTATGGATGCTCCCTCTGGACGCCCTAGTTCGATCTCCATCGACAGGAGCCAGGAGAAAGAGCTCTTACCTTTAAAAACTCTGCTGTTCACAGCAACCTCATTTAGAAACCCTTGCAAAGGGATTTGCAGTATTAGCAGTATGCCAGGGTGGCAGCAAATTAATCCTGCATTGGGACCATCTCTGTATTCAGTGCCAGAAACAAACTGTCTAGTAACTTAGGAGTTGTTAGTACTCTCTGGAGGCAAAAGTATTCAAAGATTCAGCTGATTTACTTTGTCCTTTCCCTAAATCTTGGGATTATACCTGTGGATTAATTTAACACATTAGTTGAATGTTCAGACAAGAATGCCAAATATTTTAGACAAAGAAAACCACAACCTTTCAAAGATTCTCAATTCGGAGTAGCATTTCTGTTTAATAACACTCCCTGTGCCTTGAGTCATATGTATTTCTTTCAACCTATTTGTGATCCAACTCCTGCATTGTGAGTAGCTGTTCTGTCTCCCCCCTCATCACAGTGCAGCCCTAGAGCAAAGCTTTGCCTTTGCATTTTAAACTCCTAAAAAGGCAGAAAGTTTTTTGTTGTTAAGTGAGAATTAGATTACTACAATTCAGCAAGGATTTTGACTTTCTCTCAAGTCAGCAGAACCTAACCATGACGTTTATTAGGGAGATCCTTTGGTGCAGAGGTAGAGCATTTAGCTGGAGGCCAGAAGAGCTGAGTCCTAGTTCTACTCTGTCATTGACATGCTGGATGCCATCAAAAAGTTCATCTGGTGGCGTGTTGTACCTGTCTCTGTTTTTTCTTGTTTGGAGTAGGAATTCAGGAGGGAGACAGGAATTCTTGCAAACACTACATTTGTACATTAATTACAGCATTGTCCTGGGTTGTCCCAAGACAGGATACAGGCCTAAATTCAGAGACAGTTTTGTATATTGAAGGAAATTCACAGTGATCTTTATGGTAGCAGACTCTGCTTTGAAAATATTCTTAATTATATGCCTGACTCCAGAAATGTTACTAAGTCTTCAAATATTCAGCTTTCCTGGCTACAGGCGGTGATCAGGTCTTTGTATAAGACTCTTCAGATTAAAAAGAAAAAAGTCCAAGTCTGTTTTGTTTTCTTTTTCTTATAACAAGGAGATCACTCTTGTCTTTTGAATGAAATATGTGTTTAAGTAGCTTCTTAAATCTGTATCTTAGACCTTAATATCTTTAATTTCATTGCATTTTTCCCCTCTCAAAAAAATATAAAGCAATTATACTTGGGCTTAAACATTTCATTTTCATTAAATCCTGTATAGTAGAAACATAGAATTCAAATGAGGTCTGTAAGTCTCCACCTTTGTAAAAGCAAAGGAAGAGAGAACATATAAAATATTTATTTTTCTATTTGCAATCTACGGCTTTATATATATGCAATCTATAATCTAAAATATTTCATACAAGAAAAAGAATTATTTAGATCGTCATTTGGTATTAGATAAGTACTATAAAGAGGAGGAAAGTGGGTTCAAGAACTGCATTCAGTGCTAAACAATCAATACTTAATGAATTACTATTACTTTGAGTGTCATTCCAATTGAGAATCCAAGTCAGGTCCTAGGTAACCTACTATGCAAAATTTCTTCATCCTTTTCCAAAAGGCAGACTAGACGGCTTTTGTTCTATACAGTAAGCCCTCTTCAGCATGCTATCTAAAAACCTCTCTTTAGGGATAAATCCTTGCCCTACTCAATTCACAGCAGACAGGATTTCAGTCTTTGTATTTGGATTCAAAGCAGTGGGGAATTGCATAAAGAAAATGCTAACACGCAGGGCATTCTCATTTGTTAAGCCCATTGATCTATTGACTTGTAAAACAGCTGTTTCTTGCGATATTTGTCCATCTTCTAATGGTTTTGGTTTTTTTTGTTGGCTTTTAAAGAATACTGAGGAGACCAGGTCTCATTTCTTCCTGTTGTTTTTGGATGTGGAAAAAAGCTCTGAAATGTGAACTGGAAAGTTTATACTCTCTAATAATAAATATACACAGTATACTTTTGTATTTTCCATTAGATACTGGACTCGACTCATCTTTCAGCAGTCATGAGACTGAGATCTTAACTTCTTTCACATCAGTGGAATATAAAATCAGGGAATAATTTTTCTAATTGAAGGCAGTTGGTATAAGAGGAGAGATTTTACAATTAAGGTTTGTTGTAACAAGTCACCTAGGGGTAGATTCTCTTTCTTCTTGAAAGGCTTCTAGTCAAGGTAAAATAGGTTACTCCCTGTAATATTGTTAATGAAGCAGAGATTCAGATCTGATGCAGGAAGTACTGCTTCGGATTCTTCATTTGCAACAATCCTCAGTTCCCTGGAAGTTTCTTTTCCATGTAACACAGATATGGGGAGTGCCTTGAGGCTACTGATTGTTTTGGGTGTGAGCTCCATAAAGCTGTGCACTTTACGTGCTGCATGTTTTTCTAAATAGGCAGTATATCCTTGAACTAATGCCTGGTGTGAGTATGTATGGATTTTAAAAAAAAATAACCAAACAAAACCCAACAAAATTACCGCATGGAAAAGCCCACTCATTCAGTATTAAAGGAAACTGGTTCTGTTACACACCTCACAAGGAGGACAGAAGTAAAAATCACTGGATTCATTAGATGACATTATCAGCATGTACAATACAAAGTAGTCAATCATTTTTTCCCAGCATAAATCAAAGTGCCTAGAACCAAGGTTGAAAAGCCAAAGATCTCACTCTGAATTGGGCAGCTTATAAAGAAATAAAGTAAGTTAAGGCGAACAGGAAATCTACAGATACTCCCTTCTCTGAAACTGTCAATCTCATTGGCTTTCAGCTGTGGGAGCTGGAAACCAGCATACAGCAAGCAGGGAGCTCCTGGTTGCTGATGCCTGGCATCGTTCCCTAAATGTCACAGAGAGAAATGTCTCCTCCCTCACACTAGCATAAAGCTGAGCTAACAGCCTGGCACAGCGAATGCCCTGTTCTCCCCATCAAAGGATATGGATCCTACACAGAAAAGGTTGGTTTCCATGTGGTTTGCATTTACATGAAGTCATAGGCACTTCAGACTAGATTCTAGTTGCAAATTTGTATTTACACTGGAGCCCTGCTCTCGACACTCTTGAAAGTGGAATTAGCCCCTTTGGCCATGCAACCAGTGGGACCATGATCCTTGCTACACCCAGCATTGCACATCAGCTCTGCCTGGGTCATAGAAGTGATACAACCAGAGATTTAACATTCTTCTTACTGTTCTCTCAGTCTGGCCTGGAATAAGCAGAAGCCTAAGGCTCCTCTTGAAGGTAGAATTATTTGAAGACGATCAATTAAAGAAATGAAAGTTTTTGCTACAAAATAATGAAATAGTAATCTTTCAATAAAAATCCCCTTGAATTTTTGAAATAAAATATCAGCATAAGGTAAAAATAACATTTTTAAAAACTAATGTCAATATGAAATGTTGCTTTGTGAAATACAGAAAATGCAGATCTGGCATAAAAATGAGAGGTCCCAGTTTTCAGAGAGGGACAGAGAAATTAAGAACAATACAATAAGGCAAATACATACATTAATTCTGCTACCAAGAGAACTGATATAGCAAGCAGCACTAAAAACTCTATAGAAGTACTATTGCAGGTTTGTGTCCTTTTCAATATATACTTTATTTTCCTGAAGCATTCTTCTTCTTTGATCACCTGTTTTTTTAAATCATCGCTAGGCCCTTAGATAATACTTATGCAACTAGTGATCCAAGCTCTGTCCCACTGGCATTATTATGGTACAATGTGTACATCCCATTATCTGAGTTTTTTCCTTTTCTATCTCTGCCAGTGACCCAGCAGTGCTTGCGTATGGCCAAAACTTTTATCACTATGAAGTCTGTGCAGAACTTGAGCAGTGGGACTGAACTTTATAGAAAACAACCATCCATGTAAAGTCACTCTGCCAGTGGTTCATGGTTGCTGTAGATTATTGCTGATGTGAAGTAAGTTGGAAGGTATGATGTAAACTCTATGGCTATGGCAGACCTAAAAGGGAATGTGACCATGAAAATATAGAGCATGTGGTAAAGCAGGTAGGCACTTAAGCTGGCGTATTTCTTTAGAAATATTCCTGTTTTCTGGAGCCTGTGCAAAGTGATGCATTTAGAGTTGTCTGCAAGTGAGGCTGCTCATTGACTTGAGATTTCTTCCTCCAACCTATATATTTTACCCTTAGTAGATTAGATTAGATTTAACAACTGTGAGTTTCTAAAGGGCAAAAGGGGGGATTCATTTGGTCTCATTTATGTAAGTATTGTGGTTATTCTGCACTGATCCTGTCCGAGCAAGTAATGCACCAGAATTCAGTAGTAGACTGCCAGGAGTGCTGCTCCCTTATAATAACTGATGTATTATGACACCACAAGTAAAATTAAATTTATGTAATAGAAAATGACTGTTGACTGTTAAGTGATTTTCCTGTGAAGATATGATAAGAAGAGGTGACTGAATTATGACCATAGAGGATTTATTTCTGTTGCTTGGATGCTGCCTAGCATTACTGCAGTTGTCATACTGAATTCTTACTGCCCTCACCTGTGGAAAAGGGAGAACATGCTGGCTAGCAAAAGAAATCCTAACATAAAATGTTTTGGCATTTTAATTAGCCTTCTTGAGTGCTCACTAACAGTAGGTTGTTAACTCCTTTGGAGATACTGTCACGCAGTAGCAAAATGTTTATCTTATCAAAGAAATAAATTATTCAAGCAGGAGCTGACGTCTCTCTTTCTAACGGTAGTATCTTCAAATTTCCTTAGGCTTTGTGAGACTGACTCTGAATTCTTGCCCTAAATCTTGACTAGGACACCTGTAAATTCAACTCTTCTCTGTGAAAAATATAAAAATACATGTACCTTTTTTTTTTTTTTGTGAAGGGCTCCCTGAAACTGAGGTCATTGAAATGATACTTGAAGACTATTTCTCCTGGCAATGCATTCTTTGATATGAACTTGCCTTCCTAATTAATCATACTCAATAATATTACTGTGGCACTTTATTTTTCCCCTCTCTTTCCTAGGTGTAAGTAAGGGCTTTCCCTTTTCTTCCAATATTTCATATTAGAAATGCAGCTCTGTCCGCATCATAGTTACGTTTCAACTTTTCAATTGCAGGGCAGTATTTGCCCATCTCTGTTTGAGACATTTTTCAGTCTTCTGGGAAAAAAACCAAACAAACTTGAGGCTCTTGGAGTGAAAGGTAACACACTCAAACAGACAAGTTTTAAATTACGTCTTTAGATTTCCAGATGAGGTCACCTCAGGACTGAAGCACTACATACCCCTTATTTGACCTGTTATACAGAGTTGCATGGGCATTCTCAAAATGCCTCTGAATTATTGAAATGATCCAAATAGTTAGAACTATCCCTTTCTCAGAGATTCAGTGCCAGGTTTGATATAACTTAATCTTTGTTTTGGGGACTTGGATGATAGGTCTCACATTGCCTTTTTCATTCATACACTGGTCAGTATGACTTGCAGCTTTACAGGAATGTATCCACTTGTCATCTACAAGCAGAGTCAGTTGAAAGCTCTTTTTTCAGATTTACAATGCATACCACACAGGATCTCCAGCTCCACCAGCCCAGGTTGTAGTATTGCCGCTGCCTACAACACAAATATTCTGGGAAAATTATGGGGGCCTTGCCCCTTTTTTAATCCTGAGAACACTGAACAGAATGGACTTTCTTCTTCCTTGGAATGCAACCAGATTTCAAAACATGGGAAAAACTTATTCTTGCCAACCATGGTTTTCAGCCAGGTTTAATCCTGGCTTTAATTACATGTTATCTGTCTTTTCTGGCACCCATTTCTAAATGCAACAAGTAGATGATCAAGAGGTTTACCTCTGAGAAGTGATCTGTCAAGTGTGCAAGTGCTGTGGAGAGTAGGGACATTTATTTTCTGTTGTTGCCAGCAACTATGTGTTGCAGATGTGGGTGGAGGCAGCGCTAAAGACAGCCTGTCATTTTTCAAAGAGCTTTCTCAGCAAAGGTGTGTCTATTCTTTTGGAAAACAAAGCAAAACATGAGTGGTTGCTTTTAAAATATCACACTTGTTTCAAGCACCTGCAAACTTTATGGCAATTCCTCTGGGAACTAACCATGTAGGGAAGCCTTATCCATTTCTTATCGTATTGCATAACTGTGAAAATGTAGCAAAACCAATTAAAAAAAAAAGACACAAGGTTTGCAAAGGGTTTCTGGCTGTGTAACAGCCTGTGGTTTCATTTCATAGGCAAAAATGAATGAGTATCTGGAAACATGGAATATCTCTCTTCACAAAGAACAGGGCTGGTCACTGAAACAGGCTCCCCAGAGAAGTGGTCAGGGCACCAATATTGTTAGAGTTCAAGGAGTGTCTGGATGACACTTTTAGTCATATGATTTAATTTTGGGTAGTCCTATGAGGAGTGTCCTTATGGGTCCCTTCCAACTGGGGGTATTCTATGATCTGTAGTGTCCAGGAAAATAGAAATCATGTGGTTCACTGAATTGTAGTCCAAGGAAAAATCATCATAAAAGGTACATGTGATATTTGTCATGTCTCTTAAATGTCCCCGCTAGGATTTCTGAAAGTGCTATTGAACTTAGTGGAACCTTTCCACTCCCAGAATCGCAGAATGGTTTCAGCTGGGAAAGACCTTTAAGATCATCGAGTCTAACTATGAATCCAACCCTGCCAAGTCTGACACTAGACCATGTCCCCAAGTAAAACATCTAATCATCTTTAAAACACCTGCAGGGATGGTGACTCAACCACCTGGGCAGCCTATTCCAATGCCTGACAACCCTTTCAGTAATGAAATCCCTCCTGACATCCAACCTAAATCTTCCCTGGTACATCTTGTCCTTTCACTGACTACCAGGGGGAAGAAACCAACACCCACCTCGCTACTTCATTCCCTCCCCAAAGGAAAGCCTTTTTTCTGGTGATCTGTGAAGAGTAGCTGGCCAGCACTCACAGGTTTATTTTCAGACCAGTGTGGAAGAAGCAGATATTTTCTTTAACACATCTTGCCATACATCAGATATGAATCCGGATTCAGTTTGGTGATTAGATGCTGAAAAGAGATCCAACTAAAAGCCCCTGGAAGGGCAGTCCTAGGGAAAGAGATTCCTCAAAGATCCCTTTTTGGCATTTTAATTCATGCATAACTGCCCGTTACACCCAGGGCAGATGATGTACACTTTACTTCTTTTATAAAGTGCAAATGTTTGTACATTTTCATTTCTGTTGCTATCTAATTCATAAATAACTTTTCTTATGTTTTTCAAAGAGGTGGCATTTTTTTAATTTAGGAAATAAGTATCGACATGCAGTCTACTTGTGGTCTTAACCTTGGATCATTTCCATCTTATGCATCTCTTGGTGGAAAATAAGTCAATTGGTAACATTTGAAAATATGTCAAGTCCCTCTGCGATAAAACAATTGTATAGGACTCGTTCAAGTGGAGGCTTTCCTGAGAACATTTTAGTTATGACTATCAAGGGCCAACGTATTTTGTATAAGGGCATTTAAATGTAATTTCTGTAGCAGCCCACTTGGTATTTCCTTTCTATTCCCGCAAGCAGTGGGAAAATCAGAATCCATTCTAACGTGCTGCTGAATATATTCCCCTTACAGGTGCAAGGTGCATAGCTAAAGATCATCTTAGTTGATATAATGAGTATCCTAAATTCACTGGAAATGTGGTACCTCTCAGTCACAAGACATTTTTGAAGAACATGTGATCCTACTTAGACAGAGAGCTCTAATTTTTAAAGTGTACAGGAATGAGGTGCAGAATGCTGCCCTTGTAAAGATGGCTGAATGTCATCTGTGGACTACATTATGGTGTTAAATTCAAGGCAATAAATCACACTCCATATCAATAAATCTATATTACCAAACAAAGATAGATGTTTTTATGCCTGCTGCAAAGAAGGAGGACGTTTAAGTTATAAGGATGTTTAAGTGAATCAGTTTGGTGCAAAAATAATAAGAAACAATGCAATAAGAAGGAAGTGCAGTAAAATCCCTATCTTTCTATCAGAGACATTAGCAGCCTGAGTTTCATACATTTTAAATAGAAAGATTCAAATAAATTATTGATTTGCATGGAAGAATTAAAGGATATTCTGGTTTTCAGCTCTAAAGAGACACCAACTGTTGTTTGGCTTTTATAAATGTGCTGTGATTTTCAAAGAATTACGTGTCAATGATTTGTTGCCATTCGTGTTACATTAGAAACTGAGCTGGACTAAAAATGACATAGCAGTTTCTAGATCTGAATTGATCTTTGACTGAATAGGAAACAGTTAAAATTGATTCGTGTTAATCAAAAATAATATCTTTTTTCCAGCAAGATTCCATCTGTAATGGTTAGAGAAAAATGCATATTTTAAGAGATCAAGTGGCTAAGTTAATTTTTCCTCTAAATTTATGCTAATGAGAGGTGCAAGCTGAACTGTCAGTCACTAAAGGCTATTTCCTCATTACTGCTTATCAAAATTAACATTCAGTGACCTATAAATTATTCACCAATCCCTTCCCTTTCTTTACATGAACACTTCCTTTTCACTTTTGTTCTTGCACAGCACAGAATGAGAGTGCTGGGCTATGACACTGGTGAGGTGATTCCTTGGGCTGCCCACAGACTTGTTTGCCTTGTCACATCTAATCAGAGTATCCTGGCACTTGCCAAGACTCATGGTCTGAAAGGCCCAAACACCACTTTGTGAACAAGCCTGCTCAAGACAATGTATAGATATTCCTGGTTCAGTGTCATGCTGGTTTTGAAAATCTGTTGATAGAACGGACAATAGGGTTAAAATGTGGATAGATTGTATGATCCCTCTACAAAAAAAACCCAAAAAGGACAGAAATAGGATAGGAAGTGTCCATCAATATTCTGGTGTTGTCTCTGCAGCCACTCTTGAGCCAGGCACTAGATTATCTGAAGTGCTAGGCTTAGAAAGAAAGGAGCAAGCAGGATTCCAAACTTGTTTTAAAGAAGAGTAATTTTATTTATTTATTATTTCCTCTAGTTTTACCTTCCATGTAGTCATTAAGCAAGAAACTACTTTCCATCTAAAGCAGACCATTCTCTCCTGTTCTTCAAAGAACTTGGGTTCATATTTATTTATCCTGTGCTGTTGTTTTGAGTTGTTTCCGAGGTTTCATTCTAGTGACTACAGCATGTTTGTTTGATTTGGCTGTACAATATTAAATATATCCCTCTGGAGGAACAATATGTTTTCTTGTTGGCAAAGATGATTTTTTTCCCTTTTAGAATTCATCATTTTTATGCGGTTAATGCTTACTAGCTGTAGAGTGCCAGGTTTGTTCAGGAAACTTAGAAAAACTCAGGACGGTGGGGTTCCAGCTATTAAGGGCATATTGGGATAACACAGAATAACTGCCTAGGAAGGAAGAAAAGGTAAGTGTGATCAGAAATTAGTGTTAATATCAGGACTTTCAGCAACACAGAGTTCATTGATCAAGAAATTTAAAAGACATTGGAAATCATCCAAGTTCAAAGTTAACATTAACAAGAGGTTTGATATTCGAAACAAAACTGTGTGTGAAGGAGGAGCACAGGGGGAAAGAATTGTAAATTCCCTTTTTCTTCATGTTGGGAATCAAGGCAGAAAAGCACAGATCACAGCCAATATTTTTAAGAACAACTTCAGTTCAGGAGTGTTTTGCTGGTGTGGTCTTAGGTGTTCAGAAAATCTTGGATCCTTTCTTTCATCAAGAGTGTATGTATATTTGCATACAGCAGTCACTGCTTTCTTGGATGTCGTCCGAGTTATGCAACCAGTTGTGGATGCTAGTGCATGCTGGTGGCCTTGTCCAGATTTGGCTAACTCTTAGGGCACTGGATTTATCAGTTCCTGGGGATCCAGCAAGATTGCTTGTCTGCAGAGCTGGTCAGATCTTGGGAAAATTTCATAACCTACCATCTCAGCTTGTACTTTTCCTCTCTTTAGGCTGCTGCCTGCTAGTAAGCATTTCTCCATAAAAACCTGGGTATGAAACCTATATACAACTCTTTCACACATTCATTTTACTGCATGATCTCACTGCTGAGGAAAAAGGAAGCAGATGCAGTACCTTAATTGATTTTAACTCTTTGACTAAGGCCACATACCTCAGTCCTTGTGTGTTGCCTGGTCGAGTACAGCTGTGAGCATGGTGAGCCAAAAAGCATCACAAGAACATAGAACTGGACTGGGAAGCAATAGGAGCTGAAGGAGCATGAAGGGTAAGACAAAGGGAAACACAGAGCTGGGCAGGCAGCTGAGGGCGGTGAGAGGTTTTGTGAGAAATGTTAGACGTGAGGGGACCGGAGGCAGAGATCGCTCCACAGAATGTATCATTATTTTTTCTCTTTTCCCTTAGATCTCGGTAAAGGTTTACTTCTCCTCCCCACAGGTCAAGTAGGGAAAGAAAGGCTTTGACTTATGGGGAGGGCTAATGTGGTTACTTCTGCTAGCCCACAGAATCACTTCCCTGCCTTGGAGTCAGCATCCTCCCCACCTTGTAAACCGCATGCATGCCTTGCTACAAGCAACCTACAGCTGAGAGAGGGACATCCAAATCTTCCCCCACGCCTCAGTTTCCAGAATCACAGTGCTGCCACTATCCAGGCCAACTTTATTTTTCTGTTTGGATCTTGCATTCATTTAAAACCCACCAACAATCAAAATCAAACTCACCCTCCTCATATGTGTGTGGGGGAGAAACAGAGGGGTGTGAAATGTATGGCACAACTCCACAAGCCCTTTTCTCCCTGGGTTCATTTTTCCTGACACTACAGCATCATTTCCAAACTTGCAAATAAACAATTCTTGAAAGAACATGGCTGGACCACACATGCATATTTTCCACTCTCATGGAGAAAAGTCATGCATCTGCTGGTGGTTATTTGTTTTCACAAGAGGTGGTTGGTTGTGTTTGTTGTCATGTCTTTAGGGCATCATCTCTCAAGGTGCTGAGCCTTGTCAGCTTGCAGAGGCCGTAGGAAGAATTGAGGGTGGGAACCAGCTGTGCCCCACAGGTCTTGGGCCTCAGTTGGCATTATGACTTCTAAAAGCTTTCCAGTGTTGATATTTACTGTGTGATCTTGAGGAGTCAATAGAAAAGAACAGCAGGGAGTCTAAATAAGGGAAGGAACACTTTCCTTAACCAACGACTGTGGTGTTCCTTTAAAATTGGCATTGGACTTGTTGAACTATCAGTAAGAAGTATGACATTTATAGGGAGAGAAGAAAGTAATTTGGAACACACACACAGAGAAACTTTGGCTTCTGGCTTGCTACAGTTAATGCAGTGAGAGCTGATTTTCATACAAATTTAACTGATTCTTCTTAGAAAGGCAGAGAGCCACTTTCATTATCTATATATAAAATGGGAAAGGTAGCATTCAGCTGGCTGGTCTTTGCCTTCACAATAAGAAACCACACATCATTTAGGATCCTCTGCTGTGCAAGCTGCCAGTGTGTGCTGGGACAATTTGAAGGTTGGAAGCACCCAGTCCTTGCTACCCCTTCCCTCTCCAGCAGCAAACCCAGCCAGGAGACACCTTTACCCAACTTTGTACTGGCTTAAACAGCTGCTACTGCAGGGTGCAGATCTGAGGGCTGTGGTCCATGAATCCCCTTCTAGCTTTTGTAGCAATGCTAAGCAGACTACAGCTGCATCCCCTCTCCCTCTGCAGCTGAAGAGGTATGAACCATACTTTCAAGGGTTTTTTATGGATTGCCTTTTAAAATCACTGAGGTTTTGTATTTTTGGAGGTCCTGCTCTCAGTGCTACATGCAGTTAGTTTGCAGAAACTCTTCCAACCCTGAAGCTGTGCTGCCTCCCCAGCAACAGAACCTTTGGTGCCTTTTGCCTTTATTAAACCTCTGCCCTAAAAGCTTTCTAGGACAGAAATTTCGGGACTGAGAAGGGACTTTAAAAACTAAACAACATCAAATTGCTCCTTTTTGACCTTCTTGCTGTGTGATGCCTGTGTGTTATTTATGAGCATTTGGCTGCTTGTTTCCACAAAAAAAGTGAATGTTCTTGAAACTGAAATGTAATCAGTCATGTGGTGCTGCAAAAAGGTGATGATGAGAGCTACTGCACAGGGCTAGGCAGCTGCTAGGGTCAGAGATGCAAGGCAGAAAATATAAATCAATTGAAGAAATGGAAGGAAAACAGGATGAACAATGTGTTAGTTTTGTTTTACCTGGTCAAAGAAGGCACCTCACTATGCACCAGGTGACTATTTGGCTTTGAGTATCTTGTAGCTACACACCACATCCAGCTCTTCAGGAATCCATTGGCCTCTCAGAGTTTTGTTTCAGTTGTAGCAGCAGGATTTTTCTCCAGTATTTGAACAAAACCCTTGCCTTTTAGGGTGCGGAGGGGACTTAAATGAATAAAAATAGTTCAGTAAGACTGAAACTTGACAAAAGCAGATGTCTACTAAACAAACATACAATTTTCCATTTGCTGGTTCTCAGTCCTTGGTTGCTGTGAGAGGGTAAGAATAGCACTGCTACATTTCAGATCCAGGATGTGCCTCCCAGAGTGCAGATCTGAAAGGAGGCTGCCTGCATCCATGAACCTGGTATTTGTGTTAAAAGGAATAAAATAGTAACTGCTAAAATTGATCCTAATGAATGAGGGCTTTCCTTTCCATTTCTTAATGTTATATCTAATGAATTCCCCAAAGAATTCTTCTGGGTATCCCATTCCTATGCAAAGACAAAGGCTAAGTGACTTAATAGGATAAGTGCTTTATAAAGCAGCTCTGTAATATTTTAGTTGTCTTCTTTCATTTCAGTAACAAGCATAAGGGAATCTAATGTCCCAGTACACAGAGATTTGCAGTCACCATTAATGGAGATAATTCACCTCATGGGAAGCAGTATAAAATACCATTGCAGGAGCTAGAACATTTTTCTAGCTTTTCTTTTTAATCACAACAGACTGAGTCTCTCTTGCTAGATTTCTTTGACCTGTAGAGAAGAAAACAAGTCTAGCAAAGAGAAGTGTTTCTAAATCCTTAAGATAAACTCTTGATGGGAGACAATAAAAGGGTGATTCTGAATGTCCCAAGGCAGCATCTATATGACTGAGGAAAATTAAATGAAATTATAGCAGTTATTAGCAGTTTAGTAAGTTTTAAATGAGTTCTGAATGATGGTAGAATTAGGAAGGGGTTTGATCTTTTTTCACGTTATTATCACTGATGGGAGAGGTCTCACTTGCTCTTTGTTCTATTTTAATGGTAAATCCTGTTTTAAACAAATGTGCAGACAAGTGGCAAAAGACCAATTGACTTCAATTGCATGACGTGTCTGTCTTATATTCCGCATTTGTAGACTCAGTCTACAGCAAAGCAGGCAGAGTCATTTTACGGTTGAGAAAACCAGGTCACAGAGCGGTGATAGGGTACACCAGAGGTCAGCCTGCTGCCCCAGCATGAGAAGTTCCATTTCAATTCTGCTTACACACTAAATCCACTGAGTACCTTTTCTTATGGGAGATCCATAGACAGTACTTGTTCAGAGAGTATCCTGACATCTTTATGATGATACAATTCAAAATGTCATTCATGGGCATCTTGTTTAGTCTTCAGTTTGGGCTGAATTAATGGGCTAAATTTACTTGTTTTCATTATTCAAACTCTAGTTAGGCCAAACCTTCACAGCCAGGGCTTGATTTTCTGCTTTGAGAGAGAGGTTTAGCCCATTTCAAGAAGGATTACAGAGCCACCTAATCTGGAAATAAATTACAAGTCAAAAAATGTTAGCATTCACATACTTACAATCCATTAAAAGCTAAAGGTGAGCCACAAAATCATTTCTGGATCTAAATGCTTATTTTCTCAAGGTCATAGTGATTCCAGGTTGAAAATTCAACTCAGCATTTCTGTTAAGCGTCTTATTTTAGTGGAAAATAAGATTAATTTAGTTTAAAGCCTAACTTAATTAATGAGTGATTCAGCTTTCTGTAACTAGCCCTGAGTAGCTATGGAAGCAACTAGCAGCGAGTTTAGCAACCCAGAAGAGAGTATTCCTACTGAATCTTGAGCAACCGATGGAAGGCTTCTCATCCCATGCCAGTGACACAACAGGTGACCCATATAGCAAAAATTAGAAATAGCTTTTCTATTTTGCTTTTTTGAAGGAAAGGCAGTGAATCAGAACTGTGGTTAATATGGATGATGAACTGTGAGGGGGTTTGGTTGTTCTTTCTTAATCCATGTTGAATTTTTTAATCAAGAAAGAATTTTACATGAGATTTCTTTCCTTACTGCTTTAGACAAAGCTGAAGTCATGCTCTTACCTGCATTTACCTGAGTGCAGAGCAAGTCACTTTAGCTGTCGGAGTTATAGAGGCAGCCAGCCACCATCGCCCCAAGAGGGCTGAGAATCACTTCCTCTGTCCTACGTTTTTTCCAGGTATTTTGTTTTCACAAAAGCATTGGGTGAGTCTTGGTTTGATATTTTGTAGAATTAATTAGAACTCTGTAAGTGTGGCAAGAACCTTGTTTTGTTCCCCAAAGCATTTTTGAGTTAGGAAGAAAAAACTCCCTAGGGCTAAATGCCAGGTTACAAATGAAATGTGCCGTAAGAATGAGAACATGCAAAGGAAAGAGAAGCCTTTAAAAAACCAATTGAATGTTATTTCTTCTTTCTTTAAAAAATGTCAAAGCAGCTTGCTGTGCTCAGAAGATCTTAGAATCTACTTTTCATGTCTTTAAAATATACAGCAGTGGAGATTAATACATTGGTTTGGTTTTTAATGAAGTGAATCTTGGAACTGGATTTCAACATTTGCTGCAAACTCTTTTATTTAAATACTTCCTTATTTATGGTGCTATGCTTGGAATGTTGTACATAACCTTATCTATTAACTCTTAAAATAAGAAGGATTTTAGGATTAAATAAATTGTGTGCATGCCTTTAAAATGCTGGAGCCAAAAGGGTTAGGAATGTTAGATTACCCAGCTGCAGCTGTTCCCCCTGCATAGCCCAGTGGCATGTTACAGAGGCAGTGGTCAGTTAGTGGGAGGGAAGAAGCTGCTGGAAGCAGCAACTGGACGTGGAGTTTGAATTGCACATCCTCTACTCACCACATAGGGTAAGTGGCCAAACTGTCCAGTCACGTACATAACTCATGAGCAGAAGGCAGGGAGAGGACATGGCAGCCTTGATTAAGCACAATATAAACTCAGTGCTGGACATACGTTTATTTTCCTTTTGAAATCAGTGAGATTTGAGCTTTATTTGCTTTCTTTGCTAAATTGTGTACAGTATGCCAAGGTACTTTTTTACGTTGCCAGGTTAGAGCTAGCATTATGAGCTGGTGTGATGTGCTGATGCAAATCACTATTCAAGGATCTGTTTGAGGGGTGGAATGTTCCCATTGTGTGACTGGTCTCAGTTATTTTTTGGTGAAGAAAAAAAGATGATTTCTCTTTTCATCGATTGCAGTATATCAAATACAGAACTCATTCACCTTAATGTTGTGTATAAGTGCACATATGAGCTGTGTGGATTCAGCAGCTCATCACACCTATGTGTTCCCACCTCTGCTTGTGGAACCAGTTATGAGTTGGGGACAAACCCTGTCCCTTTTAAGTGTGTGGGGACTGACTGTAGTGGGACCTGAATTTTATTCCCCCCTCAAGCAGGTTATGGCTTTGAACATTTATGCTTGTAACCAGAGAGTTTTATGAGCCTAATGCTGGCTTTGAGCCAACACTAATCTTTTAGTCAGGCAAGGAAGAGCCACAGTTTTAGATCCAAAGATTAAACATTTCCTTCCTGCTGTCATGCCTGTTTCCATTGAAGAGTGTTAATTGAATGAAGAATTGCTACCATTTACAAGTCAGCTGTTCCTCAGAACAAATCACCTTCTGTACACTGTTCTCCAGCTTCCGCTAAATTGTGTTCTTAGACGATTAAGTCTTATGCAAACACACTGCTGACTGGGTGATCGTTTCCTTACCTGATCTCTCATATTCATGTGTTATGCTATCTGCTGCAGAGTGTGCAGTGGTTTACTCCATTGTCAGTTTTCTGAAGAAAATAAATGTAATTTCCTATCCTTTCTCCATATATCTAGGATGTAAGGCTCAACATCTTTGTTACCAGGAACTTTGTTCACTGATGCTGATTAGTCATAGAGTCATAGAATGGGTTTGGTTGCAAAGGACTTTAGCAATCATCCAGTTCCAACCCTCCTGCCATGGGCAGAGACAACATCCACTACACCCAGGTTGCTCAAAGACCCATCCAACTTGACCTTGAACACCTCCAGGTATGGGTGTTCCACAACTTCTCTGAGCAACCTGTTCCAGCGCCTCACCACTCTCAGAATGTAGAATTTGTTCCTTTTATCTAATGTAAATCTACACTCTTTCAGTTTAAAGCCAATACTCTATGTCCTATCACTACATGGCTTCGTAAGAGGTCCCTTTCCAGCTATTTCGTAGGCCCCCTTTACGTACTAGAAGGTCACAACAAGGTCTTCCTGGAGCCTTATCTTCTCCAGGCTGAACAACCCCAAATCTCTCTCAATGTGCTCAATGAAGTGCTTTTGTCACACCATGTAGTTTTCATTTCATCCAGTGGTTTGGCTGGATGAAATGGCTAGCACTGTTACACAGGTCAGTATACCTAAGTTATACCTGCAGGCAGGGAATTTTTTGTTACAAAATGTAATCAGACAAAGATAAGTGGTTTCTCTTATTTTATTAACTTCAAATACAGCAGAAATCAGTGTTACCTTAAATGTCATTGTTGAGTAAGGCTTTTGTGTTAATGGGAAAGGAAAAGGAACAGGAAGAGGGAGAAAGTAGACCATGAACTGCACAGGTCCTCAGAAATGATAACGAGATGTGAATTTGAATAAGAGCTAACTAGCAGAAGGAGAAAGTATCAGGTGAACCTCTCTCTTATATCAGTGGATAAATTCGGCATGTTTCAGCAAAATGGGCAGTGGAAACAAGTGACTGTGACTTTCTGGTCTGTTCTATAAACTTGAGTAGTAATGTGACTGATTGTTTGAGGTTACCTGTAAAATGGAGAGAATAAGGTACTTGGGACAGTCCTTTGTTCTGACTGCCATTGCTGGTATTTTGCAAAGATCAGAAACACTGTAAGGCAATGTGACTGGGTAGCAAGAGATGGGAATGAAGAATCATGACTCATTGACTTGAGTGTCCAGCTGCAGTTGAAGAGGAATCTGACACCCTTGAAAGACACCAGGGAGCCTTTTGGGTTCTCTTCCTTCCCTAGAGATGAGACAGTAGGAGAAATGGCAAAATACTGTCTTTTAGAGTAGGCTCATTCCAAACAAATTACAGAGCATGAGTAATGAATGCATTTGACAGCAAGGCTTTTGATTTTACAACACATTCATAACACCTTGCAGCACTTAGTACCTTGTTAATTCAATTAGCATACACACTAAAACTGCCAAAGCAATCTGAACAGCTATTAATCACATGCCAAATTGTCCAAGATCATGCTTTATTATTCCTGCAGAGGCAGCTAAGAATAGATTGGGAAAGAAATATCTTTAAATGCCTAAATGCACAGCCAACTGGTTGCAGTACAGCCAAAGAATACTGAATCAGAAATTGGTGCAATAAAACAAGCCATCATATTACTGACTGTCTTGCATCATAGGCAGTAGAAGAGCTCCAGTAGTACATAAGTGGAAGTTGCTTATCTTGAAACTATAAAAAGACCCTGAAGTGGTCTTTGCTGAGCAATCGCTGATAGTACTTTTCCATCCAGTAGGCTGTGCAGGTTGATTCTAACATGTTGCAGAAAAGGGAAGCATTAGTGAAACTTGACGGCAGTGGGCAAGCAAACAGATATGCACCTGTACTTAGGCTTACATACTTGTATTGAGCAACTTCAGATTGTACTCATTTTCAATCTCTGCAATTCACAGCTCGCATAAAAATACAGTTCAGCTGTCAGGCACAGGTGATCCTTAACCTGTGTTGCAAGACAGCTTTTAAAGGTGTTAATGTAACAGGATCTTTTGGTCCTGTCCAGAAGAAATGGGACAAGAGATCTGTGCCACTAATAAGCTGTATTGCCATGTCCATTAGGGAGCTGCTTTCCAGTTTCTGTTCAGGTTTCCATAGCAGAGTCTCTTATGCCAGAAGAATTGTCTAACTGTGTCAAAACTGACATGGTTTCTAATGACATAGTAACAAGTATCTGTGTTCCTGCATGAGATATAAATAATACAAAAGATCCTAGAAACCTTCAGAAGCTGTAGTTAACCTAAAAATGAAAACAGTAAGATGGTTCTTAAGTGTCATATCATTCCACTTCACCTGTGATTCGATGAAGAGATTGCACTTGTCAAAATCCGCTATGTCTCATTTTCAGTTAATAGAAGCGAAAAGCAAACCTGGTATATTGATTACAGGAATAATAATGAAACTACAAACAAAGAGCACGAGTGAACAATGGATTAAATCAAGATCATGTAAGTAATGCCAGTTAGTACCTGTTTATAGAAAAACAAAGTAAACTAGTTTGATAATAATTGAGCTAATAGAGGAAATAGTCTCTCACTGATAGACTTTTGCGGGCATTTGATCTGGGCTACACGATGTTTTTACTAACAGAGGAGAACAATAGAAAATTAACATGGCATTTATTAAGTGGATTGAAGCCTGGCTAGTTGACAGATATAAATAGAACTATTTAAACTGTTATAGGGAAGGCAAGTTTGTAGCAAAATTGTGAAGAGGTTTGTCCTTACCCTTGTGACAGGAGGAAGTTCTACTCGTAATTTCTAAGGAAACAAGGGGTTTTTCATGTTTTCCACATCTGTCTGTGCTCTGCCCTCTAATAACTTTTGTACCTATTGGACAAATTTCAAGCAGAGTGATAGCTTCTGATCTCAAAAATAATTTCTGTGGAGATCAGCATAAGGATAGCAGAAGAGACCCAGAAGCTGCTCCAAGAGGGAGAAATGCAGTAGTATGTACACACGTGTTTATGCACAGACACATTACTGGAGAATTTAAAGGGCTGAGAGACCTCATAGGTGCTTGAGCCTCAGAAAAATCTTCCATTGTAGCTGGAGACAGACCACACAGCCCTGATCTGTGGGGAGTTTGGCTGCACTGGCTCTGCTCCATGGGAACAACAAGTTATCTGTGAGAAGGTAAAAAAATAAAAGTATGTCACTAATTCCTGCAGCTGGGTGAGCCAGGAGTAAAAAGACCATCCTGCTGATCCAGATAGTTTAGTAAGCTTGGTGTGAGTAAGCAGGACAAGACTCAATACATGCAGGTCTTCATCATCATGGAGGGAAGAATATCAGCCATGTATGATATCACAGGGGTTAGCAGTGGTGTTGAAGAGACTGGGAACTTAACTGAAGTCATGGTGGGTTTTGCCTTGCTAGAAATTTGCTAATCCAAACAATGTTTTTTTGCAAAACGCACCCCTTAGTTCAAATACAAATGTAGACTCATGAAAATGAGACTTGCACTATCTCTACTTCCAAGGCACAGAAGGGATATAGGAGAGCAAAGTGGTTCATGTCAAACACTGGACAAGAGGCACAGTTGAAGTTAAAACCACGTCTTCTATGTCCCAGGTAGTGGCCTTTGGCTAGGCTATTTCAACTTGTATACCTGTATGTTCCTATCTTTAAGCAGTAAACCAAACCATGACAACGTAAAAAAGCACCTTCCTTTTATGAAAGTTCATAACAGCTTGGGGCACTCAGCACTCTTGAGACATAATTATGCTCTGCTCTGTTGCTAACTCTAAGGTTTTAATTATTTTGAAAACACATCTGTAATAGCATATACAAAAGCAACAGGGTAACAATAACAATAAAGTTGTGTTGTGTTCTTGTTATAAACCCTTTGTTTTGGGGTTTACGATTTATGTGTTCTGGAACTGGATTATTGCCTCATAAAACAATGCAGCAGCCTTTTCTCATTTAGCTAGCCATCTATTTTTATTAGGGTGCTCTATAGAATGCTTATAATAATATTATAAAGGTGCAGAAGGTTCATTATTTCACAACAAGCAGCTAGCCAAGACCATTATTATTTTTACAACAGCCGGGCTTGCTATTGAAATACAGTTTTGATTATAACCCTTTTTTCCTCCTCACTCTTTCTCTTTTGTCTACCAAAAGCAGAGATGTGCAATTGTTCCTTTTCAGATTGGTTTTCCACTGCCTCACAAACATGTCATTTTCAGTGTAATGGATGGATTATAATGGGAACAGATCAGTGATAATGCATTACTGGAATACAGCCATCCCCAAGAGAGTTTATAATAATATCCAGTCTTCCAAAGCTTTAAAATCTGCAATTTGGACAGCCTATAGCTCTAATATGGAATCTAGTTCTGAATTTTCTTTGCACTTAAGGTTCTTTGATGCTCAGTTATTGTTTGGGTTCTCCCTTCTCCGTCACGTTGCCATGACAACTGCCTTGCATAAAATCCGGTGTTCAGACAATACAGCCGCTGCTTTAGTGAGGGGCTCCAGGCTCGTAAAAGTTGAAATCATTGCTCAAAGAGATTACTAAAGATTAATGACTCTGCTCTAAGCACTGTAGAGCAAATCTCTGAAAATCATGCTAATTAAATAAAAAATATATGCAGGCGATGTGTTCTCAGAGTCAGAAGTGTTGTCACCTACTGGGAGCAGTGGAGTTACCGTAAATCTGTAGTAAAAACATCTGTGGGTATTATTTCTGCATATAGTTTCTTTATGCAAAATAGCTACAGTGTTTAATTAGCTGTGGTATGTTTCATTTGCTCGTTGTGTGGTGGTAAATCAGACATACTGACCAGAGCTTGCTGCTGGCGCTTGTGCAGGATGGTTTGTCCTGGGCTGGCACCGTGTGCTGGGCTGGTTCAGCCCAATCGTCTCATTAATAGGACCAGTGCTTCATTTCCTGCCACCAGCTCGTTGTACTTCATGGGCATGTTACTGGTCGTAAGGAAGATGAGTACAGAGCTACACACTGCTTGTGCTAAATAATAAAACAAAGCTTGTTTCATGAGCCCATTAAGCACATGCCCCTAATTTTAAGCATACGCTGTGCTCTTCTCCATAGGAATAGAGTTAGCACTGGCTTGAGGGTAAGCGTATGTTTTTCAAGTCCTGCGCTGGTTTGAAGGTCTTAAAAGTTGTGAACCTCACCTGGACAATTAATTAAATACATTGCTTGTATTTGCAAAAATCTTAGTTATTTTCATGTTCAGTAATAACATCTCTGATACTGTATGCCTCATTAGTTGTCACCAGCTGTCATGCAGCAGGATTAAAACTATCTTAAAGGGAGTCAAAGAAAGGCATTTTGCTTTCCCCAAAGACAATAGCACACAGTTGGTTTAGAGTTTGCATCCCTCTGAAGGTGAGCAGTACTCCTTGGGATAGGCTCCAAAATCACACCTGTCCGAGAACAGTGTATTGCAACCGTATGTTACTAAAATCAGTAGAAATGTGTAGTAGGAAAAGCCTAGCTTAGGAAAAAAAATCTCATGTATTCTAAGAGGATAAAAATATTAACTCAAACCAGATGCACAAAGGCCAGGGCTGTCTCTGTTCAGTGCAGCAGATCTTTCAAAATCTCTTTCGAGGATGTCTGCTGCACAAGATCTCTGCGCCCATTGAAAAATCTGCAAGTAGGAGGAATTCATGAAGAACTCAAAATGCCACACTGCTAAGCAAGGAAAGCATGCAGTCAGAAAGGGAACAATAATTCATTTTGATATCTAAACCTGTTTTTAAACGAGCTGTTTGTATGTTAACTTCCGCAAATCACAAGCTTAGCCATCTGTTTCAGTTAATTAGTTAGCCTTTGGCTGAAGTTTAATCATTGTAGGAACAAGAGGTAGGGGAATCGGTAGTCCTAGAGGTTTCACGGGAACGATGCACATGAGATTGTATTTAGCATTAGGCCTCAGCACTTAAATAAAGGGCAAATTTGAGTCCCTACCAGTGCAAATATGCAGTAAGGCTGGTGTGGATTCCGGTTTAGTGAAACGTATTCCATTGCTCCTTGAAGATTCTATGGGTTTGTTTCCATCTCCAGGAAGTGATCCTCTTTGAGGACTTCTAGGTTCTTCCTTAATGGAGTGAGAAAAGCAATGTCAATAAATACATTTGGCCTTGAAAACGTGCTAACCTGCTGTTCATGGCCAACTATTCCAGCCTTCCACTGCTTGTGGTGAGCTGTAGGCCTGGGGTAACTTGTAGCAAAAGCCTAAGCTGAGTTCAAGCAGCTGGGCCAGCCTTTTCCATTGGGGTTATTTCGTGTCAATTGCTGCAAATTAGACACACATAAAACTTATAATGTGTGGGTGCCTGTGCACAGAAATTTAGCTTCCTTTGGTATTTACAGAATATAAAACAGTCCTCCTTGTTTAAGGCTAGGATGAACATTTCTGTCACATTAGGAAGGAAATCTTATTTCATTCTGCAGCTGCTATTTAAACAGTACAAGATCTCTTTATACTTAAGCAAAGTTCATAACTAGATGTTTCAGACATCTGGTAACTATTATGGGCCATGCCTGCTAGTATAGGTAATAAATTAAAGCCAATAGAGTGTCTTAATAGTGTTTTCTTGTTCATTGCTTCAAAGTTTGTCCTCTTCTAGTGTTATCTGTTCTCTTTTTTAGCATGGTAGTCAACACACCCACAAAGAACATTGTGCTGTGAGTGAGGTGGGTGGGATCGCAGTGGGACGAGGGTGACACCCTCTATTTTAAGTTAGGGGAAAAACAACAAACAGCTTGGCTTCTCTTTTCCAGAGCAGAGAGAAACCGAAATCAATCAAAAAAATGCACCCTCTGTGCTACGTGCCAAAAACAAGATGGGTGGTTCTAGCAGAATGTGGGAGAGAGGGCATTTCACTTTCCTGCAAAGGGGAGATAACAGATCAGCTTTCTCATTTGTCATGGAAACCTTTTGTCAACCCAGTAACAATGACGTCAAGGTGGCAGTGGCACAGAGACAGGATTTGTTAATGTAGCACACACCTGTTGAACTGCCAAGGGGAAGGTATGTCGTCTTTTACATTTTCCACCGCTGATTCTAAACAACTTTGAGTGAAGGTTTAGGAAATGTATTCAAGTCCCAGCATTCTTTTCCTGAGCTGTAGCAGATTCATAGCGTAAGCAAGTTGTGCTGGTGGAGCTTTCACTCACAAAGAAATCCAGCTAAGAAGGATTTGTGCAAGCAATACCATTCTACAGATCTTCCTGCTTTGGGTACCCTTTTGGAGGGTTGTGAGATAAGAGTTGTACCTCAAAGGAAGAGCATGAGATTCCTTCGGTGTGTTTGCTGTGCTTGAGAGTTAAGGTTTTGATAGAATTTACCATTTTTAGAAACGCTTCTGTGAAAAGGAAAAAAATGAACGTTTATTTGTTACCTCAGATGTATTCCTGTAGTGTAGAGCAATAAGCTGTAGCCCATTTTTTGAATAACTGCTTTTCTGCCAGTTTTTTACTGTAAATGCTTTCATGTTTAGTGTTGTTGACTGTCTGCACTTTCTTTCTGTAAAGTGAGATTAGATCACCTTTTCACTTCATCATGTTGCTTTTGTGACTACCTTCCCATTTTTAGTAATCAAAAAAGGCTTTAACAATTTCTTTAAAAATAACCTGACTTCTTTTCACAAGAAACAATTATTAGCAGGGAAAGCAATTTGGTTTTACTGAACTCTTCACGTTTACTAGGAAAACCATAGATGACGTTTTTGCAGGAGACACTGAATCAGTTAAAGAATGGCATTATTTCAGTAGTTGATGCAGTTTCTGTTACCATGGCTAAAATGTGAATTTACATTAGTTGCATTTCTTGTCTATGGTAACAAATTAGAATTCTTATCAATTAAAATGTGCTGTCTTTATTGCTAAACACTATGCATGAAAGCAAACATTTCCTATCATATAGTTTGTAAGAGGAGAAGCAAAGCCTATGGTATGGATGATGATTCAAATTATATTGGGTTGCAAATTTTAATTAAGGCTAAGAAAAAGAACAGTGATCAGAAATGGAAAATGGAGTCAGCCAATGTAAATGGTGTTTACTATAGAAATAGGTACCAAATGTATGTGGTGGAGCCACTGAGCTGTAGAAAATTTTGCAAGAGAGAACCATCTGGAATTGTAATTTTTGAAATAGCCAATGAATTAAGGTAAGTGTTCATGATAACCCATGTCATCCTAATAGAGACAAATCATGTCAAATGGATGACAAGTTTCAAGGAGGCAGAAAAAATAAAACTGGGTGGGAAACATTTTGTTTAATGAGGAAGATAAAGTTGTCCTTCATATGAAAGAAAGAAGGTTTAGATACATTAGTACTACTGCCACTGGGAACTTTGTGGCCAGAATACTGTAAAAAGGCTTTATACACATCTTCAAAATAAGACACAATGTTCTTGCTGCCAATGATAAGGAAACTGAGAAATGGCAAAATGTACACTCTGGTTTTGCAGGTCCTCCTTTTGCCTTCATCATTGATATCTTTCAGATGTGACTGTGGTTTCTATAATGAAGTTGCCATGTGCTCGGTGGAGCACAGAGAGAATAGAGACTGGGGAATGGAACCACATATTTTATTTCTCAGTGACCCGCATCCCTCTCTTTGGACATAAAACAGAATCCCACTCCATACTGCAGAATCACAGGATCAAATGTTTCCACCAAATACTTAAATGCTTCTTCATTTTTATGGACTGCTTCTTGTTTTGTCCTCATTGCAAGTACTCACATCAGTCCTGACTCACAAAAGAACACAATTTACATATTACATCCTACTGATTTTCACTGAACTTCTGCATATGTGTGGGTGCTCTCCTGAATTAGATCCACAGTATGTGCCTCCTGCACCAAATTCTTTGAATTCAGGGGGTTAGCATGAGGCATTTGTTAGGGTACTGAAATGTCAGTTTTCCCCTCTGCTTTTCTTTCACGCTTTCTGTGCCAAATTGTTCCTCAAATCCTGCAATTTAGGAATTTTTATTTTAAAGAAGAAAAAAAATGCCAAAAAAAATTATCCTTGCTTTTTTTTCTCAGTCATCATTTTTTTTTAAGCCCATTTTGCCAGAGAGTGGCTGGAAAGGCTGTGCTGCTCCAGCTGGCAAAGCATTCTTCTTTTTTTGAGACCAGCAAACTCCAGGTCAGTTTTTGAAAACATTCAGGATGTGGCCAGTTTTTGATGGAGATAAATGGTAATCAAAGTTAGGCATTGAAAGCAGATTTCCTGCAATCCCAGGGAAGGAACCAATCTCAGAAGATGACTGCATCTGCCCCTCTTCATCCCCAAGAGCTGCAGCCTAGCCAGGAGGGCACAGGAGCCACAACTGTCCCCTACTCTCTGTGGGGAGCAGGACAGCTTCAGTGGGACAGTGAGGAGCCCTGTAGCTTCTCAGCACAGAACGGGAGAAACTGGCTTGCTGCTGCAGGTGGATATCTTCCAAGAATGGGTCTACCTCTGGACAATGTTTTCCCCAAGTTCCCTGTTTTCTTGAGGGACTTTTCAGACTGTCTTTTCTTTTTTTCCATGCCTCAATGGTTCATCTTACTGACAAAAATACTTCTGATACAGGGGAGAGGTATACTCATTGATCTGAACCTTGGATCCATCCACACATCAGCTACAGTATAATACAAAGCAGTGTGATAAAGACTCTTTTTTTTTTTTTTTGCTGGAGGGACATAAACTGGAATCAGAAAGAAGAGATAGAAACAGTGTGAACTGTGATAAGTTATTTAAATGCTCTTAATGGTGTCACAACCTGCTAAGGCCTTGCATGTGAACCCTGAGAAGGAAAGAAACATGTTTTGCATTGTGTTTGCATAATTTTTGTGCAGAAATTTGTCACTGAAAGAGCCGCCAGATTATAAATATAACACAATGTGTGGTGATGTAATGGTAAAATCCCTTTTAAAGGAGTAAAGGCTAAATCACAGAATCACAGAATCATAGAATGCCAGATTGGAAAGAACATCAAAGATCATCTGGTCCAACCTTTCTAGGTGATACATAGTTTAAATGAGATAGACCAACACCCTGTCAAGCTGAACCTTAAAATTGTCAGTGTAGAGGAATCTCCCCACTTCCCTGGGGAGATTATTCGAATGCTAAACTGTTATCGTGGTGAGCAATTTTCTTCTGGAACCTGGTCAGAATCACCCCAGGAGCAACTTATACTCATTACCCTTTGTCTTCTCCATGTGACACCTTATAAAGAGGGAGTCTCCCTCCTCTTGGTAGACACCCTTTATGTACTGGTACATGGTAATAAGGTCTCCCCTAGGTCTTATCCTCTCAAGGCTGAAAGTTCATGCTCTCATCATCAAGGCTAAGTTCAGCTTCTCATACTTCAAGCATGTTTTCCATCCTCTTGAGTCTCATTCTGAGTACCAGAGCATTTCAGCAGTTTCTTCTTTAGATTGAATAAGGGTTAATGAGTTTTGGACATACAACTCTGCTACTGTATTGCCTGGGATAAAGGAAATTACTTATTATGTATCACTATAATTCTTGTCTGAAATATGCTCAGATTTCCTAAAAGCAAACAGATGCTTACATCAAAAATCTTACATCATAGATTAAGTAAATATGAATTAGTGAAATGGAATCTATTATGGGCGCACAGTTCTGTGACTGCAAAAGAAGATATTCAGCCAAAGAAGTACCCTGTTAGCCGTTCATTTAAATAGATGTGATAATGTATTGTTAGTAGCATACAAGTAAATATGACAGGCAGGCTGTGGGTGTTAAAGAGTAATAGTAAGCAGAGTTTAAGAAAGGTGCTGTAAAGTTTAATAATTTCTTTATTTTAGGATTCTCCAGTATGCAGTTTCAGAAATTTATCTCAGAGTGAATCATGATTTTGTACAGGAATTCCTCGGTTTCATTGCAATTGCTGATCAGCTCTGAGGGCTGTTTATTGACCTGGTTAGTTACCACTGCTGGTAATTGCTATCTTCTTTCGTCCACTCCGAGGCCCTTGTTTTGTCATCTGTCCTCTACCTATGCAGCTCCAGTTCTGCCACAGCCCTGTGCTTTTCCAGTGCCTCTTCCCCTCCATACATGGGCTCCTGTTTTCCCTCTGGTCTACAGCTAGGGTGTCATGAAATCCCTTGCTATTCCAGCTGAAAGAAAGCAAGTCACTTCCTCTGTCAAACTATGGATTCGCTGTCTGCAATAGAATTTCTTACAGTTTATTTTTCCCAATTACTAACAAAAAAACAAACGTAGTTCCCTTGAGCACTTATCTTTTTATCTGCCAATTAGGGATAAGAGATTTAGCCTAGGATTTTTCTGAAGAAACCCAAAGGAAGTAAATGTTCAATTCACACTGAACTTCACTGACTTCAGGCTTTAGCCTCCCCCGCCCCGTGCCTCTGAAATCCCAGCTCTCTAATTGAGTGGCCCTGAACACATCCTCCACATGGCTTTAGAGACACACTGGTTATGGTAATGTCAAACATTAAGTGTACTTGGATCTCATGCTGAAAATTTTACACTCAGCTACCAACATTTTTTGTTTATCCTAAGCAGTGCTGAATTTCACATTGTCAAATACCCTGAAGATGTTAAAAGCTCAGCTAATATCTCCTTGCTTTGCACACATTGTGTGAAAAAAAGAAATTTGCTTTTGGGGAACAAAAGGAACATGTGCATTGGTATTATGGGCAAACATTGATATATGTCTTTGGAAACTGAGACCTCAATTGGTTGAACACATTCTAGTAAGAACAGAAGCAAACATATTCATCCTGGAACCATTTACATGTAACAGTCAATGCTCAGGGATGAGTATTTTATCTGAAGTGTCTTCAGCAAATGAAATGAAGTCAGAGCTGGAAGTGTGCATATCAATAGACCTTATTATTCTGCTCATCCTTTGAGAAATTAACATAGCAAGTTCTTTTGGTCTCCTCTCAATCTTCTACTTGCTTCTGCTGGACTTCATTGATCTATGTTTAGTCATCTCTGATAATGTGACAGGACAGCAAATGTAAATTCCAAAGTCAATGAACATTTCCTTTCAGCTGACACAAAGCAAGTCAGATTGATTATCAAACTCTTTGTATTTATATTCTTATTTGAAATAGAATTTATTATCTTGTTAGAAACTAAAACAAAACACATAACAAAAAAGATGTGCAACCATTTTTTTGTTGTTGTAGTTAAAGGAGAACAATTTTACAGTAAGAGTGTCCTCTGGGCATGCTTCAATCAACTCTATCAAACAGAGATGCCAAAAATGATAAAATTTAAAACCTGCAGCTGGTGGTTCCTTTGGAAGCCACATTATAGCAGTATAAGCAAGTCTTCCACTTCAAAAAGAGAAGCATACAAGTGCAGCCAAAGGCCTTTCAATGATATTTTAGGTAAGCTGATCTGCATAAAAGCCATTGTAATCGCTTCTACTGCTCAGGTTTTAGGCGATATTCTTGTTTCATAATGCTGTTTCTTTGTCCACTGAAAACATCTGATTAGATGTGCCAGGCTCAATCGTGCACCCTGTTACATCACTTAGCAAATGAGGTCACCACAAGTAAATAGAAGTATTATGGAGAGGAGAATGAAAGCCCCAGGATTTAAACTGTTAGAATTCAAGCTGCAACCCATTCTGATGGCTGAAAATGATGCAGCAATGCTGAAAAGGCTCAGTGGCTGCAATGAATGAGGCAAGCAATAGGGAGAACTCAAACACAAGTAATCATCTCCCTTGAGTTCTTTTTTCCATAGTGCTAGATCAAGAGCATGGGCACAGGCATGTAATCGTTGTGCAAACTCTCCTGCTCAGATTAGGCGTTGCTTCATGTGGAGTTCATCCATGCAGCCTGTTTGTAGCAGCAGTTGTGTATTTTCAAATGGTGATTAATTCACATGGTGACTCACAAAGCTGGAGCATATAATTGTGATGAGACTTTAGTTTAACAAGCCAATTTCAGGCATTAGAAAAAAAACAAGCTGGGAGAGAAGGGTCTGTGGGATCACCTGGCTGCCTCCAGCCACTGCCAGATTAACTTCAACCACTTCACCCAAGCAGCATCCAGAGCTTGTATTGCAGCCCCAGTTTCTGAAAGCGTGATTAAAATTTACCAGAAGGATTATTGCTCTCTACTGCTGAAAATTTGTGGGCTATATTGAGTGAAGCACAACTAGGCACTAGGTAGCCAGGCTTCACTGAGCCCAGGCATGTGCCCAGCATGGTGCTGGGGCAGGATAGTGTCCTCAGCTGTCACACATTCTTTCAGCCTGAGAACCAAGTGCCATCTAACAGTCATGCCAGTAACATGGCCTTTTTTTTCCCCAATATGTACTAAATAACTTCACAAATTCCACCTCTGCAGTGTTATATCTGCAAGGGGAAAAGGAAAATATGCCAGCCAAGGACTAGGTCTTCCTTCAGTGGCTTTGAGATGAACACCACTCACTGTCATCATTCCACCTGATGCATTTTCTGTCAACTCAAATCTGCATTTGCCTTTATGTTCTGTTAGACCAACCAACTACTGAAAATCATTAAAAGAGGCTTATCCAAATCCACCTTTGAGGTAATTTGGAGCCTAAGGCCCTGATTTACAGTAATGGGACATAGGGATCAGCAATAAAAAAGAAAAATAGCATCTATTAAACCTGTAAAAAGGAAAGTACTTGGAAAAGGAGAGGGATGCCAAGCTAGTCTCTCCAGCAATGGCAAAGGGGAGTCAGGCTAAGTGGACCATATGGCTTAAACATAGTTTGAATAATCTCTTCCAATTGAAAATAAAGCCAGTTTTATATAAAACATCTGTTCTGTGAATTCAGCAATTTGGGCAAAAAAAACCCATCAGGGAATACTGTAAATCCCTAATCATGTTTTTGATTTTTCTCTTCAGATCCTTACCCATTCTGAGGGGCTAATATCCCTGAAGGAGAGTGTTGTGGTTTCCTATGATGCTACCAAGCATCAGTGTAGGCTTTTGCATTTTGATACGCTAGGCTGCCCATCCATGCTGCCCTCTGCTATCCAGCCTTTATTGCAAAGGTGTGTGTGTTTTAGGAGAGCCCAGAGCACCTGGGCCAGGTTAGAGAAGATCAGCAATGAAGGGGTAGTGCTGGAGCTGCCCTGGGCTGAGACACAGGAGGGCAGATCCTTCCTTCAGACTTGTGCACTGGGACTTGGGCGTGACTCTTTGCTGGGGAGAGTATCTGTCTAACATAATCAGTCTTAGATGGACCAAAACCACAAGTATACTTACCTGCTAAATCATGATTCCTGTGTGCTAGCAGAGGTAAAGAAGACAGTGTAAGATTATCCCTCTTCTGCCTTCACACACTCTCTTCTAACAGAAGGGCCATAACAGGAAAACAGCCTTGAAGCAGTCTCCAACTGCTTGTCTTTGAAATGTCTGCATTTTTATTTGACAAAGGGAGAGAGATCTGTTGCAGGTACTATTTGAAATTGTATCACTTTCATAAAGCCATTAGAAGTGTAAATGTGCAGACAGCAACATATCTGTCTAAATAATTATCTAGATTATAAAGGAAATATCTGGTGCCATGTGTATCAAAAGCAAATTTGATCCAGTGCACAAACTGAGATTCACTTTGTTCTAAAACATCCCTAGGGTGATCTTTTGCACTTTTCCTTTTATCATTTGTCTCCTTCTCAAGAGGACATCGGTCTAAGGTCTCTCTTCTGGTTGTTGTGAGCCATTGTTCCTACTTCTTCAGTAACTATTTTTATTTCAGCGTCATTTAAAAGCAGCAGTGGCTTATCAGGGACCTGTAGGTCCTCATCATTCCCTGACATTGAATCAGGGACACTGTAGGTTTTCTGCTGACAAGAAAATAGTGGGGTTCACAGTCAGCTGGAAACATTGTCTGAGGGGGAAACAGAACGTTATTTGACTCCTCCCTTCCCAAAACTCTGGCCAGGGCAGAACACCCTGGTTAGATAAAGGTAGAGGTGTACAGTGCCCACCTTTTGGCCTTGCAAAGTGTGCTTGTCCCTTGTCTTTCTTAAACTTCTGTTGAACTTGAATTCTCTTTCTACAGTGGTAACATGTATGTGACACAGATAACGGAGTTTCTATTTTAAATTCATCAGCTGTGTAGAACCTTTATTGTGCACACTTTGCCTGTGCTGTTTGTACCAGGGGATGTTTCACAAAGTTCCTGAGGCCAGAATACATCATCAGATTTTGTGTACTTGCTAGCAGTGTCTTGGCATGTCTGACGAATCATCTGTTGACTGACACCCTTGACCTCACAGGTCAAGATTGTGCGCTTTGCTCACACTGTGTTGGCCATATGAAAGAGAGCAACTGGTCAGTAGTCCCTTATTGTACTCTGTCCTTGTGCTTTTATTAACCCTGAGTGAGTTTTAAGCATCTTGTGGCTGTGAAATATGGCAAGTGGGGGGATTAAGCTGGAGGATTTCAGTCATCTGCCTTTCTCACCTGCTGTAAGACTGGTAGCAAAGGAGTTGTGCTGGTTCTGTGTCACTGAGGAAACACAGATTATATCTGCTCCATTTTGTGCTTCTCCAGGGAAGGGGAAGGAACAGAACTTGGATACCACATGTCTGAACCAAATACCATGAGAAAACCTTCAGTCTTACAGGATCAAACATAGATTGATGCTCTGGTTCAATTTGTTGAATGAAACAAAGCAAGTCTGGTCATTTTAATCTTCAAAAGCATTTTTTATAGTTGAAAGTACTGTTTAATTTGAGTCAACTTTCATCTTTCTTTCTGAAAAAAAGGCTCCAGAAATAATTCAGACAGCTCCATTCAAGCTGTTCTGCAGATGTTAGCATGTGCTTGAATCCAAATTCCAGCACAACCAGGATATGGTTGTCTAGTAGGGACTCCAGCAAGAGATGCTGGACAGGAAAGGTATGTGCTATTTGAGACCATAACACCAGATTTCCTTTCTGTTAGTGTATTTATATGTCCCATGTGCCATCTCAGTCTCTTCTTCCTGCTATGGAATAACTTACTGTGTCTTGATTTATGGAATGCTGCACATCCAAATGCCTCTCTTGTTATCTCCTCACTTAGAGGAGCAAAGCTAGTACATTTGGGATACAGGGATATCACTATGATCCCAGCCATGTGTGTAACTATTTGCTTAAATATAAAGAGACCTCCTGGTGAAGTTGAGACCACGTTCCTCTTTGTTTGGTTAGATAAAACAGTAAGGGTGGGAACAGCAACTCCATCTTAATGTAAGATGGGTAGAAGAGTCCAAGGACCAAGGAAGACTCAGAGATGAGTCAGGTATTCTACACTGAATTTCCAATTCTCAACTCAATCTGGAGCAATTCTGCTGACTGTAATAGGTTTTCTCTGGTTCAAGCTCATAGTTCCTAAATTACAGTCTGTCCCCATAGAAACACCTCTGTACTGATTCAACGAAGCATTCACCAGAATTGCCAGAGCTCTCAGCTTAGCATCCTTGAGAGCTGTAGAGGCTTTAGGGGGAGGAATGTGGGTGACTGGGTGTTCACATTCCAAAGAGAACCTGTTACAAAGTAAGAAAAATGAAACAATTCTCTAGTGCTGAAATTCCTCAAAGGCTTTTTCTGAATTTGTTCTCACTCTCTAACCTCCAAGCAGAAAGAAAATCTCTACAAAATAACAGAGATTTTCACAAAGAACTCCACAGAGTTTAAGATTTCTCATGCCTGTCCCCCAGCTACAGTGACAGCTCCCGGATCTGTTTCAGTGCAGACAGAATCAGTCTAATCACTCTTATTCACTTTTCTTAATCTTGTGATAAGAATGCAAATGCCACTCCTGCTCCCACTGCCTCTCTCACCCCTTGAAATAGGCTGTTTATGGTGACTAAATGCTTCTATCGAAAACTGGCTGTCATCCAAAACCACACGGGCAGAAAGCCTAAGAGCAACAGAAAACTAGCAATTTATATTAGGATACAGCACTGCACCACACAGAACGCTTTGTTTAAACTAGCAGAGCTCCATGTCCTATTGAATATATGTAAATAACCAGCTAGTGTGGATTTTTACAACAATGTTGGCATATTTCAAAATACTTAGATACTCTGAGTAGCCTTTCTGACCTTGGTAGATTCATTCTCCATTGCTGGTTTTTGACGGGAAATCCAATGTTGGCTTGAGGTTTGTACTGCAGAGTAAACAACTTCTTACCTATCTGAAATATACTGGGTTTTATCTGCATCTGTAGATACTGTGCACTGTTGATTCTGCTTCTAAATATGATTTTATGATTTTAAAACGTACTGAAGGGGAAATCAAGGCATAGTGAGTTGGACTGAGCATGGTTCTTTACATTATGATCTATTTGTAAATAGTTCGATAGTGGATGAGGTGCTGAGGGGCATGGTTTAATGATTGATAGGAATGGTTGGACTCAATGGTCCAGTGGGTCTTTTCCAACCTAGTGATTCTATGAGTCTATGATTCTGTGATATTGTATGAGAGGAACTCATGTACTGACAGAGAATCTTTGGCACTCATGAGGCCTTAGGCCAGACAAATGACAATCTGTAGGCTTTGGCAAAGATGTAGCAGCTTGAACTTACGGTGTTTTCAGAGAGCGTGATACCCTAAAGGAGTTGATACAAAGGTGAGAAATAGGTAAAATGCACTGACATTTATTCTCCTATTCTCTTTATTTCTCGGTTGTGAGAAGAGTAGTAAACTATAGGCATGCTTGGAAATGAGGAACCCCGGGGATAACTAATTTGTGTATCACACTTGGCAGTGAGAGGCAGTGACTGGCAATGAGATTGCTTGAGCTGTAGTTTCCCCTCAGCATCCAGCCTAGGAGTTCAAATATACACAAAGCAACAGGAACAGCTCACATACACACAGCATCTGCCCGAGGGCTGGCTGGGAGGAGACTGTAGCATCAAAATGCTGGCTGTGGTCCAGCTCACAGGGACTTGGTGAGCATCAGATGTGGTTCCCTGACAGAACAGGTAGCCAGGCTACCCCTGTTACATGCTCTCACATCTCACAAACCACAATGTGGTTTGAAAGCCTCTAATAAACTTAAGACCTTAATTGCAAAAGGGCTAAAATCTTAAACAGGGCACTGTGCCACAGAAGGGAAGACAGAACATACCAATATTTTGCACCCTTGTAGAAACTGACTCTTGAAAGGCTGCAAAGTTTGCTGAAGTAGCAGGTATTTCTTCACTTCCGCTAATATAAAGAACACAGTAGCACTCTTATCAATTCTCTGCCTCTCAGAATCTGGGTTCACATTTTAAACCCAATGTGAGATCCACTGTGATTTGCAAGATAAACCATTTATTTACCCATTTAATAAGAGCCTGAGGAATCTTTCTTCAGACACCTATTTTGCAAATCCCTGCTTACTTTGTTAGAGAGCTATTCATAACTACTTTCAGCTAGAGTGGACTCAGTACTACTTAAGATGTATTTTACAGGGAAGGAAGGACGGCCTGTGACCTGACAGGTCTTTTCTATCTGCAATATAATGATAAATATGCCTCTGATGTTCAGTCTTGCTTCCTCTGACTGCTGCTTTGTGGCTGGAAACTAAACAGATGCAGCATTGACAATGCACTCATACTGCAATTCAGGAAAGACCATCTCAAACGTAATCCTGCCCTAACTGGTACCTGCTGGTCCCTGGAGTTGAGGTGTCTCCTGCCTTGGAGCAGCCTGGATGCCCCTGAACCAGGATGTGACCGTGCTTGGGGTTATTTTGGTGACTTGCACTTCACCCTCTCTCATAACTGACAGGCACTCCATTGAGTGTTCCCAGAAGCAAAAAAATGCTCATGTAATCATGACAAAACTCATTCACTAGAGTGAGTGTCTGACATAAACTGCTTGCATTGATACTTAGAGGTTACTCACTGAGCAGTGTCTTGTGTAGAGAGGTGTTTCCAGTTGCTGCGTGGCTGGGTCTCTGCCTGCACAGGACAAGAGTCTATTCTAGCTCAGGTTTGATCTGTTTTCTAACAACCTGATGTGAAAACACTCACTGGATGTACAGTGATGTTTTCTAGTCCAGGCACAAGAGAACATAGAGGGTGGGAGATATTTTGCTGGTGGTAGGCAGCATGGAGATGGGTTAGGGCTCCTGCTAGCTGCTTTAAGGACATAAGGCACATCTGGTCTGGCCTGCTTGGGGCTCTCTTGCTTCCTCATTTCATTTTGCTATTTGCTTCTGCTGTTTAACTTTCTCCTTGATTTTAAGGCTATTGCTTGCTGTGTAATTCATCGGATTTGTCTATGTGTCAGATCTTTCCGTTATGCCTTGTGGTCTGTAAAGACAGGTTGCATTGTTATTTTATTTTAATGTCTCTCCCTGATCTTGTTGTACCATACACAGATTAAACTGCTGTGTGGGTTTTAAGTACATCCAGTCAGCAGCTTAATAGTCATTTTTATCACAGGAATAATATGTGTACACTACGTGTTAAAATATGAAGCCATTTACCTGTGAAGTTCAACCTTAAGGGCATTCTCTATTTTCTTTCTCTTACAAACCAAATGCAATATGTGTGAGAAACCAGCAGCCCATCTGTATAACAATTTGCATGTTCCGAGGTAGAGAGAAGCATGATGTACTTCTCCGAGATTGGAAAATTACTCTCTCAGAACAAATTAAGTAACTAATAGCTTGAGGGATCTCTTCATAGGTGAAAGGTTTTCTGTCATTGGGAATCAGACGTATTTGCATTATTCCTCAGTGGCTTACAATTCGTATACATATTTGATAATGTAAGCTTTCTAGAGACATTACTTTGCTATGGGTTAATTTGGTACGCAAATGTCCTTAGTGGTTTGGTGGTATGTAAGAACAGGCATGGTAAGCACTTGGAAGTCCTTGACAAAAGGAAGGAGCTCCTTTTAATTTCTTTGTGTCTGGCACCTAAAAATTATCTGTGGGCCCTTACCTAAGCTAACTGCTTGCACCTGCCACCTGCATTTCTAAAAGGGAACCTGCTAATCCCTCCTGAGAAAGAGGTTGTCTTTCCCTCAAAATACATTGTTTTATTTTAGCAACAGCTTCTCCAGTGGTGAGTTGGATCATAGGGAATCCCTGGTCCATGTTTCCATCCAGAGGATGTTGGAGGAGCAGGTGATATAAATTAATACCGCTTCTAGAAAGCTGAGGAAGGTTTGCTCCCCTACTCACACATCAAAAGTAGGCTTCAAAAGATGAGGCGGGGGAGAATATCTCCCCTGCTGAGGAAGACCTTGATCACACCAGTTGCCAAGCAGTTCCTAGAGGGGATGATTACCTCCAGTCCTTATTATATTAAATAGCCATTTTTAATGAAATCAGGCGAGAAACAAGTTTGGAGCTAGATGGTGCCCAAGTATCGTGGAGCATATCTGCTTCTGATGGGATAATGTTTACAGGTGTTGCCCAAACTGAAGTACACAGATGTTTAGTTATTTGAGAAGAGATTGACAAAGCTCTGTGATAGACTGAGTTTAGGTTAGCTGTCCCTTAGACTAATGTAGAGAGCAGCAGCATTGCAGGAAGGGACTGAGGAGCTGCTTAGCTGATGCTCAGGGATGGTGGGTTGATGCTCTACAAGAGGTGCCTTGCTAGTCCTAGACTTTCCCAAGCGCTGCCTTCACCAGGCCTTTTTCCCTGGGCTGTTTCAGGCTGTTTTCACATTTCCTGCTTAAGAAATAGAAGACTTATTTTTCAAATATAATCCCAAACCATCTGAAGAATTTTTTTTTAATGTTCTCGAACAACCTCTGCCCATGTCATTGGAAGCGATGATGAGTCTTGGAATCCCGTCTGAACCAGTTCATTCATGCTCAGACACTGCACAAAGAACTTAGAGAAAGACTTTAAGGACGAGAGTGTGAAATCTTTATAGCAAATCAGCTTGCTGTGTGATGGCAAACACGGACACCTAGTGGTACTCGAGTGCAGGACATGTAGATGCTTTAAATTTGTCTCCGAAGCAGAGGTGGATACAGCAATGTTTGTCCACATTTTTTCCTAAAAGGAGGAAAGATTTGATTATTTTCAGAGAAAGTATCATAGATATCATAAACTGAGGGATATCATATTTACCTAGCAAAGATTAGTGGAAGAATTAGAGGAAATTAATCACATTTGGTAAGATCTGTCATTGTATTTACCAAGAAGTAATCAAGTATCTTCTTATGTCTTAAATATCTCGCACCATGCCAGATCAGATACCGTATTGGATCAAAAAGATTTTTCTACTCTTCAAATTAGTCCATAGCAAAGAAACCTCAGTGAATATTATAGCAATATCATATTCTTAGCATACCTGTGAATGTTTATACTCCAGTTACGGGGAGGCTGTGTCAGCATGATTAACAGTGGGTTTGCTGAAAAACTGCATAACTAGGTGCTAAACTGAACTCTTCTGTGCTTTCATCAACCCACTGAGCTCTTTCTGCCAGGGTTAATGCCAGCATGTTGTCTGAATGGCCTTGAATAGCTGACATGGTTTGTTTTGTTTGGTTTTTTTCTATTTATTTACAAATAATCTTTCAGAGAACTATTTCCTTCTTCTTCCCCAAATCTAGCATTTCGTCTACGGCAGAGACACAGGACAGGTGAGAACCAGTCCTTGTCCACTGACCTCTTTCTGTAACTGTGATTATTGCCTCGGTGAATGGGATTTCTTTCACATCTGCATTGCAAACAAACCCCCTATGCCAGTGAGCGGGGAGGCAGGCTGTTCCCATGGGAGTGTGCATTCAGGGCTGCTTGAACTAAGATAAGGGATTTAGAGATTGTACCAACTGAAGAGTGAAGTCTGTAGAGATGAGTGCACTCTCCTCAAGTGCTCCGCTATTGAACCCAATAAGAAGATCCCTATTCTCACTGGTTTCACAGACATACTCAGTGTCTTACAAGATTTCTCCCAATTTGCTTGGATTTATAAGTAGTTCATATAGAAACATTTTATGATATGCTTCAGCTTAGCTTCATATGCTAAGAAAGTGAGGTTTATGGTGTTAGACTGTTTTGAATCATCTTGTTTACTCTTCTAATCTTAATAACTTTTTAATAACTGGATTCATTTCAAACAAATTTGACACTGTAATAAGGACCTGAAAGATTCTCGTGTTTCAGGGGTGGAGGCAGCGCATAGAGGAGAAAGACCCAAAGGAGGGCCCCTAATGACAGGCAGACTGCAAGAAACGCACACTGCAGAGCAGCCTTAAGATTCCTTACACCATAAAAACTCAGATTGGTGCTCACACCTTTTTAGACACCAAGAATAGGCCTTTGAGATCCGAATCTGTAAGAAAACAAGCTTCGTTAGCTGTACTGCTTGTGTAATCACTGCTTGTGTTTTGTTCTGCTCTATACACAAGCACGTATATATCCGATCTCTGGTTATATAGAGACTATGATTAAACAGGGAACAGTATTGTTCATTGAGAGTCATGAGGTGTGGGCCTGAAGGAAAGCAGCAGGTTGCCAGCACTCACTGCGGAAGCAAGATGATACATTTATTCTTAGATACAAATCCTGGAAGTTAGCATGTAATCAATCACTCTACGTTTATATATTTACGCCTCTGTTTTCCATCAGAGAGCATGAGAGGAGCTTTTCTGATCTGCTCAGTCAGGACTCTCTAGTCTTCCAAGAGGGTCTCAGAGCAAGTTGGGGAAGATGATGGCATATTTCTTGTCTTGTGAAAAACTACCTGTGCCCTTACTGTACTGGTGGCATGTGGGAATGTGTCCAACTCATGCTGTAGAGGAGTGAGGTAGAATTTGTCCTGCCACAAGGCACAGTGCCAAGGCAACCGAGGCTATTGCTTGTCTAGAAAGTCACCCCAGAAACTAAAGCAAGAAAAAAAGCAAGGTTTCTGATGGACACCCACAGCTAGAAAAGTCACAGTTAAAAAATTCACCCACAGCTAGCACACAAAAGGTTACAGGGTGGATAGCTTTGATTTCTCACATCAGCCCAGCAGAATCAATAAGAAGGGCCACATCATGTTGAACTTTGACAAAAGAAATGATTAACTTGGCTTCTAAGGAATACCAATTGTGTCTTTGCCAGTGTAAATATGATACAATGATGATTGCCTTCATCCTGCCTTCTCTAACTCCTTTTCCTGTTCTTTTTGTTTTCTGTTGAACCTGGGCAGTTGTCTGGAGGCTATGAACTAACCGTGGTGCTCCAGGACTTCACTGCAGGCCACAGCAGCGAGCTGAGTGTTCAGGTGGGGCAGACAGTGGAGCTGCTGGAGAGGCCAAGTGAAAGGCCAGGCTGGTGCTTGGTCCGCACCACGGAACGGAGTCCACCTCAGGAGGGTCTGGTCCCCAGCAGCGCTCTCTGCATTTCCCATTCCCGCAGCAGTGTGGAGATGGATTGCTTCTTCCCTTCAGGAAAAGGTAGGCAACAAGCCGGCAGGTTTAAAACTGTTTGGGATTTCCCCTTTTGTATCATGTAAGTGCAAAGCTGCTTGGGCTTCTCTTGCAGTCAGTGTGGGTAGAAGACTGTTTAGTCATTAGTAAGTTTTGTTAATAGATCTCTGTGAATGGGCACAGCACTAGCTTAAGTCTATTTCCATGAATCAGTGTTTGTATGTGTGTGTCTCTGCTGTGTGGCAATCGTTGTCTTGAGATTCTGGGCAAGGCCTTTAAAAAACAAAGGGACTGGTTTTAGTGCCTAAAGACCTAGAGGGAGGTAAAGGCATGTTGAATATACACCCAAGATGCCCAAAATTGTGGATATGTTCTTTTGTGAGTGCCACAGTGCACTCTAGTGCATGGTGTTTTGGTGTGTCCCTGCTGCCTGTCTATTATAGCAAACAAACCACCAGTGAGTACTGGTACACTCTACTGGCTCATGATTTGGAGATATGGTGTGTAATGGCACAGCACAATGTCAAAAGGTTTCTTTACAATTAGCATGCAACAAAACATATCCCTGGCATTATCATGAGAGCTTGGGCTTCACCTGCAATGGATGGTGAAATATCATTTGTCTCTGTGGTGTCTGTAGTTCATGTTCCGTTCTGAGCAATGTATGTCCTGCATATAGTGTCCTTGCAACCAGGCATAGGAGACGCTCCAGACTGACAGACCAGAACTAGTTCAGTTCAGCATGGCCAGAGCAGATTTCCTTTTTGGCTGCATCCCTACTTTTGGCTACAGGCAATGCAAGTAAGGTCCAGGAAAGGCTCCTATTGTCCCACTCCCAACTTCAAGCCTGCAATCTGAACTGGTATTTTAATTTTTTTCCTCCCTCTGCATTAAGGGCAATAGAATTTGATCCCTTCTTGTTTAAGCAATTTCAGCTTTGTGGGTTGGTTTGTTTTGAGAAAAAACATTGAAACTGGGCTGTAGCCTGTCCCTGCTCCCTGCCTGCAGTCGCGCTGTGGAGACTGGGACTGGGTCACAACCCCAGGGCAGAGCAGCATGGTAGGGCCAGGGTCTGCAGAGTTGCTCTTGAAGAGCCATCTGATCCAAACCTGTGGGAAGACAGATCAGCTATTCCTCTCTGATTTCAGCAGGGCTTTTCTGGTTAGGTGCCTCTGCTTGCCCTGCTTTGCGAGGAGGAGATGAAGTCAGTGCTGGCTGTCTGCTCTGTCTGCAGTGAGAACTCCAAACTCATCATGCGCTTTTTAGACCCGCTGCCACCTCTCCTCCCTGCTGCAGGCCCAGGGCCCTACCCTGCTTCTGCTGCCACAGGAGCCTGTCCTAGTCCTCAGCTCTTCTCTGAGAAATGCTGCAGTTACTTACATGCAAAAGAAGTCTGTGAATAAACAGAAAAGTAAAGCTGAAAATCAGCATGATGTGCATAAGAGCAGTCACTGCTTGGCATGACTCATAGGAAGGCAGAGACGTGTCTGCTGGGTGCATGGTCCAGCGGGCAGGCTTGGGTGCTCTGCTAAAGTACACTGCAAGACGCCACTCAAACTTCATTTGAGTGTGCGAGGTTGTAGAGCTTTCCCTCAAGTGAAACAGTATTAAAAATTACAGGAGTAGGCTGTGGAAAGGGAGGCAGGAAATCTTGAGGAGGATGACGAAATGGTGAGGGTGGGATTGAGGGCTCCAGAGGACATGAGGACTCTACTTATGGCAATATTGCATGATTCAGGGCAGAATTGCACTGTAGGTATGGCATGATGGGCACAGTGCCAGGCTGTGGCTGATGGACCAAAGCTGACTGAAGCCTGGAAGCCACCGGGTTGTATCAGCACAGCACCGAGCCTGCACTAGCACACTTTGATTGCCTGTGGGGCAGGTTATCTCATGTAATATGTGCAACCATTTCCAGGTTGGAGCTGGCTCTTGTCCCATGCTCTCCAAGCAGGTGCAGAGCGAGTCTGGGACCTGCTGGCCCCGTTCGTGTATTTATACCCTTTATTTCCTTATACCTCTTTCCCATTGGCCTCAGTTTTCTTCCTGCATGGACCAAAACTGTATCAGGGAGCCTCAGTACTAATGGAATCTCCAGAAGTGCTGCTAGAAATAATAAAAAGAACCACCCAATCCACAATTTTGGCTAGAGTACAGCAAATGGGTTCTGTGTTTAATCAGCTCTCCCTCTATTAGGAAAACAGGAAATTGTTTAAACTGAATGAACAGATGCTGGGAATAAAGAAAGAGGGGAAGTTTAAAGGGGAAAATGCAGTAGCCACTGGAAGAGTGCACGGGTCTCATGAGTTGCTGGATTAGCATGATAAATGGCTTCTGACTATTCAGATTTGTGCTCTTCTCTACTTCTAGTAGCTTTAGGCATGGGTTGAACTCTGAATCCCTTGGTCCAGGTTTCCAAAATTTCTGGCCTTTCTCTACCACCCAGAACAAAAGCTGGTACATCTTGTATCAACATCAAATGGTGTGCCCTGTTTGTTTCATATATGTAAACATCCACAGTTGTAGAAGATCAGACTAAAAGCTGAATTTTGCTTGTAATTGCCAAGACACACAATTCTTTGCTTTTACAAGGACTGTAATTTCAAGAATAGAAATTATCTGTAGTCAAAACTTAGCATTTCTAATAATAGAATTTGTCATCTTTTATAGAAACATGCAGAGTTTTGACAAGCATCAGAGCATAGTTACATCTGCTTACTGGCAAATAGCAAATTACTGTTTGGCCCTATTATACATTATGGTGAACTATAAATATAAATCATGTGTCTCAAAGAAGTTACCTACCATCCTTAAAGTGGAAAAGAAAGTAATGTCAGCCAACACCTGAACTAATGAAGGCCTGAAAGATTTAGTTGGATTACCAAAACACTTTGTAGAGCACCAGTGCAAGACCTCATTGAACAAAGAAGAAAACCCTTCTTAAACAGCCTCTCTGAAAGCCACTGGAAGTGCAAGCCCAAACTGCACAACTGGACATGCACTCTGGCTCTTCCTCACTTTTTGACACTATTCCTTTGAAAACAGGTAATGAATTAATGTAAAATATTGCAAAATGAAAAACATGATGCAAACCTAAGAAAACAAATTTAGAAGAGAACGCTTCCTACCTTTTGTAATGAAATATCTTTACAGATTTTTCTCGTTGATCAGTAAAAGTGCAGAGATTCTAAGGACTTGACTCTCTCCTTCTGTCTGACTTCTGACTGTGTTCCTTTGGATGATAAACATTTGATTGTTTCCTGACTTGACTACAGCTCAGAGGCCAAATATAGCTCTGCCTGTCCTTCCTTTCCGAAGATCTGACAGTGTTTGCAATTACCCTCTGTAAAAAGGCAAAGAGGTTTCTGGGATTCACCTTTTGCAAGTGACTTACAGACGACTGAGTGAAAGGAACTTGTCTGCAGTCTCTGATATTCTACTTGAGAATGTGTGGGATGTTTTTTTTTCTGACTATCATTCCTACAATGGAAAAAGAAAGACCCGTGCCACTAGGAATGAAGCTCTGTTTGAACTATCCCACATGACTTATTACAGGAAAGCTGTGACTTTTATTCCTGTCTCTTTCACTCTATAATTGAGCTCTGAGGTATTAAGCTATAAATTTTAAATTGAGAGAGAAATCCACATGGATAGAAAGCAGCTTAATGACCTAGCCAGTATTCATCAAGCACACTGACAAGCATATTTATGGTGTCACCCTGTTAGTTTTGACTGAGTGATTTCAAGTTTGAGTTTGGCCCATGAAACATTTAGATGAAATCTTGATCTTAAACCTCTTGTCTTTGACCTCACACCCAGTATTTTCCTTGTAACACCAAAGTCACAGTGTAATTCAAAGAGTAACAAAAGCCAGTTCTTGAGGTAATTTTAAGCAACCTCCATCACCAATGGAAATAAGAAAGTGTAAACCAAATATAGGGCTTTATGGCACTTGTTTTCAACTGATGATATGCAGAGGGATCCCATTCAGGGCCCCAAGCCTGATCCTGCCCAGAGGATACTTGTGTCTATTTTTTTAAGATGTTATGCAAGCATCTTGCTGTGCCGGCAGATGACCACTTAGCAACAGGGCTTTGGTGTCGGTGGTGGGTCCTTGTAACACAGCAAGTAGCTGGGTCTCTTCCAACTGAAGAGGGAATATAGGTCTCACGAGGTGTGTGTTAGCAGAATGAACATCTCGCCAGCACTTCCCAATGGGGTCAGATTGGCCTTGGTGCATCAGCAGGGAGAGCACCAGACTGGGCACAAGGGCCAGGAGTTTTGGTACTTCTCAGATCTCAGCTTGTACACTTAGGGGGTCACCTACACAGTCCTATAGCCAGAGAGAGCCTGTGGCTGATAGGTGAGGTAGCAGACTGGTCTGTGAAAGAAAGAAATTGAATAAGGAATTAAAGAGAAGACTGATGAGAATAAGAATAGTATCAATGAAAATGAGGTTATGCTGACACCTGCATTTTTGTGACCACTCCTTGTGGGAAAGAGTAGAGCATTTAATGGATTAGTGTGCACAAAGCCAGTGAGGCTAATCAGGCTTTTGTTGGGGTTGGAAGTATCTTTCCTCCAATCCTCCAAAGTGATCTATGTAGGGAAAAGCATAATTGTTTCTTCCCACGCCTCTGTTTTTAAGGATATCTTGGATTTTAGTGGGAGAAAAAGAGTCTAGGCTGCTTTTATTGTGTCCCTGTTCCTGACGAGTGTTAAATTGCAATCTGCATTGGCTCATGCACTTTCTCTGCTGTGTTTTAAACAATCTGTCTTGCGAAACTTGTTAGATGGTAATGATTCCTGACGTACTGGGAGAGTTGTGCGAGGACAATTCAGAAGATGTAGTGCACTACATTAAACCTTCGTTTGTATTTGTAGAGACTGAGAAATTGGTTTTTTTTCTGAGAGTCTTCATTAAGAGCCATCGATTAAAATGTTTGTAAGGCTCTGAACTAACGGAAACATTTCATTAGGTAACACAATTTAACTGGCACGTGAAAAGGTCTTGGGGTTTCTATTAAGCAAACAATGTTCAGACTCCCATTGTCAATATAAATATGCAATATTTAAATAAAAAACCAAACCTTTACCTCAGTTCCTAATAATGTTCCAACAAGGGTGTTCAGAGTCAATATTTCATAGAATAGACAGTCTTTCAAGACAGGTCACTTGGACCCCTCCTGCTGGCCTTTAATGCCTCATGATACCCTTGTTACAAGTTCAGGACATGGCTTACATAGAAAACTCACATCAGGAAAATTTTTGCTGTGTTTTTATTCCTTTTCAATTGTGATAGAGTAGCTGGAAACCAGGCTGCTAAGCAGCTCTCTATAGACTGGCAGCAAGGGCTGCTGAGAACCTGCTTGGGACTACAACTCTACCTCAATATACAAACATAGCTCCAGGCAGTCGTGAAAGGAATTTAAAAAAAAAAAAGATGAAAGAACTCAAAACCACTTTGGTATTTCAATCAGGTCACCTTTTCCCTTGTTTTTTCTCCACTGTGTCTCTCTCATCGAAGAATGGCTGTTTGTCTTCACCTTCACAGCCCTTCACAGCTTCTCTTCACCACATCACTCCTTTCTACCTCAGTGGGCAATGTCTGCCCCAGTTCTGGAGAGCTGGTGAAGCCTCACTCGCCTGCCAAACTCTTGATCCCAGACTTCTGTTCTTTCTCCTACTTCATAGCCAGTCTGTGGAAGAACTCAGACACAGGTCAAGAGTCCACCTTTGGCACTGTCCATGCTGACACCTTCTCCTGGACTCTGTTATCTCCAAAATAATTTAGCAGCACTTGGCAATATGGGGGATAAGATCTGGGTTTTTTTGTTTCTAAGAGGTAGGCCAAGTCAAATCTGAGAGGATGAACAATACCTGTGTAGGGTATCACTATGACTGTATCTCTGTCAAGTGGTCTCTCTGTTGGTACATGAAAAAAGACAAAACTATACTGGCACGTCCTTGCATAGCCAAGCCCTAGAGGCAGCACCAATCCAAACACCACCTGAATATCTAGATAAGCTAGGCACAGCTTGACCAAGCATGGCCTCTTGATCATCTCGTCTACAATAAGTTGCAGCATCTACAAGCTATGGACACAGACTGAGTGCAGGCTGTTGGAGCCATGTTCTGATGGCTTGTGAGTGCTTGTATTTCTCTGACTTGATGATTTTTTTTTCTTATTTTCAATATGACATCGCTATATATTTAAAGCTTGATTAAGCCACCTGGACTTGTTTAGGGCATATGAGGTACCACTAAAGTAAATCATACTTATTACTTCAGCTACTTTGTTATCTGATCAAAGCAAAAGGTCTCCAAGTGCTCTACCTACAACTTTATTTTTGTGGAGTAGTATAATTTTGATGAATGCTTTCATAAACCAGGAAAGGCTATTTTGGGGGAAGTAGCTTTGCTTTTTGTACAGTGGATTTTTTATTATTTTAAACACAGGAATCTTTGTTTAAAAGAGAGAAGGCCTGCAAATATTCTTGTTTACTTTGTCTTTGCTTCCTCTTCTGGGAGGGGTTAAAACTTTATCCACCTCATCCCCTGTCTGTTTAACCTAATTTTTTGCTCTATAATGTCCATTTTGGCTTTTTCACTGGAAAAGAAAAGGGGGAAAAAAAACCAAACATGGAGGGAATTTAAAATGCTGTGGCTAACTGAGCTCACCAAGAATGTTCATCAAGGTTTCATCACCTGTTCTGGCAGAGAAACGGGGGAAACTAAGCAGTGGTACACACAGTGATGTAATCCACGTAGACTGTGATCATAAATGGTCCAATCAGGATTAGACCATTGATACTGTAATGTTTGGCTACATTACCATTTGTGGGCCTGATTCTCCTTATTGTGGGACCTATCTACTTGCTCTACCTGCTGTTTCTTTCATTGTATTCATAGATCACCATCACTACATGTGTATGAGGAGCAACTTGGGGAGTACAGCAAATATGAAAAGCATGAGATAAAACAGGACTGAATTCAGTAGCTGATGTTGCATAAACATCAGGGCACCTGACCTAAAGGTCCCTTCTGGTTCTACAGTCTCTGACAGCTTTATTATTGTGCAACTCATGCTCAGTTTTCTAATGCATAGCTTACTGCACCTTTGGGGCCTTTGCTTAATTTGGCTGGGAGGCTTTCAGAGAAGAGGGTTTCCTGGTAGCAGATACCATATTGATCACCTGTATCTCATCATTAGCATACTGGCATCAGCATCCCAGACTGTGACTGAGTATGGGATAGAATTGTTGTCTATTGAGATAATAAATCATTCTGATTTTACCATCAAATTAGTCAAGGCCAGATTAAAAAAATAGGAAAGTTGGCAGAAACACCCTAATGGTGGTCGATTGGGAAAGCGTCAGCAAAAATGTAGTGTAGGCTGTTTCCAGACTCTGTGTAGATCTGTAACAGGACAGAAAAAAGTCACACTTCAGAAGGGTTAAATTCTAGTCTCTGTGGAAGGAAGCGGTGACCATCGTATATCGCTGCTACACAGGATCCTGTCAACACTGCACAGAGTGGTGCTCATGTCTATGTTCAAAATGAAGGACCTACTCTTTCAAGATAAAGGGTCATTTGTTTCCTTTAGATATGCTTGTGGGTATGATGGAGAGACAGTTTTTGGAAGAGGGTAGAGTACCTTATTGTGGTGCTTCTGTTTTAAGGAGACGTGTTGGTGCAGCTGGCTGGACAGACTGGGTCTTCTTTTCAAGGACTGAAGCTGTAGTTGAGCGAGGGGAAGGTAGAGAGGGAATGCAGCTCTAAAAAGGCTTTCTCTTGTGGCCTTCCTGATCTGTTTTCTCTCTTCACTTCCCTTATTTCTGTCTGTCTGGGGTATTGAGAGCAACACTCAGGGAGATGTGGCTAAGCATTTTAAGATGAGGCAGAGAAGGAGAATCAAGTTGCCCAGGCATAGCCATACATTCTCCCAGCTCTTTGATGTTTCCTTAAGACTCTCACATCCTGCTGAAGTTTGCTTGTAAAGCCATTGTTAGAAGGCATTTTCATGGTTCTCCACAGGAAAAAAAATATATAATACAGAGTCCCTCTCTGTGTTAGGCTCAGGACTGCATTTCCTCCCACAGCTTCTGTGAAAGACCAGGTCACAAATTCTCCATGCCCTCTTGACTCTCCTGCCTGCCTTCCTAGCCTTCTTCCCTAGGTCCAGCCTATGCTTTCCAGGGCCAGGTTAAGCCAACTCAGGTATTCAGGTCCCAGTGCAATGGGACAGAACTATGCTCCTTAGCACAGGTGTTGAGAAGCACCAGAGCATCCCTTTTCCTATCTTGCAGAGAAGCAAGAACCTCCTTCCTTGGCTGCAGCTGCTCACAGCAAAGGAGGTATCCTGGCCAGTCCCTGCTGCCAGAACCAAAGCTGACTAGGTGAGGGGCAGGAAGGTAGCCACAGCCATCTCCTGGCCTCATGAGCCATCTGAGAGGACACTGAGAGGATTTCAGCTGTGCATACGTGGATGAACAAGACTGCACTGGTCCTGTTTTCAGGACTTGTATTCAAAGACATGCTGGTAAAGGAGTCTTTAACTCTTATTGCTCACATATTGATGTCCCAACTGTTGGGACATTGCAAAGACCAAAGACACTTCTACTGAGTCAGTCCTATCCTTTTAATTCATTAGGTGAGACAGTTTCCTGGAGTGATGTGGACTGTGCAGCATTCTATATGGCCTGGGGAAGACCAGAGGGATCTTCCATACAAAGGACACCTAGCCAGGAAAGGACTGTCCTGCCCACTCCGCAACTCTCACATGTCCTCTCACAAAGTATCTGAGTTCAGCCTTCCCTTGTGTTAGCAGGGTCAGAGCAGAGAGAGGAGCCTTTGAAGGGACTCCACAAACAGTGCTGATTGAGTCTGAGCAATAACTGTTGTTCTGAGAAAGGACTCAGGCTCCTGCGGTGGTACTGAGTCTCAGGAGACCAGGTTGGGTCAGGTGTTATCCAAGGCTCTCTGTACAATTATCCAAGGGAGGCACCTACTGAAAATGGCCTGAATATAATTTCTGTTTCTTTTTATTAGCTGCATATGAACCTCATAGATGCCTTCTGTTTCTTCTTTTCCTTGCAGCTGCGGTACCTTGGTGCTTTGCAGGTACCAGAGCAAGCAGGCAAAGTGGAGAGTTCAGTTTGTAGTGTGAGGATTTATACCAGCTGTGACCTGAAGCCAGCAACCTCACTAGTGAAAAACAAGCAGCCTGGAGGAAGGGTATAAAAATAGCTCCCTGAGTAAAAACTATTTCCTCTGTATTTAGTCGCGTGTCTTGAAATACATGTAGTGTGATGGGAAAAGGAGAGTTGTTCTCTACCACTTGGCTCATCGAGCTAACAGGAAGGTCATCCTGAGAGAGCGACAGGACCATGTGGATGGCTTGTGTCTTGTGTTTCCTCTGAGACCAGACTAAATTTAGCAGATTCACACATGGACATTGGACTATAGTCCATCTGAGACTGGGGGTGTAAGGGTGGCATCTAGGTTGTTTGTCTAAGCTTTCTACAGTGTAACTATCTTCAATGAGCCACCATTCATTATTATGTTCCTCATGGTTTTCTGCTTTGCTGAATATGCTGTAACTTGTTCCTTGATCCTTTCCCCTGAGATGTTTAGTGTTTAAGCAAGGAGGAAAAATAAACTGCTTGTGGTTCTGGCATGTAGTGATGGGATAAGGGGGCTGGCTTTAAATTGGAGGGAAAATATTTAGATTAGACATTAGGAAGAAATTCTTCTTGATGAGGGTGATGAGACACTGGCTCAGGTTGCCCAGAGAAGCTGTGGCTGCCCCATCCCTCGAGGTGCTCAAGGCCTGGTTGGATGGGGCCTTGGGCATCCTGGGCTGGTGGGAGGTGTCACTGCCCATGGCAGAGAGGTTGGAACTGGATGATCTTTAAGGTCCCATCCAAACCCTACCATTCTATGGTTGTGTGATTCTATGATTCTGTGCCTACATCCCTACTAAATTAATATCAAAACGTGGATGCACTTTTTAATAGCATCATCACAAAGGTTGGACCTATAACTGGTACTTGCAAGAACTCCAGTAAAACAAGTACTAATGATTGATGATTTTGGCTTCCCCAAAGTGTTACCTCCTCACTCTTTCAACATCCAGTTAAATGGACTAATCCTAACTGCAGTATTTGCACCCTGCAAGGTCAGTATACTGCTGGATCTGTCCTTCCATTTCTAATCTTAAACAAATATTTTGTGAGTGTGTTTCGAAGTGAGCCAGCTCTGCTAAAAATCCCATTTCCCTGACCAGTCTGAGCCAGAGATATGCAAACTGCAATGCAAAGCACATGTGTATTAAATAATGTATTTCAAGTAATTGAAATTATGTTTCTGTATATCTGCTTCAGCACATTGCAAAGATTTGATATATTGGTCCTGACACAAAAAGCCTGATTTTCCTGTCATTTATGCAAGCATTTTGTCACAGCAGTTATTCCCAGGTTATGCATTCTCCAAAAGAGCCTGAACCAATATCAGGTTTGCTTAGTTTAGATTAATTCTAAAAAACAGAGTTAATGTTATTGTCACTGTGATGGTCTAAATGTCTTGGCAGGAGGTTGTTTACATAAACGACAGTGTATTTTTTTCCATTCATATTAACTGGTCTCATAAAAGATAATATCTCTTCATAGAAAAAGTTGCTTTTAACTCCAGGATTGTGTTTCAGTTTTCTTTAAGGCAAAGTCCATATTTGACTATATTTTCCTTAAATCTGTTTAAATAAGTCTCTCTCAGTTCAGAACAGATAAAGAGCAGTTCCCTTTTCTATTATATGAGCTTAAACCATTCTTGTCTTTTGGTTGTCCTCAGAATGTATTGAATGATTCTGTTTTACATACGTATTGCTCATAAATGCACTGAAGAATTACTGATTCTGCAGAATCGTAGTGCAGTGAAATAAATATTTTCCTTCTTCCTAGAGTCTGCAAAATACAAATTGTATTCCCAGCAGAGGAAAAAAAAAGGATTATATAATTGCTTGCATATTGCAGTAAAGGCTAGGATGGCATTTTTTCTGTTTTCTAAACTAGGGAGGAACACTGAAATCTTTTTAGAAGTATTCTTATATCTTTGTACATTTCAGATTTATTTCTTCCAGGCTGTGCCCAGATCTTCAGATTTCATGTGTTTTCAGAATTCTAAGTTAATAGCTGCATTTTGCCAAGGAATATATACCCAGTTTCCTTGGAAATCTATGGGAATTGCATTTAGGTATCAGAGAACAGATTCTGGCCTCAAGAGCCAAATGACATTCTTCAGAAAAGCTCTGAAGTATTTATTAACTCTGCAGGATTCTTACTGAGTGAAATAAGTACATTTTCCCTTTGGCTGACAGCAAAAGTCAAGTTAAGTTGCATGCAGTGTGAAGGAATCAGAGTTCTCTTGCTGTTAGGGAAGGCCATTCTAAGCCATGAAAAAAAGGTTAGTAAAAAGAAGCTGGAAGGCAGGGAAAGGCAGTTCAGGCTTTACACCCGAGCAGTCTTCATAGTCATTGCACATCTCCTCAGACAAATCTTCTGTAGTTCTGCTATGCATACGTAGGGCTGTTCCTCAGGACAGCTGTTTTGAACATAGCCTTCACCTGGGAGCTATACATATTCTACAATCTTCAGCCTTCTACGGCCTTTCCTTATTTCACAGATGCATCTACCTGCACATAAAGATGCAAAAATGCACATTCCACTCATTGCCATCATAAAACTTGCCGTGGGACATGCAGGCACAACAGCGGTGGACCTTCTCTCAGCAGTGGATGGTGATTTGCTCACCCTTTGCTGAGCAATAGATAGCTAACCAGAAGGAAATACCCTTTTTGTTTCACCTGGGGAGCATCAGATACATGTCCTGTGCCTACACAAGCAGCCAGGACTAACCACAGTGATCTGGATCACTGAGACTAGGAGACAGTACAACAGTGCAGGTTATCTAACAACCATATAAATCTAGTTTTTTTGCAGTAAAACCTGAACAGTAATGATGGGAGAACAAGGGAAGATGAAGGAACCAATCTGGGAAAAAAGTACTTTTTTTTCCACCCTAGGTTAATTTTAACCTGGATCCAGTTGTGGATCAGATTCACTCTGAGGCTGCACAAACATTTCTGTTGGCAAAGGAGAAGTGGCAGGAAGGAGCAAGCACCTGGAAGAGCCAGAAAAGGCAACAAAGGGTTTTGGCAGGGCTATTGGCTCTTGACAACTCAAGGCGCTCATGGAACTATCATGTAATGTGGAGCTGTTGCATACCAAGAGATTGGCCCAATATAGGTATTAAAAAATACTCCATGACATCATGTACTTGTTTCTCTCATAAAAAGGCAACAAGTTTTTCTGCCTTGTCATGACTGAAAATGCCAATGTATAGAAGTCCAGTTTTTTACAATGTCTGATGGTACCAAGGAGAAGCGGGATTTCTAGAGTATTTGGTGCTAGATGATCAGTCACTCACTGACATTCCCAGGAGCAGTATTTCTGTACAGGACATCAGCAGAAATCCTGCCTGCCAGACAGCTAGCATCCTAAAACTGTCATTATTGCTAGTATGTGGACACTAAAGTATGAAAGCAGCCAGAGGTGCTCTACACTGATAAAAGCAGATGGGTTGTTTTCTAGCCAGTCATTCCGCCAGCCGATAAAAATAGCTTAAAAACTACTTTTTTTTTTCATTCTCTGCAAGTCAGGCTGCCTGTTATGTATGTCCTTGTTATTTATACCCACCATAAGTTTCAATAACAGCTTTAGAAATTATTTTGTGTTTGTCTTAGATCTGGTATTGTGAAACAGAAAGTTTGCCATCCTAAACATTGCCTGGTAAGAATTCCTCTGTCTTCTTTTTACCCTAGGAATAAAAAGAGGGAAGGTGGAAAATATAGTTAATGCAATAGTTTGGCCCAAACAAATAAAAGGTTTTACAATACTGACATTGAATTTTATTTTAATTTCAGTCCAATTCCTCCATACTGGAAAAACAGAGAAAGTTTTCTCTCTAACTAGCAAGTGGTATGTGCCAGTAAAACCCAAACCAGGTAACAACTTACTCTAAGGAAAATGAACTGCCATTTAAAGAGAAAATTAGCTGTGGTTTCTAACACCCAAACAGAACAATTTCAGGCAAGTTGAGACAGGCAAGTCAGGAATACTTTTGGCACAGTATAACAACAACTCACCTTTGTCATGCACAAGTGGGTGAGGCTCCTGTTTGTCTTGGAAAGCAGACCAGGAGGGGCTGAGATAGGCTTATCATTTCCCCACTGAGGCCCGACACGGCAAGACAGGAGCCAAAACGTGTCCAAAAGACACGGCTTTAGTGCTTTCTGTCTTCCATCATTGGGTATTGCAGTAACTCCCAGAGATATGTCTCTGCTCTAATGGAGATAAGTGCTTCAGGAAATGAACACAAAACCTGCTTTAAATTTTTATTTCACTCTTCTCTGCTGAAGGGTCAGGTGTTTTATTCTGACCAGTAGTTTCTTCAGGACGTGTCCACCACCCAACATAGCTCTCTAGAAATGCATCAATACAGTACTAATATAACGTATTACATGGCTCCACTCACCAAACTTCTTATGTTGAACTGGTTTGTGAGGCAAAGCTCTTTGCTGCAGCCTCATCTGAGCGTAACTCACCTAGTGTTACTGCTGGTAGGCCAGACAAGTTGTCTCTGCTCACAAAAGACCTTGATGCAGCCGTAGAGCCAGCCCAGGGGCAGGTGAGCCTGCACTGGGATCTTGGAGAAAGGAAGCAGGGCAGGACTGTACACTGGATTCTTCTTTCCTAAGCAACTCGCTGTCAGCAGGTACTGGTTAGGAAGAAGCTGTGGATATAGTGGAATTGGTCCTGTGCCCAGGAAATCAGAGGAACTGGACGATGTAGGAGTCTGTACTGAGATGTCTGAGAGGCAAAGTTAGACGGGAGGTTGAAGGGGCACGTGTGCTCTGCAGGTCTGTTCTACTCCTTAAACTGTGTGAAACTCTGCAAGATTATATTGATGTGAATATTTGGAGGCAACTCTTATTTCTCATGAAACAAACTGAATCACATGAAAGCAAGTGTGTATATCTTATTCTTTAGTCTACTCTACAGTTGTCCACTCCATGCTGCTTTTTCAATGAACTTTTTAAGATACTTTCAGGGATAAGTCTCCAAGCAACTTCTTTTTTTTTTCTATAGGCTCTTCTTCCTTTATAGGATGCAGAGAAAGGGGGAAAAAGCACGTAGCAAATAAGGAAAGAAAGTTAGGCTAGTGTCAGGAGGGGACTTCTGGCATTGGGGAGAGTTGGGTGTTGCAGTACATAACAGTGATGTCTATCTCAGCAGGGCAAAGAGGTCTGGCTGTGACTTTTAGAGTAGACTTGGTACACACAGGATGCTGTTTGGTCATGGCAACTCATTCTAAGTTGCTGTAAATGTATTCTATGCTGATGTCCACAGCAGAGGGATCAGAAATGATATATCCTAACATTTGCTGAACATATGCCTATGTTGCAGGCCAGGTTCGAGTTTGTGCTAGACTGTCTGTATTTCTTAATTTGTTTGTTTTAGCTAGTTGAGAATGTTCTTCTTTTACCTACCACTGTGCTGAACTGTGGAGCCAAAAACCTCTCCTTGGAGTTGTGCTCCTTTGTGCCAGGAGGGAATATGACTCCATTTATTTATTTATTTTTAATTTATTTGATATGTTTTAATACCCAATAAAGTTGTTGTTTTTTCCAACTGGCACAACAAGGCTCTGGCTATTTTTAAAGAATGCGGCTCATTTGATTTAATCTAATGAATGTTTAGTGCTGTTGAAAACAGCTGGAGCCAGAGCCAAGAATAATGTACTGAAATGTGCTGGTTGAGTAAGGACTGCTCTGCTCTGCCAGTCTGCTTTCCCTCCAGTTGCTCAGATTTACCTGGTTTTGTGGGTAGCATTTTCAGGCAAGACATCGATTGAGGTGCTTTTTAATACTCAGTCTAAAAGTCAATAATGTCAGAGCCATATTTTGGCACACTCATTTCAAGATACTTCAAACAGTAACAACTCTTCTTGTTTTTCAGTGTAGAATGTCTAATCTCTGTCTCAGAACACCTTAAAGGAATGTGAAATGCTACTATTCTTCTGTTACATAAGGGAAAAGAGGCATGAAATGGTCATTGTTTTCCTAAAAGTCACCCAGAAAGCAAGTGGGAGAATCGGTAGTGAAACTAGTCAGCTAGCATCTACTGGGCTTGTTAAGCTCATGTGTAACTCTTGATTTCTCCATGAACTGAAAGTAAACCATGGTCAGAAAAGAAGTTCTGGTAAGTCCTTGCTCTTGATGTTTCTCATGGACTGGTCCTTGACCTGTCCATGTTTACTGTCATGCCCACACCATCTGAATTGCTCCACAGAGGTACTTAATTCTCCCTGGTAACAAAGCTTAAATTTCATGCATGTCCTTCCACTATCTGAATATGTCTCTGTAAGTCATATCAAATATTTAAATAACATATTATAAGCTGTATGAATCCATCTTCCTTTTACCATCCATGAGTTATTTCTGTCAGATAGCTGGTTTCCTATTCCTTCTAAAGAAATGGGTAGCTAATACTTAAGCTTCATTGGATTAAAAAAATAAATTGGCCATAATACATCTTACTTCTTGACAGTGGTGCCTGTAGGGATGGATTTTCTTCAGAGATCACTTTACACCCTAAAGCACAATGTAGGATTGACTTGCATAAGTAATGAACAGATGCTCCTGACGGTTATTACATTATTCATCTCTCCTATATGGGATGAGGGGAAAAACAGCACCTGCTACTATGGGAGAAATGTTCTGCATTACAGACCTTGAGGGCAGTCTAGGCCAGGCTAGTCACTGCATTTCTGTTGACCCAAATGAATCCGTGCCAGTTTACATCTACTAGTTATTTTGTCCTGTGTTTCCCTCAGAAAGGTCCCTCAGTTTATAATCTAAGAAAATGAAATAGCTCTGCAGGGATGAGGGAGCACTGGAAACACTGTAAAATCTGACATGCTCCATCTTTCACCCCAAAATTTGCACAAGACAGGTGGGTAAAATTGTTAAAATTTACTTCCCTTCTAAAGTGAAAGTAATTTCTACAGACTTTCTCAGGTTTCGTCTGAAAGCAACTCATATGTCTGGAGAGCCTATAAAGATGTATTTAAGAGCAGACCAAACTAATTCCCTTGACATCCTGACATTAAACTGAGATGCCTTCCCTTCCATTGTCTGCAGTGCACAGGGCAGTATGCTTGGCCCATGGGGCAGGGACACTGCTAATAGCTTTTACTTCGGATGCAGCAAGTCAGGACCCCAAAGTTGTCTCAGACATTCCACCGCAGTTAACAGCGATTGTGATTGGAGCACAATGCCAGGAGATGTTACTTCGATGAATTCCTGTGACTCAGATGTAGGTTAGAGCAAGGGTAGGAATGTTTTCTTTGCCAGGAGACATACAGATTATTCAGGGACCACAGTCACACATTAATGCACCTTGTGCAATAATAATATGAAAAATATAACATGAACATAGGAAGTGAGGTTAAGCAATTACAGAATCATTGAATCATTTGGTTGGAAAAGAACATTGAGATCATCAAGCCCAACCATACCTGTCCTCTACCAAACCATATCTCTGAGCACCTCATCTACCATCTTTTAAATACCTCCATGGATGCTAACTCAACCACCTCTCTGGGCAGCCAATTCCAGTGTCAGATAAACCTTTCAGTGCAGATTTTTTTTTTGNTAGGCTGCCCAGGGAGGTGGTTGATTCACCTTCCCTGGAGGTGTTTAAGGCACGAGTGGACAAGGCGCTGAGGGGCATGGTTTATTGGATAGGAATGGTTGGAGTCGATGATCCGGTGGGTCTTTTCCAACCTAGTGATTCTGTGATTTATAGGACCTAAGGGATACAAAGTGTTTAAGAATATTTTTCTGTGTTATCTTTTTTTGTGAAATATTTATTGCACGAATGATTCGCTGGTGAGTGTGCATAGCTACCCAGATTTTTTAAAGAATATCTTTTTAGACCCAGCTTCGCAGACCAGAGCTGCAGATGAGTGGGCAGAGCCCCCAGCCCGGCTCCAGCCTCCCGTGCGCTGCCGGCACTCGCCGCCAGATGTCGCTGTCCCCGCGGGCAGCTGCTGCCGGCTGGGCGGGTATGGAGGGGTGAAATTCTGCTTTTGGGAGGGTTCCAGGTGTCTTAAATGAAGGGTCTTGAAGATTTTCTGATGGTGACTTTTAAAACCTGCCCAGAGCAGCGCTCCATCATACCAGGCGCTATACAGGGACTCTTTGAGCCCTCATCTGGCGTGTTGTGTCCTGTTCTGGAATCCTCAACATAAGAAGGATACGGAGCTGTTAGAACAGGTCCAGAGGAGGCTGCAAAGATGATCCGAGGGCTGCAGAACCTCCCATACGAGGACAGGCTGAGAGAGTTGGTCTTGCTCAGCCTGGTGATGAGAAGGTTCTGAGGAGACCTTATAGCGACCTTCCAATAGCTGAAGGGAAGAAGCTGGGGAGTGACTGTTTACAAAAGCTTGTAGTGACAGGACCAGGACCAGGGGCAATGGGTATAAACTGGAGAGGGGCAGATTTAGACTACACATAAGGAGGAATTTCTTCACAGTGAGAGAGATGAGGCACTGGAACATGTTGTCCAGGGAAGCCATGGCTGCCCAAGCCCTGGGGGTGTTCAAGGCCAGGTTGGATGGGGCCTTGGGCAGCCTGATCTAGTGGGAGGTGTCCCTGCCCGTAGCAGGGGAGTTGGAACTGGATGATCTTTAAGATCCCTTCCAACGCAAACTATTCTAGGACTCTGTGACTGCTCCTGACTCAGAGCCTGCATTGCCCATCCAGGCAGATGCCATGTGAGCAGCAAGATGCCTGTGAAGACCATGTTGATCTTAGTCCTTTTTAGTGTTTGCACGAAGTGGGCTGAGTTTTGGTGGGAGGCAGCCAGACCATAGGGCAGAAGGTGGTTGTGGTAGGAGAGAGTGGTTTAGAAAAGAGAGAGAAACAGTATGAAGCAGAATGCAGAGAAGCAAAGAGATGCTTTCTCCAAAGAGTCCTGCTAAAAGTTTCCTGAATCACTCAGAGGTCCTAAGCTGGTGCCTTCTTACTGCCTGACACTTCACACTGCAAAAAACAGCCACCAAAGAGCTGTTGCCTGAGGTGCCATTGCAGGGATAAATGGTCTGTAGAGAAAGGGGGGCTGCAGAAGTGTCGGGGTAGCCTAAGCTGGTTCCTGGTCCACCTCTTCCTTCTCTGGCAACAGCTGTGGGTTTTGCTTTCCAGTGAGAGGTATTATGTCCCTGCTGCAGGCACAAGAGTCCTGAATGCACCCCGGAGACATTCCTTTGCATCTCCCAGATGGGCAAATACCCAAGCCAAAGAAAGGCACAGCACAGAGCAAAGTGGAAAGAGAGTTAAGGTTCCCTTCATTCTCATGTATTGAAAAGCACCTTGGTACTCAAGGGCATTGGTAGGAAAATTTTGTGCACTCCAGGCATGTTAAGAGGTTACCAGTTTTTCCAGTGAGGCTGTAGTCAAAGGACAGTTTCTACAATGCAGCCAGAAGTGAAGCAGGAAGGCTTTGTATTTGCTGTTTGTTGAAGTCCTGGTGCACAGAGAGACACTGCACAGAACATCGCTCTGCTCTTCTTTCTCAATATGTATTGATGCTGGGAAGAAGCTCGTTGGGTTTGTTTAGCTTTTGATGCAAAAGTGCAAAACTGTGATACTACTGCTCTGGAATCCTGCCTGACCTCTCCTACCAGCTACCTCTAGCAAGGTTCACAGTGGTTTTGGCACCTCTAGTTTTCCATGCTCTAGGTAGGAAATCTTAACACAACAGGCTAGCACCTTCCAAAGCAAGTTGTGCTTCTGGATCTCAGGCATCATGATCTGTGTGTCAGAAGGGTTAGAACCTACCCTGCAGTTCTTCAGGCAGATCTCTGCTGTGGGAAGCAGGCAGATGGGGCAATTGGGATCTCAACAGGCTGGTTGGTATTTTCAACTAGTTGTACAAAGTTTTAGCTGGTGATGCTGAAGCTTAAGAATGGCATTGGGCGGGAGGGAGTCATGAACTTAAATAAAAAACCCAAAACCACAGGAACATGAGTTTTAGTTTTGCCTTTTAAAGACTTGGGAGGACACAGAGACACACACACAGAGACACACAGACACACACGCAGAAGCAGACAGAGAAACAGATGCACAGAGACAGACAGACACACACAGAAACAGACAAACACACAGAAACAGACACACCAAGACAGATAGACAGGCACACAGTGAGAGAGAAATACACAGAGATGCACAGAAACACAGAGAAACAGTTACACAGACACACCTAGAGAAGTAGATACACAGATAGAGACATAGAGGCACAGAGACACACAAAGACAGACAGACAGAAACAGACACAGAGAAACAGAGACAGAGACAGACACAGAGAAACAGACACACAGAGAGAAGCAGATAGACAGACAGACAGAAACAGACACAGAAACGGAGACAGACAGAGACACACAGAGAAACAGACACACAGAGAGAAGCAGATAGACAGACAGACAGACACAGACACAGAAAAACAGAGGAGGCTGAGGGGAGACCTCATTGCTCTCTACAACTACCTGAAAGAAGGTTGTGGAGAGGAGGGTGCTGGCCTCTTCTCCCAAGTGACAGGGGACAGGATGAGAGGGAATGGCCTCAAACGCCACCAGGGGAGGTTCAGGCTGGACATTAGGAAAAAAATTTTCCCACTTAGGGTCATTGGGCACTGTCAGAGGCTGCCCAGGGAGGTGGTTGAGTCACCTTCCCTGGAGGTGTTTAAGGCACGGGTGGACGAGGTGCTAAGGAACATGGTTTAGTGTTTGATAGGAATGGTTGGAGTCGATGATCCGGTGGGTCTCTTCCAACCTGGTGATTCTATGATTCTATAACAGACACCCAGAAGCAGATACACGGACAGACAGACAGACAGACACCCAGCCGGAGCTCCGTCCCCGGTGTCAGAGCCGCAGCCCCCGCCCCGCAGCCCCCGCCCCGCAGGCCCCGCCCCGCAGCTGCGCGCCCGGCCCGGCGGGGACAGCGGGCGGCAGGCGCTCGCCGCCTCGCGCGGGGGGTTTTGCTCCCGCTTCTTTCGGCTTTAGAACTTTTGCTATTTTTTTTATCGTTGCTGCGATTTGTCGGGGTTTTTTTTGCCGAGCGGGCGGCTGCTTGCCATGAGCCCCCCGAAGGCAGCATGAAGGCGGGCAGGCGCGGCTATCCCGCCCGCCCCGGAGTAGGGTGGCTGCTGGCGAAGTGCTGCTGCTGCTGCCCCTGCAAAGGTCGGTGCGGTCCCCGGGGGGCTGGGGGAGGGATGCCGGGGCTCGGCCGCGTCCTCGGCGACTCGGGGGAAGCGAAGCGAAGCGAAGGGAAGGGGATAGGCGAGGGGGAGCAGCCGGGATGGGAGCCCCGGGAGCCGGGGTCGGCAGCGAGAATGCGCTGGGAGCGCAGCCGGAGGGGAGTCCTGCAGGGCCGGGAGTCCCGGAGCCACAACAGGGAGTCCTGGAAGCCCCCTCGGCCGGGAGTCACATAGTGCCCCAGACCGGAGCCCTGGAAGCTTTCTTGGCAGGGAGTCGTGGAAGCCCGCATTCCCCAGGCAGGGAGTCCTGGAAGCCCCCCTTCTCCAACCAGGAGTTCTGGAAGCGCCCCCATCCGCATGTCCCAGAGCCCCCCCGGATGGGAGCCCTGGACAACCCCCTTTCCCCAGCTGGGTGTCCTGGAGCCCCCCCAGCAGGAGCCCTGGAAGTCCCCCTGGCAGGGCTTGTGGTGCCACTGCCAGCAGGGCTGGGTCAACCGGGCATGGGCACAGACTGAAGCTGACAGCATATGCTTTATCCTTGCTGGTAGGAAACACCCTGGACTCTAAGGTCAGTAGGGCAAGGAGAAATATTTGCTTAAATAAGATTTCTCCCCCTCTTGTCCTTCTTGGGTTTGGATAGCAGCAAAATGCTTGGAGAACATCTGTTTCTCACAGTTCACAAATCTCTGTATGGTGATGTGGGAAGGTCTGTGGAAGCTGGCCGAGATGTGGGAAAGCCACTGCAGCTAGAGTGCCTTGTAAAATTAAAATGAAAATCTGGTTTTCAGAAGGAGCAGTGCGTCTCAGACGTGCTGGCTGAAGATTTCCCAGCCTGCAGTCTTTATGGTGTGTTATGGCTCTTGAATGTGAGCTTTTTGAAGATGCATGTGTGGTATTTCAACATTTCCCATTCTCTGAATGGCCAAGAAAAAATGTCCCAATCGGTATTTGCTTTTTCTTTTGTTTTGGGATTCTTTTTTAAAACACTAAAACTTTTAAATGCAGAAGTTTTTGTAATCATGGAAGCCATTTGTGCATCCCTAGATAAAGAGGACTTTGAGGGCTGGTGGACTTACTAAGAGGGACACATTTTTGCAGTGCTGGAGCCCTGCTTCACTTATTGAACCAGTCACGCTTGTGTGATGCCAACAGCAGACTCATTGGTGATGGAGTTTGATGTGATTTCATAAGACGTTGATCTTTTTCATCCTGGGGAGAACTTGTTACTTCATGCTAAAGAAGGGACTTTTGAGATCAGCGCACCAAACATCCACGGGTCTGTAGCCTCAGAAGGAACTTGTAACCTGGTTGTAGCTGCTAACAGAAGGATTGTGGTACCAAATTACTGTGAAAGCCAAGTCTCCACTGCAGCCTGTGCTTTAATGTGTTGGCCCTTGAGGCGAGCTGGAGCAGTATTCAAGCTCTCTGACTCGGGCTCTGGTCTTTAAAATGTTGATTCTAATAGATTGAAATCTCCCTGATGCCTGTCCTGCTTGTCTTTAGAAGGGGGTTGGAGAAACAGCTGGCTCTCCTCTCTGCTTTTGAAATGTTAACTGCATTTGCAGTTCCAATTTACCGGGTTAATAACTAGAGATGTTTTGTGATACCGATTGCTTTACTTCTTTCTTCTCCATGGGTAGTAAACTTTGGGCAAAAAGTTGTGAAAGCCTTTCTGTTATGCTGTGTTTGTTAAAGAGAACCAGAACTAGTCTGATGATGGAAATAATCCCTGAATATAAGGAGGTACCAAACCTGACATTTGATGAGGGATTTGGGTGTCTCAGACTGCGCCATCAGTGTGCTGTTGTTGGCAGCTTTTGCCATTAAGCTTGGAGATGCTTTAACCAGACCTTTGAAGCTCTAACTTCATGTATTCTGCATTGTCAGTGGTCATCTCTGTTTCTGAGGGACACTGTTCATCCCAGAGCTTCTTATTGGTCTCATACTTGCAGTACAAATAGGTGAGTGTAGTTTGTATTTTAAGATGGATGTGAAGCACTGTGGATCTGTTCTCACTGCTGCCCCATAAATGACCTTCCCTGCACCGCTGGAAATGCAGCTCTGCTTTTTTCTGGTGACAGATGCCTGATGTATCTTGATCTTCTGCAGTAACTGAGTAGGTTTTGTTGTGCCAATAAGAACCATCCGGTGAGAGAAATTGAGAAGATGAGCGTGAAGTCTATGCTTAAGACAGAGGTTATGTCAGTATGAGCTGTGTTAGTGCTTTTCGTGCTGTGGAGCTCAGAAGTGATGCAGATGCTTGATGTCCTAAATAGCAACAATATGCAGAGCTCAGAAAACCTGAACCCTAAGTCCTCAGGGTACCATGAAATATATAATTTTTGTGTAAGTGGGCATTTCTGTGAAAGATTTTGACACATAACTCAAGCTACTCTTTTGCACCAATCTTACCCTGTCTTTTGCAGCAGTAGAGACCTTGATACTGCCTTTTTGCTTGTTTCTCTTGGTATTTCTGATCTTGTCAGCTTTGCTCAGGTACAAAGCTATTGGGAGCCATCCAGAGAAAGCAACTGGCACTTATTACCATTTGCAGTTTTGTTCTGACCCTTATAGTGCCCTGCATGCGCTAAATAAGGACTACTTGTCTGTTCTGAAATATAGGGAGCTATGAATCCTAATATAGGAATGCCTCAGAACAAGAGTCTGCAACTTGCTTTCAGCCATAAAACAGAGTAATTAAGATAAGTAGACCTGCACAACCTTCATTCAGCCCAATGGCCTTAATCTACCAAGAGTGGGCAGGGAAGGCTTTTTACAGTGTCTCCTAAATGCACCAATGCAAAGTGACCTAGGGTAATGGGGTCCTTTTTAGAGCTGCAAAACTGGCCCTGAAAGCAGGCTGATAAAAGGGTTCAAATTCTGATGGTCTTCTGATAACTAGAAAGTCGTTGAACTCTCCTTAGAAATCAGCACAGCATTTGAATCTAGCATAATTTCTTTTAACAAGGAGTTCATCTCCTCAGTTTTCTGTGTGGTTCAGATTAGAGGCTACATTAAAAGAGACCTGAGGAGGGAAAGCAAAGAAATAGGAGGGATTCCTGCTTTGTGAATAGCCTTTTCTAAAACAAATGGTCGGCTGCATGCCTCGGATGTGACAAGGTCAAAACTTTGTTGCCTTTAAACACAGAGCAGAGTCCAAGTGGGTGAGTGCAATTGGTCTGTACTGCCTTTAGCTCTGAGCTCTGATGCTTAGCAATGAGTGCATGGAGCTTGGATCAGGTGGAGACTGACTTCAGGATCTGAGGAGAGGGGGGCTGTAAAGACTCTTCAGTAACTCAGATTGAACCTCCAAGTTAAATTCCATGTGCTGTATCCAAGGCCTTATTTACAGGACATTTCTTCGTATTAATTCAGCTCATTTAGTTGTAGTCCTACCTGGAGCATGCTGGTCTCTCATTGACCAAAGGGGCACCCAGGAGGGTGAAAACCACTAACCAGGTATAGGAAATGCCTTTCAAGATGAGGAGAGAGATGTTCTGATCTGCGGGACATGGGAAGCTATCTATGAGTACGTCAGGTGCAGCTCAGAGAAAAGGGAGTGTGCTTAAAAGTAATCTATTGTCAGTGCAGTCTGGTTATTTTATTACAGTGCAGTAACTTATACGCCATTTGAAGTAACATTACATGGCCGCAGAGTGGTTTCAGGTGAGAATATAAACACTTTTTACTTAAGAGTAGCCAGAAACATGGAAGATGGATTTAAATGGATCTGCCATATCAGCTTCAATGAGGAACATGTCCCTCTACCTCCTAAAAAAACATTGCCCTTCTCAGCAGGCTGCAGGTCTTATCCAAACATTTAATTTCAGAACAAAAGAAATTTAATCTGAATGTCAAACCTGTAATCTCAGTGCGTTAAAAAACAAAGATTGAATGGGTTTGTGTCTGTGCTAAGCTCCTGGTAAGGCTTTTATTTAAATTTTATATCCCTCTGACTTTTCCCTCTTATCTTCTAAGTTTTTCTCTTCTTTCTGCTTTTTTATTTGTTTTACCATCCTCTTTTTCTTTCTTTCCTTTCTTTTCTCACTATCTTTCCCTGAATCTTTGATTTGTTACTGGCTCAGTCTGGTGAACCTCTTTGCTGCAAGATTAACAAAGAAAGCTCTTTTTGATGAAATGATGGTGACTAATGTGCAGGGAAGGCAGTTCAGCCAGCTACCTTGTCCATCTTTGCTGCCTGGTCAGAAACAGAGCCTTAACTGGAAGTTGAGCAAACCAGCATCATTACAAGGGCTGTCAACAGCATGTTAATAAAAGTTATTTCTTCATTAGGTAACAAGAGATTTGATGATGCTTTTTATAGTAGGTGCTGACACTGTGTTACAGCGAGCTGCAGAGCTTTGCTAAGGAAACTGGTACCTTTGTGCTGAGCAGTAGCAAGAGAGTGATCTGCAGTAATACATTAGAGCCCATAACATTTCCTAATTTGAACATATTTTATTTAGTGTTTCAGGCTGAGCCATGGTTACACTGTGTAAAGTGTAATGGAATGCATGGCCAAAGTAGTTTTGTCAAAGTTGAGGCAGAGGAGAAAACAATAGTAAAACTAAGGGTGTCAACCAAAGCTCACTTAGTTTCCTGATCCTTCCTGAATGAGAAGTATGAGGAAACTGTTACCTTGCCCAAATATACTGCTGGGGTGAAGTCCATCTGTTGCTCATCAGTTGCGTCTTAGTAAAGTCAAGAGGATTGAGTGTACTGGTGTTCTGTGGGCAGTCCCTTTCTCATGCCAGAGTTGTGCTCTGCTCTTTCTCCTGGCAGGTTCACAAGCAAATAGCTGTGGTGAAGTTTGGGAGAGTTGTTGTTATTTTCTTTCACTGCTCTTAAGAGGGAACTGGTAAGCCCGTAAGAGGAACATCTCTTCCAAGTCCTGTGTTTTCTGACCTCCGCAGGCTGAGTCAGGAGTTGGAGTAGGTCATAGCAGATCGTTATTGGAAGGGACAAAAGAGTTGATGAAAATATTGCTCAGCTGAGCAGGTTCAATTAATATAGCAAGGTGAATACTGTTAGCAAAAAAATGGCTCTTTTTGTAAGTGCAGAAATGTGCTTTCGCACACCTGCTTTACACTATCCTGACTGATAATTCTGAGTTAAGCATGTACCAAAGGGTTCCCATGCCAGTCTTTTGGGATAGATAAAGTCTCACTGGTCTGAACTTGTTAGTGTATGTGTGCACAGCCACATCCTCCGGTGACCATGGCTGTGAGATGGTTGAAGGAGAAGCACAGCCAATGTTCTGTTGGCAAGGTTGGGGAGTAGTGAGTGCTTTTTAGGATTATTTAATTTTACATGTTGTTAAATCTTAACCTGTTTGCAGGAGGGTTTTTTGAGGGTAGAAACTTTGTTCATGGATACAGCAGGTCATGTTTTCAGCGTGTCTGTGTTACTCCAAAATACAGTGTCCATGAGCCCAGGAGAGGTTTGGGGGTTTTCTAACTGCTGGTAGCTACACATGACTCTGTTCACCACTCCTGTCTTCTGCCAGCCTCTTTCCTTCTATCTATCTGATGTTTAGTCTATCAATGCTAGTGTTCAGGATGTTTTAAAAACTTTCTTTAACTTCCTGAGATCTAAGCAATACTAGCGTTATTTTTTCTCTTTTGCAAGTTATACAACTGTAGACAACTTTTGATTCTCTGGGTGCAAGCCGGCCCTTCATCCTCTGGCTTTGCCTCTTTCATTTTGCAACTGGTCTTGCAGCCTTATCTTTTGATATATAGTTATATACAGGATGTGACAGAAGTTGTACAGGAAATAAACTTTCAGATCTTAATACACATGTTAAATTGATAGAAGAGCTCCTATAAAGTTCAATTTTCAGTTAGTAGTCTGGGGGTGAAAGCATGATAGGGTTCCTTATTATTCAGATTGCTGAATCATTCGCAAGTTTCACAAATTCATCCAACTTTCAAGAAACATGGGGTTTGCTTTTAGACAGGCAGAGCTCCTAAACTTCCCATTCACTCCAAGAAGCATATAAGAATTTACAAGGCTTTATTCATCTTGTCAAAATCCTGAAGAAGGGAGAACTTATTTTAAGAGAGAGAGAACAGATAACTATGAAAAATACAGCTTGGGTAACTCCCTCTTCACTGCAAAGAACATGGGATAACTAAACATGCTGCTTCCCTATAAAATAAGTGCCAGTTAGATGCATTGTTTAGGAATTCAATGCACGGATGCTGAAATAAAGTCTATCCATTTTGAAATGAAACAGAAAGGGCAGCTATTTCACATGACCCCAGAAGGATTTGAGTTTTTTTCCAGTTATGTGTCAGCATACACCTTGCTAAAACTTGTGTATGTATTAGGAAAACTGATCTATCATTTTAAAGTTAAAAAACTCCAAAACTCCAAATATTTCAGTCTTAAAATAGAATCACTATGCTTCTCAAACATACCGGAACACTGTTACATTTCAGTGTAATTCTTGTCTGCTCACAGGCTTTATGGAAACATTTTTATCTTTGGCAGAAGTTGCAATTTCTTTTCAAAATAGAAGAATTGGTTGGGCAGTTACAGCAGGGATCTACAGATGTGGGTTTCAGTTCACTAAGGAGATCCAATTCTTGCCAGTTTAGCCACTGCATATCAGTTGCTATCACAGAACAGTTCAATTGCTAGTGATACTTCTATAAACTACAGAAGCACATCTGGCTGTTTTCTTAAAAAAAAGATCTGTAGATCATAAGTAGGACTTCAGCACATGCAAAGAATTACTATAAAATACCTAGAGGGATGTGCTTGAAAACGTCTCCCTTGACTATTGTTCTTTGCCATTAGAAAACCACAAACCAAAAATGAACCTCTTTGGTTTTAGTTTATAATGTTTGATGTGGTTGATCGTGCTGAAACAGAAACCATTCATTGGATTAAAGTGCATCCCATCAGGTCTCCTGTCAAGTTTGACATGCCTCTCAATTTGTTCACCACTGTCCTGGATCAGCCCTGCAGCCCTCTCCTGGCAGACTGAGAACATGGAACTCACACAGGTCACCTGGGTTCCTTTCATATGATTAGGACAAAATATGAAAACTTCATCAATGAAGTCCTAGTGAGATGAGAAATAAAACCTGCGAAGTGAATTACAATAACTAGTCATAGAAAGCCATGGGGGTTACTTCTCTTTGATGGTGAAGGCGCTGGAGAACAGGCCTTATGAGGAGCAGCTGAGCTGGGGTTGTTTAGCATGGAGAAGAGGAGGCTGAGGGGAGACCTCATTGCTCTCTACAACTACCTGAAAGGAGNTGGTGATTCTATGATTCTATGGGAAGAACGCCATTGCATTTGCTCCACTTTACATACTTGTTTACTTTCCTCTAATGTAGCTTGGATAACATCAAGTTGAAGAAAGCTTGCTATAGCTCTAGCCGTTTCTTACTCCCTCACCTCTCAGCACTATACAGCACTTACAGCTGCTCCTCTGCTGTACTGGTTGCTCAGTATGTTCAAAAAATGGAAAAAGTAAATCTCTCATTTTTTGTGTTGTCATATGATGAGTTAGTAATTGCTGTTCTGTTGTCCTTTTCCGCAACCCAGTGCACTTGGTTGTTCCATATGTTACAGCTGTTGCTAGTCCTGGTAGGACTTCTAACAGCTTTGAAATCTTGGATCCCTGTACGATTATCTTTCAGGCTGTGCAAGGCTGTACGTTGCGTAAAGGAGTGAAGGCTGGGAGCCAGACCTGTGCTGGGAACCCATTAGCAAATGTGATTCTGAGGAATTAGTAGGTGGTTTCTGTTATTTTTTGTATTGGAAAGCTGTAGATTAACTGTGGAAATTTCACGTTGCTGTATACAGGAAAGCACAAGTATAGTCTTTAGGTCAGTTTTAAGCAAAGTTCCCTTGTGCTTTAGCACAGGACAGCACTGAATGAAACATTTGGGAAGGAGATGAACTCCTACCTGTGATAAGGAGGGACTGGCTTTAGCGGACATGGAGGTGTCCCTACTCTTATGTGTTTTGGGCATTTCAAATTTTACATGGAGCAAGCAGCTCTAAGCATGCAAGGAGAGCTGGGAGTGGCAAATCTCCAGTTAGAGATAAAACCTACTGTGGACACTACCACATGCAGTTTAGGTTTGCTGCCAGTTACAGCTACGGAGTATAGCAGCCCAGGATGTGCCATGTTGTGCTGTATTGGTTTTTTCCTCCTCCCTTTGTAATGCACATGCGGTTTTAATGAACAGAGGTTTCTTACCTCCCCAGGACATGCAGTACCATCTTAACCTATCTGAAAACACAGTAAAGTTCAATAAGCGTTGTGAAACTTTCTTGAGGTCATGTAGGAAATTGGTGACAAAATAAGCATCAAATAATCAGCAGTTAGAGCTTCCAGATTTAGATCTACCAGTTGATCTCAGCCTTTTTATATGCCTGCGTGTCCTAGGAAGCACATCACACACATCTGGGATTATCTTGTTCAGTGGCACCAGTTAACTGAGGCTAAAGTGATGCCTGTTGCGTAGCAGGGAGCAGCAGGATTGCATTGGGGGTGAAGGCAGCATTGAGGTGGCTGTGAGGCAAAGAGCACGAGCTGGCACATGTGTTCCTTCCCACTGGTTGGGGTTTGCTGCTGTCCTGAATCAGATTGGCCCATGTTGAGCACTCCTGATGAACAGGGCCCCAGCTGCTGCGGCCGCAGAAGCGTGCGCAAGGCAGGCAATGAAAAGTGTTGCACAACCCAGTATAATTGAACCACATGCTGAATAAATACACTTTTGAGAACTCTTTTGAAGAGATGTTGCCTAATTAATCCTGCAGGGGGTATAATATGTATATTTTTGAAATCCAGTTTTAGCATCGTGCAATTAGCTTTTATGGCCTAAGGATTCTGATTTAAGACATTCTTTAGTTACAAATGGTAATCTGTTTTAATTAGAAATGCAAATGTATTTTAGATCCAAATGTATCTGAGTGGTACAATGTAAAAAGATGATTCACAGCTAATGCCACTGAAATGCCTCAAGTCTGGTATTCTTTGTACCTTCTGTAGTTTGAACCACAATATTCAAACACCACTCTGAGCTAAAGCATGTGGAGGCTGATTTCTTTAGGAAATGGGATAAGTATTAATCAACAGGGATCCTTTCTAGAGCAGCAGAAGGAAAATCATGGCTTTAGGCAAGGAGGTGGTAAACACTTTGAAAGTTACAGTAGTAACTTCAGCTCTACTGCAGCAGAGTGCATCTCCTGCCAGGGAGCAGACAACAGCATCTTAGTTGACTCTGTCTTAGTATTGTGGAAATTACTCAGGCTTGAACATCTCTGACTGTTCAGGGAGGGCTGTAGCTGCTCAGAGCTGTGCTGCTGTAAAATTTGATCTGGCAGTGTGTCTAAGAAGAGCCTCAAGGAAGGCAAGCTCCAAACAAACACATAAAGGCTAATGCTTGATGAATATTCACTGCAGCTGCTTGTCCTGGAGATATCAGGCAGGCGAATGTCTGATGCCAAACATACAAGTAAGAAATCACCCGTATTCAAGAAAGTTTTTCCACAATCAAAGAGCTTCTGCTGCTAGACCAGTCCAGCCTTTGCTGTTGTGTTCAAATAAGTGTCTCTTTTTCGTAATTACTTTGAAAGATGAGGCTGAAAGAAGGAAACTACTCAGCAATAGTGAAGGTGGCTTTTGTGATGATAATTGCTTACTAGATATATTGTTTGGTAGAGCATTTTTATTTGTTATTAGACACAGTGATACAGTTGGGAATGAAGCAGTGCAGTTATGTAGTGCACCTCTCTGCATCTCTGCTAAGCTGGACATAGGATTTTTCCCATGAGGAGGCTGCTGGCAAGGAGCAGTGATGTAGGCACAATAAAAGCCATGGGAAGCTTTGTGTGGCCATCCAGGAATCAAAATCAGTAAGTTTCTTCAGTCTAGCCTTATTGGGAAATCTGGCAGCTAGGTTAAGGGACTTGCACAGCTTCAGAGGGCTGAGAGCTCAGCAGGGTTCTGCAGAGAGCCCTCCTGTTCTCATGCAGCAAATGCTCCAAGACTTCAAGTTCCTGTCCCATCTTTCTTGCTAACACAGAGTGTAGTAGTGGTTTTTGTCACTTGAAATTGATAAACTTGTTGACTGGCATAACTTGCAGAACTGCTCCCTTTTCTGGAGAGCTGTCAAACGAGTAATCAAGGCTGAGATCGCGTAAGCCTGTTATATGGGATGGCAAGTGATGTTCTGATTTTCCTACTTAAGCTGAGTGAATTAAAGCTTCCCACAGGCCTAACTGATAGTCTTGAATGTGTAGTTAAAAGTCTTCGAGCTGCTTAGCCATTTCCCTGTGCTGTGTTCAAAGAGCAAAACATTGCAAGCACCAGCAGTTCTTATCTGTGTGTTTTATTTCCAAACCACTGTTTGCATTTACTTCATTTGTTACTTCTTTTAATTCATCCCAACCACTACCTTTGCTGTGAGCTTGTTTTTTCTGCTAGTATTTCTGGAGGACAAGGGCATGGAGGAAGCTGCTTTGGGCACCAGCCCTGGAGGCTCCGGCTGCAGTGTGTCTGTCGTCAAACACCCCAACCTCGTTGTTCTTGGTGGTTACGTGGTGTCCACTCTTGCCTACACCACCTGCAACTTATTCTTATTCCGTTCTTTTCTTTTCAGGGGCTGTCAGAGCCTGAATAATTTAAGAGTGAACAAATGAGAGACGTTCATGGAGGACTCTGTTCTTACCTAGGCACAATTTGACAAGCATGTAGATTGCCTTGGGTTTCCACTGCACCTACCACAACTTTACTAAGAGAAAAGCCCCCCCTTCCTAGACATCTGTGTTACTCTTGCTTAGTAAAGTTATTCAACATCATCGCCTTTGGAATTGGTTGGTAAATGGACAAAGACTTTCTCTTTGCCCGGAGCTCCTGACAGCCTCCAAGTACCAAAGAGAACTCCACAGCACTAGAAAGCAAGATACAGCTGCTGAATGTTGGAAGCTACTGCATTTGGCAAAAGAAGCTGACGCTAAGATGCACACAGTTGTGTTTGTTTGTTCTGCTTGTTTTCTGTGCTCTCTGAGCTCTGTGTGTGCCTGGAAAGTTTAATGACCAATCCCTTCTTTCTCAACATGCAGTGTTTCTTCCTATCCCAAAAAGCTTTGGGTTCTGTTCTTGCTTTTTTTTCCAATTCCAATTTATTTTGCCACTGGTATTCTTCTGTTGTTTCCATGAGGAATTGGTTGGGTGCATAGCCACAGTTTCCTCTGAGGCAGGGAGACATAAATACAATATTCAGATGTCGTCCTCCTCTACCCTTATTCAGCAGAGTGGTCCACCTTGTCATAGACATCGCTGGCTTCAAGCATAAGGCAGAGTTGACTTTTGCGATGATGTCATTTAACTGAGAAATTACTTCAGAATTCTTACAGTAGCTCGATTCGGGAGCTGGTGAATGAAGCTGACCCTTGACACTTTGTGAAAGAATAAGGCCTGTGTTGTACCAACAGCTGCTTGGAAACCATGTGTAATAAAGTTTGGTTTTGTGCCTACCACTAGGATAAAAGATGGTATTTGCCAACTTTAGTACCCTCACACTCCCAGCAGAGCAAAACTGCTTAGATCAAAGTTTAAAAGTCTGCTTCTATGTGGGTGTCTAAGCGTTTCACAGTTCCTTATGCTAAAAGTAACAGTGTACTTGCAAAGACCAACAAATGCTGCTCTTCTTGTTCAGCTTCACACATGACGTTTTCCCTCTCATTATCCTATATAGGTTTCCATAGAGGTTCAGGGTTAAAACTTTTTTATGGAACATGCATAAATCTCCTGTCAGAAGTATACCAAGGAGGATTTTAGCGTTGTGTTTGGAGCTTTGTTCTTTTTGCTGCTAGCAACACTTATGGGAATTTCAGGGTCGGGGATTATTATATTTTTGTCACAGAACGAGGACAGTGTAAATAAAAAATGTAAAGTAGAACTTAGAGAAGTGCTTCAACAAGTTGTTTGACTAAATTGAAATAAATGTTGATTTGTTCAAAAACAAACCCAAGAAAACATGCCCTTTCTGGATCTTGTTAGTCTTGACTTTTTATTTTATTTCTTTGCTAAAGTGAAATGTGTGTCTTTTGAGTCCAGAAATCTGCTCGCCCAGCTGTGAGGCATTACAGGGAGGCTGTTGTGATGTGCTCTCCCAGCAAATGCATTTGGCTCGCTCTCACTGTGCTCTGGGCTGGGACGGGACATTCACTGGGTGCAAACCCAAGGCAAGAGAATGGGTGAATGAAATAGAGTGCATAGAAATACTGCAACTGACCTCAAACTCTGCTAAGTGCGGCTACTGCTCTTTCTCTGAGCTTTTCCGTACCCTTTTATTCAGTAAAAACCTGTTCTAAATAAAAATTGTTGCTTTGTTGAGGACATAGGAGAGGACTCGAGATAGATCGATAATGTGCCTATCTCTCAGTATTTTGTGATGGAGTATCTCACTTACCAGTGGGTTGGTGGATTCACTCTCTGGATGTCTGTTCTCTTATTATTCCTGTCCTGGACTTATGTGAGGGGTCAGATGGGATTCTGAAGCAGAATGAATTTATTAGGCCGATAAATGGAAAGGCAAAGACCCAAACCACTCACCAGAGAAGTGGTAGATACCCATCACAGTTGTAAGCTTTTATACAGAAACATGTTTCAGAGTGGGACACCCAGGGAGGACCGTAGATGTTTAGGTTGCTGTTTAAGTGCTTGATCCTTTGGGCTTGAGTTACAAACTCTCCTGAGAGTCTCTTCAGAGGCACAAGGACGTGTTCTGCCTTCATGCACGGCAACTCCTCAGTTAAGTGCTGATCTGTATTCATCTGAGGACTCATCTTCCTCTTTTTCCTGTGTTCTTCCTACAGTCACCTCTGTGAAAGCCAATAGCTTTCCCACATGAAGCAGCAGATACAATAGAGATTACTTCTGTAGCTGTTCCTCTCTCAATAGGCACTCTTGGACAGTAACAGAGTTGTGTTTTATTTCAGCAGACTCGCTCTCTGTGCCTTCCCCTTGCGCTGTTCCTCTCCCTTGGGATGCCACTCACTCATTCAGCACGCTCTCAGGATTTCAGTAACTTTTCTTGCAAGGTCTCTTGAGACTGCACGCCTCTCTGCTGTTTCTTCAGGCTTTTGGTTTTATCTCACTCGCTGATACTTTCCCAGAACTCCAGTGACTTTTCTCTGACCTCCAGGAACTGGAGCTCTTGAGCCCTGACACTCCGACTGGCACAACTAAGACCTGGAGACTACTTTGGGATGTCAGTTTTCCCAGCACATGCTGGATGAAAGCTGCATCTGAGCAACACCAACTAAAAATAAAAGCTATTCAACTGAAGCTAGTGGCGGGTTGCCATGAGTTATTGCTCATTAAAGTGAATTTTCAGATGCTTAACTTCAGCTAATCATTTCCTGCTGAGAGATCGGCTTGGTATGAAACATTCTCAAATGTGGGAAAGGGGGTTCACAATAACTAAATTTAGTTAAGGGTGTAATTTCCTTGGACTCCCTCTGTAGTTAATGGAAAGAGAGAGGCTCCTACAGGGGGTGATTCCCATTCCGTATCACCCTTGGGTAGAACTGCCCGCATCTCCTTGGCTGCTGAGAGCCTGGGGTGAGCTGCTACCTGACACAAAATGAGCTTCCCCCAGTAACTGTGTTTGCCCCTGCTGTTTTCCTCAATTTGGTTTTCTAAAAGTTTGGAAGTGAGGATCAGGAAGTTGAATATTGAAACCAACAGATCAGTGACCATTTTCTAAAGGCAAAACCAGTAAGCAAAATCCCCCAGGATGCAGATCAGTCTGTCCTCTTGCCTACATCCAAGAAATACCCGCTATTCAATGAAGAAGTAGTGTGTTCTGAATATTGTGTGATTAATGTAGGGTTTAGTCCTCATTTTTCCTGGGTTTTTTGGAAGTTAGTCTTGCTCGTATGTTTGACAGTGAAATGCAAAGTTGAATTTTGAGTTTTTATAATACAGTGGTTGGAAAGTTTGTCAAGTACATCTGCATTTACCGGTAAGGACTGTTTTCTCTGTTGGAGTAGAAATTTGTGCATGAAATATTTAACTGCATACCCCTCTTTTTGGAGTTTGAACAAGAAGTCATTTCATCCACATAAACTGTGACAATCCTGCCAGATTGATTTGTGCCTTTTGACATTGCGTCCAACTTGAAGCTTCTAATGTTAACTGAAAGGCACAAACAGAATATTCATTTGAACCATCTCAATACTGCTCCTTTCCAGGAGATTATAAAGTCAGGGAGGATATTTGAACTTCAGAGTAAAATTTTCATTTAGATTTCACTGGCTTATTTTGACCATGTCTTTAACCTCTGGTGTGAAGCCGGGTCCTGGGTGGTCTCATCTCATTTTTCCCTCAAACCGAAGCGTGGGGCAAGTCTGCCGTTGGACACATGTAGAGCAGCTGAGCAGAGCTGGGAGTGGATGGGGAGGTGTGGAGGACTCTAGGGCGAGTTTTGCAATTCCATTGTAAAAGTTTAGTGTGCTTCTAATCTAAATGTCTTTCAAGCCAGTTGTCTTCTATCCTTGCCTGACATGGGTACTGAAGATTTCCTTGTGCTCACTTATTTTCTTTGCTGGAGCCTTTTTCAGAGGCAATGCTTGAGGAGGCAGTTTACCTGGTGACATTAAAAGCTGTTAGAGTCATTATTTACATTGTTCTGAACTAGTGTTTTCAGTTAAGGAATAGCTCTAAAGTGACTTTGTATTTATCCAGATGTTGTTACTTCCCAAAGTTCTGCAAGTCCATGCCAGGTTTTACAGGCGGAATAGGCTTTATTGCTAAAACTGGGATTGGTACTGTCATCTGCCTAAGCCACAAAATTTTGTAACTCTGACTTGTGCCAATAAAAATGTTTCACTGAATATGTTTTGGACATTCAATACAAAAGCACAGAAGAGACCAAAGAAGCAGTGTTCATACCTCTTTCTGCTATCTTTGCATCTGCCAAGTAGAGCTTTCACCCTGAAGTTCCTCAAGCAGATGCAAAGTGGTTCTCACAGCAGCGTTTCCCCAGGGAGAACATAAAGCCTCAAGGGGCTTGAGAGCTGTGAACTGGAGCCTTCAGCCTCTATGGTGAAGGAGATGCTCTTGGAAAGGGCAGGAGAGGGTGCATTTTGATGGTTTAGATACTTCTTGCTTGCTTAGTGTGAAATACTAACATAACGGCTTTGTTTGTGCATAGGGTGGGTCTAGATGACTCCTGTTTTCCAAGGTTTTCTGGTAACAAAGATTCCCGTTCTTCAGGAAGTAATAGCTAGAGTAAAGACTGAGTTAGTCTCATGTATGCATCTGATTAAATTCTGACTTTGTCAGAAATATTATTTTTAGGAATCCTTAAATATAGGAAATAGGCTCTGTTGAGCACCGTACGGTTAATTTATGTGCCTGTTTGTCGGATTGTCATTATTGGCTTTCATTCATGAGTGAATTATTTCTGAAAAAAAACCCTAGTTGTTTTAAACGCACGTGCTAATAGGATTACAGAGTTCCATTTCTGCTTCATCTTCTTTGATTTCTGTGAAAAAGTCCTTTTCTCTTAGGCTATGTTTCTGGGGTAAGAAATGGAATCATACTTAAATCAGAAGCAAATTCACCTCTTTCTCACCTAAAGCAAGATTGTGTGCCGCCATTGTCAGCTGTCTTTATTGCTACATTCTGTATTAACTTTTGGTTGTGGACGCATATTTCATACTTATCATAGATAATTTGTGGTTAATATGGATCAGAAAGAGAAGCCTGATGTTTTCTTCTGATTTGCTCTGAAAAGCTTTTCCCTTTTCCTGTAAAAGAGCTGAGTTCCTGCAGATGAGTCCAGTGCTGCATGAGCCTGATCAGACAGACCTCCTCTCCCATGCATGCTCTGGGAAATAGGGAGGTAAAAATAAAGTGCCTTGTATTTCTGTTCCAGCAGTAATTCTTACTGACTCAAATGGGAATACAACTGTGCGTCTAAAACAGATCTGTGAGATTTTCATTTTTCCTTTCACGTAAAGTTGCACGGAACTGGAACCTTCCATTTTTCAAGTGAAAGAGTGGTGTTTTTATAGATGTCTGTTCATTTGACCAACGATAACAAAGATTTCATGCCTCCTGCAGTGCAAAAGCTCTGAATTTTAAAGCTCTTTGGTCTGGCTAAGTATCTGTCACAGTCCTATTGCCAGAAGTTTCTTGAAGATTTGCTTAGGGTTGTTTTGGAAACCATCATTTCTTCTGTCTGAATGAATGGTTTGACCAGGAAATCAATCTAACCACACTAGTCTGCTGACCTCCCTTACACTCCTTTTGCCTCACCAGATACCTTTTTTAAGATGCGTGCATCCCAGAGCAGTGGTGGCAGGATAACTGCTCACTGCAGCTCTCTGCCAAGCCCAGGCATTCCTGCAGACCTGCTGCAGCGTGCAGGCAGCCGCTGCTTCGCTGGTCCTTGTGGGCTGTGGCTGCTGCCTGAATTACCACACAATGCGCCAATGCGTCTTTTTCAAAGTAGTCTGGCTTTTCTTAAGCAAACCCTGTTTCCAAATAGTGCTCCCAATAGAGTTTGTGGAGCTCATATGTGCTAGTGCTTTGCAAGAAAAGCACAATGACATGTCATCTCCATCTGCTGGACCCACTCGGTATCTGGATCTCAGGGCAGTGTCAAGTGTCGTGATTAGTGTGTTTGCAGCCACATGTGCCACAGAAGCAGTGAAGCTGACACAAGCACAGCTTAGGAGGTTGTCTCTGCAAAGTATTTCCTAGCAGATTTTTTGTGCTGCATGTCTTTTGTCTCTCATTTTGTGAGCTCTGCTCTTGAGCTCCACTCCTGCCTCTGTGCCCATGTTGAGGTGACCTGCTTTATGTTCAAAGAAAATCATTCTCAGCAGGGCTGGCAAACAGCAAGTGTGACTTGCTAGCAAATATGTCCATATTTGCCATTCCTCTATAGAAGAAAAAGAAAAAAAGGTTATGAATATTGTGTGTGGACTCCCAGTGTGGTTTTTGGATAGTGCATGTTTGACAATGATGCGAAGTGGGGTGATGAGGTGAGAATGCTTTGTACATGCATAGGGTGCTGGGTAAGGCACACTCACACCACCTCAAGGGGCTCTCGTGGAGACTGGGGAGCAGGGAGATTTATACCAGACTTTCTCTTCCAAATTCCTGCGTATGCTGCAGCCAGTGGAGGCTACATTACCGCATAAAGGTGAGATAAGGCCACATTTCCAGTCTCAGGCTGCACAGGCCATGCAAAACCCAGGTTCTGTCCCAGAAGCCTTGCGGTGGTTGGCTAGGGCACTTCAGCAGACAAGGAGAAAGAAGGAGACTTCTTATCTGCCAGGGTTGCATACAGCATGGCACGAGCAAGATTTAGTAACCCCCTCGGTAAATAGACTTTTTCATCACCAAAGTCATGGCCTTGGGTGGAAAAATCTGGAGCCTCATTCAAGTGGGATCAGTACACAGTGTAACACACCTCCCCCTGGAAACCTTTGAGTTGGCTTTCATCATTGCTTATGGCTCTGGAGGTCTGATGTTCAGTCTGCAGAGATTTCCTGGTTCTAGGTTAAACATCAGATAAAATTCCTGCCATCTGGCAGGGTGGACTCTGGGCCAGCTCAGGACTTGGACTGTTTCTGCCCACCTTCTGCATTCACTGAGATCACAGGGCATAATGACTGACCATCACTTCTCCGGGATGGCCTTGACCGAGGAGTGGTGCAATGTGAGAGGTGCTGTTTGTCTGTCCGTGCCCTGGTCATGGCTGTGCCACCTGGGGAGAGGACAGGGAGGCAGCAAGGCTGGGATCTGGCCATGCTTGTAAAACCAGAGGTGTTTTCTGGTGGGAAGGGAGGTCCCTGTGTCTTCCATCATGGTCTTTGGGGTTCCTGGGTTTGACCCTGTCTTGAGTCTGCCAGGCAGAGTTGAGGATGTCCGTCTCGGTAACAAATCCTTGGGGGGTTGGTGTCCCAGGCTCCAGTTAGCCTCCTGTCAGCTACCATCCCTCACTAAAACATACATTGCCAAGGTGCTGTCATGGAGGTAAAGGTTTGGACTATGTCGCTTCCAAGACGTAGTAAAAATCTTACTGTACGTTAATCAACCGATATGTGGGAAGATCAGCTTGTCCTCATTTCTCAATCTTCCCCCAAAGAAGGCAGTGAGTTGATGATACAGCTGCTTGCTCCAAATCATCCCCAACAGTAGCAGCCTCTAGAGTGTGATTACTTCCAGCATTTGTGCTTCCATGACTGCAGCCTGGCTCCCTTTGCACCACCAATTGCCCAAGTTAATCCTCCTGCAGCGACAGTGGCAGCACAGTCTCCTGAGGGCGCCCATCTCCTTGGCGAGGAGACCTCAAGCCTCCCTGCTGCCTGCAGGGCTTTCGGTGCTGCTGTGGGGGATGGAGGGATGACAGCACATGGAAAATCAAAATCACCGTCGTGAAACCCTGAATGCTGCTGACCCAAGGTGTGCTGATAAACTCCCAGAGCATCACGTGGAGCCTGTGAGAGGAGGCTATCTAAAACCTGTTGAGTGGAATATAATCTGGCTACTGACAAATACTATCTTGTGGTGGCTGATTTAATGCTACTTCGTGTGCGTGAAATAACATCAACAGGGGCTGGCTATAGCCTGGGCTTTTGGAGATAAGACTGCTGCTTTGTCCTTACAGAGGAATGTCAGGAAAAACTCCAGCAGCTCCACCTGGGATCCATCCTCCCCCCAGCCCCACTCACACTCCAGTCATCAGAAGATGGGTTATTTGGATTTTCTTCCTGTCTGGGAAATGAACTTTGACTTCCTCTGGCTTGTTACAATTATTTCCTTATGTTCTAAAAGCCTAACTTTTTATCCCAGTTGACTGCTTTCTGATGGTGAATCTTACAGGAGTGTGACAAGTTCTGAATTCTGTAAAAGAAATTTCTTCTTAAACTATGTGGGATTAAACAATTGCTCCTGGGGAGAGAGTTGTTTTGTCATGATTTCATAAAGGTGAAAGCAATGCAATTTTTCCTAAAGGGCATTTGAGAAATCTTCAAGCAACTTGTTTGCTTTGTTTTTAAAGATTTATTGACATTGGCACATCCTTAGTCTGTTGCTCTGAGGGGGAGGAAGATGGAGGTTGCACCCGCTTCTGAAGTGCTAGTCTGAACATGTGTATTGATAATTGTGGTTGAGTACAGTTCAGCAGCATCTCCTGCTTGGATATAATGGAAATATTTTCTTTTAATTTTAAGCCTACCTTATATCTCCTTAATATGAGTTTCCTTCAGTTTGAAGAACTTGTTATCTTTTGTAATTTCTTATTCCAGTTTCTTAGTTCCAGGGAAGGTGTGAAGGCTTCTGACAAATTACTTTCAGGGACAAAGGAGATAATTTTAAGGTGCTTCAAACAACCTTCAAAAGTTAATAAGTAGTCTAACTAACTAGTGTCATTGGGGTCTGGAAATGGCTGAGAAACAGTTATGGAATCAGAACTGACAAAGTGCTGGTGGCTGTCAAGTCTCCTGTAGTAATCTGCTTCTTGTGCTTATCTTCTTCCTGGCAGCTCTCAATGAAATCTGTGGGAAGAAGCTGAGAAATTTAGCACTTAGCCTGAGTTTCATAATTTGACAAAAACTAGATAACTTTACTGTCTGCAGTCTTTCATAAGGAGACATAGCTTGGTAGGAAATGAGAGAAGTGTGTCAGATTGTGAAAAATGCCCGTTGCAGGGCATATTCCTCTGTCTGGCATGCAGTAAAGTTTGTACAATGTCCGTAGGTTGCAAAACCTTTCATTGAGGCAGCTTGTTTTTCATGCTTAGGACTGACAAGTGTTTGATGTGCACTAAGAAATAGAGGGGGGTACTGGTATGATCTCTCACCTCATTTTTTTCTTCCAGATGCGTATTCAGTTTCTTCTAGTGACAATGGGGGCAAGTCTGATTCAGTGGCCAACTTACAACCTCAGCCATCCCTCAACTCCATCCAGAGCTCTCCTGGCCCCAAGCGTTCGACCAACACACTGAAGAAATGGTTGACTAGTCCTGTGCGCCGGTTGAACAGTGGGAAGACCGAGAGCAACATCAAGAAGCAAAAGAAGGTGCGAGATGGCAGGAAGAGCTTTGACCTCGGCTCACCAAAGACTGGAGATGAAACCACTCCTCAAGGAGACAGCGCGGATGAGGTGTGTGTTGGTGCTTGTTGCAGAAAAGACCATATCTCTGATAGTCTCTTCTGCAGTATATGATTCATACTTGAGTAAATACCCTTAGGGTCCAGAGGGAGCAGCGAATCATATGTAAAATAGAATTGATTGAACTTGTGTTGCAAACAACATTGTCATCCAAAGAGCAATGGAATACATAGAGACCAGCATTTCAGAGCCTGCATATATTATTGTGCTTTGACTAGATAGCCTATTAAAAAGCTGCCAAGGATAGAAATAAAGTTATTCTTGGACAGCTGTTATCACCTTTTGCAGGGTTTCATATCATCTTTATCCTGCCATGACAGTGTAATTCGTTATTGAAAGAAAACCCTCAAAGAAATAGCCATGTTTCTGTTAAATCTGCTGTGTATTTGTAGCAGGAATTTCTCTGCAGGTACTTTCTTTGCCAGAATGGCTCTTTCCTGATAAAGTGAATAAGAATTATAAGTCAAAAACCAGAGAAGATTCTAAGTGAACCCAAATAGAGGAATACATTTTAAAACTATACTTTGAGGTGTTTTCATTTAAATTAAGAAATACTTTTCCATCAGCACACAGGCAGCTGTAACTGCCTTAGCTGCTTGCATGACCTATAAACTGTATTTCTGTAACTCTTAGAATGCACCAGGATTAACCAGCAAAACTTTATGTCTTTATTGCTTCTCTTCCATGATGCTCAGCGTTACCTACAATTCTCTCCACCCAACACAGTATTGAGACAGTATTAGTATTAACAGACTCCAAGCATGGAGGTAGGGCTCAGATATCTAAAAGGACAAAAGAAAGCCATTCCTGCTTCTAATTTTATTTAACTTTTCTCCAGAAGAGCAAGAAAGGTTGGGGAGAAGATGAAGCAGACGAAGAGTCTCACACACCTCTTCCTCCTCCTATGAAGATTTTTGACAATGATCCAACCCAAGATGAGATGGTAAGGCCTCCTCTGCTGTATCATTTTGATTTTTAGGTGCATTTCTCAAACAGCCATCTCATTCACCTATGTGTGAATCCTAATCTTAATACCTTTCACTGACTGGATTTACAAATAATGCTGGATAAGCATTTTAGCTCTGGCGTCCAATTTCATGACAGGTCAGTCTTGTGCTTGTATTGTGTGTGGTCAGAAATTCTATGCAGGCTGATAACATATGTTCTCCATGTGTGTTTTAAAAGTGCCATTAGTGTCTTATCAGTAGCAGGAAAGATAGTATTTGTTGGCAGTCTGGGCCTGAGGAGCAGGACAGATGCTGGAGTCTGCTTGAATCCAGAAATCCCCTGTTTACCAAGAGTTAGATTGCTCTGGCTGCCCTCTCGGGCTTTGTGTGTGATTAGGGTCCAGGAATGTTGTCAGCGCGTGCATTCTCCATTTTCAAGTGTTTTAAAATTTGCACATGAAAGAGCCACGCAGTGCTATAATTTGGCATTTCTAGCGTATGTGGCCAATCATCACTGAATGTTCCATCAGCTCTGGTTAGTTCAGAAGCCCACAAAGTATCTGAAGTCCCTCTCAGGAGGGTGGGGAAAGGCTTTGTTCTGCCCATATTTGTGCACCACGTTGTTGGTAATTCTCTGATGTTAGCTGGGATCTGTTGAATGTTAAGTCAGAATTTGCTGTGGTAGATGGTCCAGCAGCTTGCAGAGTCCTTTAGTTACTCGCTTGGACTTGAGGTGAGAATCTGTGACTACAGCTATGATAGCGGTTTGTGTTCACAGTCAGTGCAGGTCCCATCTGCATGTGTCCCCCCCAACCCTTTCCTGGTGCTGTCGTCTCCCTTGTTTAGCTCCATCCATCCTCCTGTTTAGATGTTTCTTGCTTTCCTGCTGGCATCTGTTTTTAGCACTGCCACTTCTGTATCTCTGCCCTCTGATTGTAATTACTGCATGCAAAGAAGCAAGGATAGGGGAGATTAATAAATTGTCAGAAACAAAACAACCTAGAATGTTTTTGGGAAAGATTCAGGCAGGAGTTTGGAAACAGAGAGAGAGAAGGGCGCAAATATTTCTGGGACTCGAGCAGAATGATGAAGGAAAGGATCTGGGGGCTTGCTGCTAATCTGTCAGGAAATGTTATGACATTGTGGTGGCAGCAAGACCAGAAGGAAACAGCTGGAGTAGCGGATTCCTGTCCTTTGAGTGCTCCACGCGCTCCTGGCTGTCTGGCAAGGGGCAGAGGCGAAAGGTCAGCAAAGCTGGGCTGTAGTGGATCCATGCCCAACACAATAGCAGTTGCTCCTGGCTTTTCCCCCTTGGTCTTTAGCTGAATATTTTGGGGTTAGTTTGCTTTTTGGTTTTGGGGGATTGTTCTGTGATTTTTTTTAAAAAGAAATAAAGCTACTTTAGCTCGGGTCACTGTTTTTGATTTTTAGCATGCCATGTGATTTCACTATTTCTTAAATACATTTCTGACAGTGCCAATGTTGTGAACTAAACTATTTTCTGCTCCAGATGTCTAAGCTTTATAGAGTATTTTGGCATCCTGTTTCTTCACCCATTCCTAAAAGGGAAGATTAAATAGAACAAGATGCATCTGAAACCCTTGGTCTCTTTTTCTTTCTCTACTCCTTTTTTTGTCGCAGGGGAAAAAAACCTAAGCTCACAAACATGGCTCCTGAATTCTCTGGCACAGGAGCACCACGTTGGCAATGTTTGAGTCATGCTGGAGCCAAAAGCTCTCTAATGGTGTTAATTTGGGCAGAGGTCCCTGCTCATGCCCTGCTACTGCTTACAAGCATGGGCTGTTGGACCAGCAGCCACGTGGGGAAGTAGCAGTAATAGCTGGGAGATGGTACAGGGGCTCGCATATTTCCCTAAACCCATCTGCAAGGCAGCAATAATCATGCCTTGCTGCTCTTAGAGGCTCTTATAAAGATAAATTGCAACATATCTTCATATTAGAAATTCATAATTTACTGCCTGGGCAATAGAAATACTGTTCTCTGATTTGCCTCACACTAACCAGACTCTCATCAATCACAGTTTTACTTTACCCTGATAGACCTGTAAGCAGCAAATGTTTCCATGTCCCCTTCAAAATGTTGCAGTTATTTACTTTTTGGATATATTGAGCAATTTCAGTTGTAAGTGAGAGCAACAGCTGCTTAGTGTCTCTAAAAACTGGACTCCTCCCACTAGAATGGTTATGTTTGATGGTTATCGTCTACGTATTTGTATGTCTTCAAAGTCCATATTTCCAGTCTTTTTTCCTAGACATGTCTGTCCGCATTGCAGGTGAAACAGGCAGTCTGAGCTTTTACATTTGTATGAGATTCCTGCATCACCAGCCTAATTCTTAAATTATCAGTCTGATTACCTGTAGTTTTTGTTGTTGTTGCAATTAGAACTGTTGATTAGATGTATTATTTGTGAAAGGTGAGATGACAAGTGGCAAGATGTTCACTTTTATGCTCTGTCACAAGGCTTCTGGTTGGGATTGGTCTCCTTTGCCTTTTTTTTTTTTCTGCTCCTGGGGCTGTGTCACTCAACATAAGCAACCTCCCCAAAGGGCCACTTAAAGAGGTGGCCTGCTGCCTAATTCCTGCCATCTCATTTCCACATCTCACTCCCCAGCACTATTTAATCTCAGATGCGTGTTTGTTGGCACCTGTACAGTGACTTTGCTGGAATAGTTGCTCTCCAGAAGACCTTTACTAGGGAACTGAGAGATGAATAAGCTTTTTAATAATTCTAATAAAGAATTTATTAAAAAATTGTCCGTGCTTAGTTCACATCAGTCTGCCAAAAGCAGGTTATCAAAGGGTTGATAATTTTAGTCAGTGCTTCTATTCCATTCAAAAATATACATCCGGGTGAGCTAATAAATATCTATTTCCATAGCTATTGCTTGAGTTTGGGTTTTCAAAGTGAGATTTCTTAAGTCAAGGACCAAGGGGTGAAGATGACCATATAAAGCAAAATTCTTAAACTGAAGCTGAGTAGTTCACATAGAGACTGGTCTTTGCAGTGCCATGGGGGCTGCTTGGGTAGTACGTTAATGAGGTCTCAGTGTTTCTGCAGCTATTAGCTGTGCCTGCCTGAATGTGGAGACATTCAAAGACACCACATGATGTCAGGCACCTAAAATCCAATACCTGCAAATAACAGACTGGCATAAAGAAGCAAAACTGAAAATATTCTGATTAATGTCAGTAAGGGGAAGTGGGCATCGCCAAGGAGTGTTTTTGCCCTCCTGTGACAGTTACCTAGGATAGATGATAACACATAGGGGTATTTTCTCTCCACTGATTGCATACATACTTTAGATTTCTGAAGGCGCACAAATGCAGTATCATCTAACTTCATTTGGAGATGCAGTTGATCTGTGGGAAAAGGAAGGGGAATTATTTGTTTCCCCCACTTCCCTCCTCTATTGCCTGTAACTCCACGTGTATCTTGTACTTAACTGTGTTTATTAAATATGTCTGTATGGTAGAGGGGGTGATTTCTTACATCTGCCTTAGGAAGATCAGTTTTCTAAAGCCCATAAGATCGTAGATGTCCTTTGAAGGAGGAACCAACACACGTTCATAGTATTACAGCCTGACTGTAAATTAACTTCAGTTCTTTGGTGCTATTCCCTGGTTCCCAGCCTTGGAACTGCTGCAGGGACATGTGCAGCCAGAAGCGGATGGCAATTCTGTGCTTGACTGATACAGCAACACTCACTCACCTGACCATGCATGTGGTCCTCTAACCCTCCTGCTCCCTTTCCACCATTGTTCTCCTGTCTCAGAAGCTGCTTCACTGACCACTGGTTTCTTCCTCCCTTCTCATCCCGCTAACTTGCGTTTCCTTTGCAACCTGGTGTCTTGCAGTCCTCTTCTTTGCTAGCTGCTCGACAGAGCTCCTCCGATGTCCCAACTGCTGCGGACCTTGTCAGTGCAATAGAAAAGTTGGTCAAAAGTAAGCTGGTAAGTTTAGTGTTTTGAAAACTGTGTACACAGCAAGACTAATGTGACTCTAGGGAAGGACTTTAAAGTCTGCCGCTTGTTTCTGATTCCCTTGCTTTTCACCTTCATCTGCTATGCCTTTATTAACCCTGTGTGCTCTACTTCTCAGCAGAGTGTCCAATATTTTTATTCCCAACATGAGATGAAGCCCACCTCTCATGGTGCCATGTAGGCTCTGCTCTGCATAGTCAAAAGGTGCTTTCAGAGTGGGCTTTGTAGAGCATGAGCTACTGTACTGTACTCTTTCTAGGGTCTTTTTGGTATTCTTTCAAATACGTTACGCAGTGGGACATTTTGTTTGTTTTGTTTTAAAGCTTGTTCTGTGCTGTGGGAGTTTTACTACTCAACATGTGAATTTGTTTGGTATTCTGGCATCCCTGAAAAGACCCTCTAAAGAGTAGAACTGCTTGAAGTATCACAGCTGTGCTTTAATTTTACAGAGCTTTATGTGTCACTTTTAATCTGCCTTGTCAACTCTTTCTGACAGGGAGTGGAAGAAGTAATAAAAATGCTCTGGGTTTAATTTGTTCAGAAATTTTAGTATTGTGCACTCTCACTGTCTGATCTCATGTCTGTTGGAGAATGAGTAAATGCTGTTTCATGTCTTGGCTTCTCTTGAGTTTCCCCTGAAACAGTTCAAAATGTTAATATCAAAGTTAAACATTTTTCTACATGTGCCAGGACCTCTAAAATTAGATAAATGTTTGCTTTGAATGAGTTTATTAACAAGTCAGGATTAAAGCAGGGTTATGATGAGCCTACAAAGGTTCATTTCCCTGTGTATACTGGAAGGATGAAGAGAGTGAAACGAAACAAAAAAACCCACAATGATCATTCACTTACTCTAAGTCTGTACAAGCAGCTTAATCTAGCAAATCATTTCAGAGGAGTTTGGTGTTTTCCCAGTCTGAGATGTTGGTACATGAAGATAGTCAGTGCTCATAGGGTGCCTGAGGAAGAGTAACTGGTGAAGGAGCTCTTTGTGACAAGGGAAACTGAGAAGGACATTCCCAGAAAATTTACTCAAAATAATTTTATTCCATCAAAACACTAAGAAATTGAAAAGTTTCATTAATGCAGCTAGATGTATTTTCAGATAATATTTTTTTTTCTCTGCTGCATGCAGGCTGTTAGGGCAATTGCAATTACTTTCCAGGGATTCTGGGCACACTTTAATTATTGTGGAATGTTATGATGTATCCATCTATTTCTTTTTCATTTTCTGTTTTACTTTACTAAAAAGCCTTCATTCTGTCTTTGGCAGAGAAACACTGACCATGTGTAGCCTAGTACTTGTTCTGATGGAGACACTAGGATGTTTTCAGGTTGTTTTGAAATAATTTTGAAGAGTCTTTTCCACCTTCTAGCAAAAGGATATCTTCTCTTTTTTAATGGTTTGGGAAGGGTGTCTTTTATCAACTTAAAACTGCTTTGTTGTGTTTCACTAAGTTCCTCAGGAAGTTATTGCTGAGTATTCTGCTGGGTTTTGCATTGTGGTGTTGAATGCAGACTGACTTGCAACAGAAGATAACATGGATGCTGGAGTTCAAGGATAATGTTTATTCTATCGTTCTTTGGGGTTTTTTTAGACCCTTGAAGGAGGATCTTACCGAGGAAGCTTAAAAGATGCCACTGGCTGCTTAAATGAAGGAATGACGCCTTCAACTCCCCCACGAAACCTTGAAGAGGAACAAAAAGCCAAAGCAATGAGAGGCAGGATGTAAGTTGTCTTGCTGGTTCTTCCTTCTGAAATGTGCACCAGAGGAGGACACATAGCTACCTTGAAAAAGTACTTTATAATCAGTGAGTGAGCAGGGAACTGGGAGGAAAACTCTGTTCTGCTGTCTTCTGTTTTATCTTAGCCTGTAAAAAATAGTATATAAAAGCACTTACATACCCAGGATGTTCATCATCATTCTTTAAAATGCACAGCTTTTACCTTACATAACAAATAGTTGTTACTGTAGAAGCCTCTGAACAGCTGGACGAGTATTGCTGAAGTGTTTACCTTAGTAATTACTGTATTGCAAGAGGTGAAACCAGCTTTCAAAGCAGAGTGTGTGTGATTGACCTTGTTAGCTACCTTCAAGGAAAAGAAAAGAGAATCCCTCTAGGATTTTTTGAATGAGAGAATGTTTTTTACCTTAGTTATTAGAATTCCCATGCATTTGTGGTGGAAACGTGTCACTGAAGAGAAAGTTTCATATGGGAAACCCTCATGTTCATGGTGATGGGAGAGAAAAAAATGACAGCCATCAGTGACAGCTCATGAAAGTTCTTTTTTAAAATTATCTGTACACTCTATTAAGTGTAACAAAAATAATATCTGTGCCTTCAAAACTTACCATGCTTAAAGCATTTATTAAATGCATAGTTCTGCTGAAGGACACAGGGAATTGGAGAAACAAGCAAGAATTACATGAAAGGAGCTCAAGTAGCTGTTTTATTTATACTGTCTCTTAGACTAACAATAGTAACTGTGGTTGTCTAATCAAATGGGAAGAGTGACAGTACATACAGGTCTCATTGGAGTATGATAAGGTAAGAAGCAGATGAGTAGCTCATTTGGGAAAGATGCCTAGCAGGGAAGGAAAATATGTCAAGGAAGGATAAGGAGGTAATCAAGTGCAGACAAAGAAGCAGAAACAAAGTATCACAGGTGTGTGAAATCTATCATTTTCTCCTGCAGTTTGTCATAGCAAGCCAGAGAAGCAATACAGTGAGGGACTGGATCAACTCCCAGTAGCAGGCAGGGTCATAATACTCCCAAACGTGTTTCAGAATGGGAGAAAGTTTCTACTAGACTGCTGACAGCCTTCACAAAGGAAACATGTCTGCCCACTCCTGTCTCCTAAAAACTCCTCAGTATTGCAGGTTCTTGGGTTTTCCCGGTAGCAGTTAATTAACTGTATAACTGCCAACAAACTGCAGGTTGCAGTTTTAGTGCAGAGACCTTTACCAATGTAAGCATAGATACAGTAATATATTCTAGTGTGCAGTACTTCTGGCAGGAGGACTGGCAGCATGCTACGTGTAATTAGCTGCCTCCATCCAGATTTCCTAAATGCCAGGATGTTTAGGAGCACCTGCTAATAGCTTTCAGCACAAGATATCTGTCTCTTCTCCGGCTCCATTGTGTCTCTGTTCTGTGTCTCATCGGCTCACTGTGTTTAATTCCATAGCCATGTGAGGCAGCAGAGCTCCAAACTTGAGCTGTGAACCCCCCCGCCATTGCCTACAAAATAGCAGCTGAATCCTTGCACAGTCATGGGCAGTAATTCCCTGCATCTCTGCCAGCACGTGCATGCCAACAGTTAGCCTTAGCGTTAGGAAGCCCCTATTCCATCACGCCTGATTGCTGCAGTTCTATGAGCAGTAAGGCGGTCAATCAAGTAGTGTCACTCACTGCAGATTTAGTACAGCATTATCAAGATATCCAAATATTCAGAGTTATTCAGAGGTGAGGAGGCTCTATCCTTGTTCCAGCTCATGCCAGTTTAAGTACAGCTGTGTAGTTAGTACCTACTGGTGACCAAGTCAGGCACTTGCCAAGTAACTGCCTGTACTTGCTTCATCTTATCGGGTGAGGAGATGACTGAACTTGAATTTTTGGCAGCATTTATTTTAGAAACCTTAAATTTGGGAGTTCTTCTAAGGTCCCGTGTCAAGGTAGGCTTCAGAGAACTGACAGGGTCAAGGTTGATTTTTCTGCTAGGAAGAAGGGAGGTGGCAGAATGCTGGTGCTGAGTTTAAGGTAAGGTGTGGAAGTGCAGACACTGGCTTCTAATAGAGGTGTAAATTTGCAGGTTTACTGTTTACCTAATAGGCACCTGGTTGATGCACTGATTTCCAATTCACATCCACCTGCCTGCATGTGCTGCAGCATCATATGCTACAAGTACCCACTGCTTCAGTTTTAGAGCAGGAGGCGGTCAGGTGTATCCCTGCAGTAACTCAAACTGAAGGAGTCCAGGTGTGGCAGAGGCAGTAGGCAGACGAGAGAGGTTCTCCCCGTCTTTGCAGCAGCTCTCTGTGTTTGCAGGGAGCAGTGTAGACGGAGGTGGTGTGTGCCAAAAAGTAACCTCCCAGCATGCCCCTGTACATGGAGGAGCCATGGCAAGCCTTCTGCAAGGGCACAGTAGGTCAGCCAGCGAGAGGGGACTGTACAGCATACGCTTGTTCAGGCCACATGCTGCTGCTTTGTACAAGAGCAGCCTTTTGCCCCGCACGTGTTTACTGCCCAGGCACACAACTTGCCAAGGCACTTTGGAGAGCACAAGCATTTGGCATCACTGCTGCCAGCCCTGCCTTCTGCCAAGGGGGCTGGATTTCACTCTCAAATGAACAAGAAGCTGTTTGACCTCTTCTTGCCACGTGTTTTAACCATCTCCTCCACTCTGAGCAAGGGATGCATTGAGAGCACAGTGGGAGCAGGATTTATTTTTTCAGTAACTCGCATAGCTGAGTCTCTCTTTGCAACGCCCCTCTACTTTTTTTTTTCCTCCCCTAGGTATTTTCAACCAGGCTTTTATCTTAGCACTATTTGCCCTCAGCCTTATCATTTCAAGTGGGTCAGTCTGCTGATTGATGTGAACAGAGTGATATTAGACATGAAAACACTCTTCTATCTTGTTAGCCTTGTTACTGCCATAGCAAACTTGAGCACAGATGGAGTTTATTTCTCACATGCCAAATCTATGTATTGGCGTAATTGAAAGGCAAACTGTCTGCAGCAAGCTGTAACTTTTTTTAATTGTCCTCGAAAGAACATCATGTGATTAGCCAGTTTGACTTACAAAGGAAGGACTTTTTTTTTAGCTTGCTGTTGTTTGCATGTATAGGACCTTCATTAGATGACTCTCCTGCCCAGGATTATTAGCTCTGAAATCAGATTAAAACATTTGACACAGACACACAGATTACTTAGTCTGGAAGATTAAGCTCTTCGTTATGATAGGAGGGGGATTTTTTTCTCCAAGTGTTTGAAAATTCCAAATTGAAACTTAACTAATGAATCTTGGGCAAAACCAGAGGGACTGGGGCACGAAATTCATTCCTACTTGCAGGATGTTTCCATCACTATCAGGAGGGCTGTGTGGGGAGTGGAGCAAAGAAGAGCAGAGAGGGTTAGTTCAAAGTACAGGCAGCTGGTTGTGCTACTGCTCTTGCATCACCCTGGGATGTGGAGGGAAAAGGAGTAGGAGAAAAGAGTGATTAGGAGAATTTGAACTACCCTGACTTGAAATGCAATGTTTTTGTCATTTACATTCCACTGAGCTGTGAGTGAGGAGAGTCATGTTACATGACCCGTAATGACAGTGGGGTAATATATAGTAAGAGGAACAAACAGTAACGTCAAGGAATATGGTCAAAGTGTGTGTTCTGTTTTGATTTAGGTTTGTCTTAAATGAGCTGGTACAGACTGAAAAAGACTACGTCAAAGACTTGGGAACTGTTGTGGAGGTGAGCTCAAGCAACCCCTGCTGTGCAAAATGTTTTCCCACTAAAAGCACCATGCTGGAAAGTGACAACAAAAAATACATCATGAGAAACAAACTGCTTTATTTTGCACCCCGCTTCCATGGTCCCCTTCTCATGTTGACAGAAACAAGAAGAAATGCCTCTGGAAACTATTTTTGTTTCCATCTAACAAATATTGTATTTTAGGTTTCAACTCCAGCATGCTAAGGTTTTTCTTGGCTACCCTGCTTGTGACAAACTCTTTCTGCTCTACTGCAGCCTGAAGGACAGTGGTGGAGAATAACTTACCATTCCTAGCACTTGTTTTGTGCATTTTTTGATGTCGTACTGAGTAATGGTAACACATACTTTACTTGATTATACACCTGAACTAATGTCCTATGTCTGAATACTTTTTCAAAAGCTGAGTTTGGATCTGTGCTGAGGCATGTGTGTGGCCCATTGTTTATTGTTTTGCAAAAAAGACTTGAAATAGAACATTGGGATTTTATTTTTTCATTTCCCCCTTTTTCTCAAAAACATTTGTAGTTTTTTTAAGATTCAGCTTGTAAAAACCTGGCTGATGCCTAGGGATTGCCTATTAAAGCCAACTCACATTCAGGGTCCAGTTTTATTCCCAGCAAGGACTCAGAACTGGAGGCATGTGAATGCAGTGAGCTTTCAGCAATGCTTTTGGCATTCACAAGTCCAAGGAGAATTATCAGCCCATCTAACAGTGATATTCAAGAGCTTCCAAACTTAACTTTGTGTTATCTTCTGTTTACATTATGCAGTGCTGGCAAACTTGGTGGGACTGCAGTGAACCAAAAGCTTATAAAGAAACTCTTAGGAGGTGTGGGAAATCCTACTCATGTGACTCTTTGAACTTACTGCTTGGCTTTGTTCTCCCACAAAAATATATGTGGTGAAGAATGGGAGAACTCTGTATAATCTGGCTTCTTCCTCTTACCAGAGAAGCAAAGAACTTGATAAACTACTTTTGTGTAACTTTTATCTTGTAATTGCACTTGTCACTTCAATTGCATCATGTAACAGTTTGTATAAACGTTGGAGATATTTGGGATGAATCCTTTAATGAATTTCTGGGTTTGAAACGTACAAAAAGTATTTTAAATGTTTCAGTGTAAAAAATCCTGACATTAAACTTCTGCTTCTTGGAAAAAATAAAAAAAGGTGTTCAATTATGTTCCCCCTTCAAATTAACCCGCTGCTAATCACTGATTATTAATCCTATAGGGCTTCATGAAGAGGATAGAAGAGAAAGGAGTTTCTGAAGATATGAAAGGGAAAGACAAGATTGTATTTGGCAATATTCACCAGATCTATGACTGGCATAAAGAGTAAGTGGTTTTGTTTATTTCCTTTTTAAGCACCTTTCTAACTGCTCATCCATAAAAGATTGGGATGTGTGGTGTTTTTATTTCTAAGCTGCTTTTAATTGAACATCAGCAGGTCATTCAGGGCTGAACTTCCAAAGGACGTATCCTCACTTTAAATGGTCTGTGTTGGTTTGTAAGTGCTGCTTAATAACTTCACAAATCATGGCTGCCTTGGATACTGAGAACATGTTCTAATTCATGCAGTTTTAGCCACAGTTTCATGATATACTAGATCCTGATATAGGGCTTTGTCTACCCAGTCAAAAATGGCACAACTGCGTAATAAGAAGCATTGATCTTGCATAAAATCATTTTTCCCAGTGAAAAAACCCCCTTTGGTGGGCTGTAGCTTTGTCTGGCTTCATGGAGGGTGTTTGTCATGCTATCTCTGATCACAGATACAGCTTGATTCTGGCTCAAACACCATGGAAGGAGTGTTGGTCAGGGTGGCGGGAATGTTGCACGGAGGGGAGTCTGCTCTGTGCCAGTGCTAGTGCCACTGCCAATGGGATATATATCTGTGGCCCATCCACAGCTCCTGACCTACTGCTCAAAAACAGTCCCAGCATGGCTGCCAGAGAGTTGTGACTTGTGATGTACTGGCTGGATCCTAAGGAAAACTACTGAGGCTGCCATAATTGTGTTTGTTGGGTCACAGCATAGGCTCAATTCATCCCAGTGTTAAGCAGTAGCAATGCTGGAAAGTTAAGGTTTCTTTCCTGTGTTGTGGTTCTCAGCAACATGAACATCCTCACGTGCAGCTGACAGTATCACAAAGGCTGAACAGACCAGTAGTATTTGCCTAGTAGGATAATAAAATACAAATACCTTCAAGACCCTTCTGGTGTGAAAGCTCTGACATGCTTTGGCCTAGCCGATGCTTTTGAATCTGAGTTAGAAGCTCTAGTCCTTAAAAATCTTACTCATACAAATAGATTTTGAAAAGCTGCTGGAAATATGAGGCTTATTTCAAACCCTGAGCCATTTCCACTGCAACTTTATGAACAGCAATGTCTTGTTTAAGGATAATATGGTCATCATTTCAACTCTGCTTCTCCAAACTACTCTACAGCTCCACCTAACTAGAATTTGAGCATGCGTCTCCAGACTTGAGCAGATCTGGATCTTCCCTCAGCTCTGGACATTTCCCTCACCCAGGATACATGTTATCCTTCTTATCATGTGTCTTATACGTGCTTATCTCATGCCCTGAGCCTGTCCTTATGTTCTGACAGATGCCCTATGAGCACAAAACAAAAAATGTCAGGAAAAGCTTCATCGTATATTACGTTGATACCAGCAACAGTGTTTTTACCAGTGCTATTTGTTGTGTAATGTGCGGTGATAGGAGTTTTCTGTAACTCATAGGGAGGGATTCCCTATTTGTAATTCTGCATATCTGGATCAAGAAGTCAAAATGCAGATTTAACGTTTGTAGAGTATTGAGTTATGGAAGCAGCTGTATCTGAGGGTAACAATAGGGATGTTTAGTTGGGACAGTTGTCCAGTGTGCATTGTTTCTTTGAGGTTCTGGTGTTCCTCGGGATCAGACGATTGCAGACATGTCCTCTCACCCAGTGTGGCTACTGTAGAAAATTTGTGGGGCTATTTCAGACAGAAATGCTGCACTGAAAAAGAGAACGATCATGGAAAGGTAGATTGTCAGGATTTGCCTACCAGTTGAAAAAACCTGACTGTATTTCTGAAGTTTATTTTAACTGCTTTTACCTCACTTTTTGGCATTCCAGTATATTCTTGGTGAGGGCACTCAAGCTAGAACGAATGACCTCCCCAAAGCTGCAAGTCAAGATAGAGAGAGTGTTCGTGAATTACTATTATTATTATGAATTACACCATGTTACCAATAGTAATATACCAAAAACCATGGAAAACCAGAACATACCAAAACCCCACCAGCAAAACCATGTTGATTTGTTTATTCAAGTGGAAACTTCTGCATTTCTTCCACATTGACCGGTACTCCAAATCTGCCCATGCAACTGAGAGCTCTTGGTAAAGCTTCAGTTAAGTTTTCAAAAGCATTTTGGTATACGGAAAAGTTTTATTTTAGGACTTCTCAGTGATGGAAAGCAACTCACATAATTAGTTGATGATTGATATTTTAAAAAAATTGAAACTGCTTTAATGGTAAACAAGAGCGGATAGTTTGCCGGACAAGACCTTCATATTTCACAGCTCTCATGTGTTTTAGAAATTCCAGCATTAAGAGCTGAAGCCAAGCTTACCTATTCATTTATTATTGAATACTATAGCTAAAATTACACGGATAAATCTGAAAAACAACTAGTTTGCTGCTGGGATGACCTAAAGAAGTGTTCTGAAATGTTAATGTCCTTTCTTTCAGCTTTTTCCTGGCTGAACTGGAAAAATGTCTTCAAGAACCTGACCGTTTAGCACAACTCTTTATTAAGCATGTAAGTTTTGTTTTGTTACCTATCTCTAGTATAATTGTCATTTAGGGTGTGATGACTCCTTTCCAAAAACATCTGCTTGTGTTAACTTGATACTTTTACACATCCAAACCTAAGTTAAACCTAAAGTAGCCCTGTTGTTATGCATATTCAGTGAGCAGCCAGATTGAACTAACACATTAATCATTGCCTTCTTGCAGATTTCTTAATCTGGGGGCAAAATTGATGTGGCCAAGGACAGGATATCTGCCGAAATGTAATTATTGCATGTATTTGCCAACAGCTACGATTGGTGTATTCATACGATATTGGCCAGAGCACAACTGTATAGCAAACTTAAGACCTACCAGTGTGGCAACATCTCTAACTGGCTATTCCCATGGAAACCTTCTTTTGCCTGAGCTGCAGAAGGGGAGAACAGAACCCATTGACAATTTACTTTCCTACTTCAGCAAATTAGTTCTTTGATTAAACAAAAAATAAAGAAGACCATACAGAATGTATGAGCTTTCTGTCAGCTCTTAATAGCTGCACAGAGTTGTAGCCCGTATCTCACCAGGCTGCTGTGTCTCTTGCGTTCACAGGAGCGGCGATTACACATGTATGTGGTATATTGCCAAAACAAGCCACGATCTGAATATATTGTAGCTGAGTATGAGACTTACTTTGAGGTAAGTGTTACTTGTTACACATTACTGCTACTTACAGCTGTGAGTCCTAGTCGCCAGATTATTTTGTGACCTGTGGGGTTTATCTAAAAGAAGCTAGAAGACTTTGATACTGACATGCTGTTAAAGTCTCTGCTATGGGGAAAAATATGTTATTGTTTCATTGATTTGAAATACTCATGTTGGTAATTTCTAATAAATATTTAATCCAGTACTATCTTTCTGTGGCCCTCAAGAGTATGTTGATTTCTGTCCAAAACAAAATAAGACTTTTTAATCTGCAGTCTACAAGCAGGGGAGAAGGCAAAAGTTATTGGAGCTGGGTGGCGCCTCTCATAAATTCCCAGTAAATTTGTCTGTTTTAAGAAGTCTTTGAGACTAGACACACTTAGATATTAATGTGAAAGAAGCTTGTTTAACAAGGGAAAGATGTTTCTTTTCACCCAAGGGCATGAGACGTGACCTGCAGGACTTGTTTGTGAGCTAATCCCAGCTGCAGTGGAAAGAGTGGTCTCCAGACCTTGCAGTCCTGCTCAATCAGCGCAAAGGGTGAAGGGATCTTGTGCTTTCCAATGCCTTCCAGCTCGGTCATGACTTCTACCCAGTCCTTGCCTAAATAGGATATGGCAGATTTTTAAATCCTCTAGAATTCCCTCTTGCAAACAGAAGATTAAGAACAAGCCAACTTTCTGTGGAAATAAGTCTCTGCTCAGACACTTTATCATGTTCTCTGTCTTCCTCTGTGATTGTTTGCGATTGTTTTTAATCCTCAATTTTTAGGAGCTTCAACAGGAAACAAACCAACGGCTGACCATCAGTGACTTTCTGATCAAACCCATTCAGAGAATAACTAAATACCAGCTTCTCCTCAAGGTGAGTGGAAAGATGTAGTTTAAATTAAACTATAGTCTGCATCTTGCATTAGATGCTGTTATTTTAAATCAGTATAAGTTTTAACTGAGAAATAACTTAATTATATTAAGAAGAAAGGGGAGTCTGCTTAAACATGGGCATATACAGTGATGGACAGAAAAATGTCCAGAGAGTAGGAGGGCCGCATGTGTGGGAGTAGTTTGCTGTTTAGGATTAAAAAAAGATACTTTTTTAATTTTCTATTTGAATTTTTTTATTCAAGGTTAAACTTCAAACAGGAATTTTCTTCTCTCTGAAATTTCAGAGCAAACTTTCATTCAACTTTATAAAATTGCAATAAAGACACACAATAAAGAAGTCCTTTAATAAACCCTGTCTTTGGTGCTAGCTTTGGTGCTTGTAATAAGTGCTATTGCCCCCTTTTCTGAATATCTCTCTTCAAATAAGCGTAAGAAACTGATGTCTTAAAATTTGGATAGCTCACCACATTTTTTTTCCCAAGGGATCTGACCACTCTGACTTCTGCTGACTTACCTACAATGCCAACTATTTAGCATTTCTGAAAATTCATCCCCGGGGGGTCTCAAGCTAATATCTAAAATGAGGCATGTCTGAATCCTACCCTGTAATTGCCAGCAGTACCAGCATTCTGTGCTGGCTTCTTCTCTTTTGTGAACTGATCCCAAGCAGCCTACCATCAGGCCATGGTTTGGTAATAGCACACTATCAAAAGAGACAGCAGTCTGTCCCCTGAAGTCCCAAAAGGAAAAGAAAAATGTTGAAGTGTGTGTGGTCTTGTGGCTTAAACCAGCGACCAAGTAGGCATTCCCAGAGGCTAATCCCAGCTTTGTGTTTTTTTCTGTGATGTTTTCCCCAAACATCCACACCCCTTTTCCATATCTATAAAGTGGTTATAATGTTCAGCAACCTCTGAAGATTAATTTATTAATATTAGCAAGTTCCCTCTGAAAAAAAATCACATCCTGAATGTTCTTTTTCATTTTCAAACTGGCATCTTTTTTTTTCTTCTCTTTCTGAAGTGCCTTAATGCAAACCTTTCTGCTCTCTCCAGGATTTCCTGAGGTACAGTGAAAAAGCTGGTCTGGAATGCTCTGATATAGAGGTATGTTTTCATGTCCTGGACAATTGTGCTATGTTATCTAATGACGCTTTGTGTAGAGGAATGAAACCCCCAGTATTCCTTTGACAATAGCTGAAGATCCCACTGATATTCTAAATGTAGTATTTCTCTTAGCTTAGGTCAGAAGTAAAGGATGAAGGCACAGTCCTATTTTCAACATTGCCATAAACTTTCAGTGCATGAGGGCCTCACCATGAATAACTGCTAGCACTGATCGTGCTCTTGAAGTTCATTACTTGACACTTTGCTTTTAGGAGCCCACTGATTCTCTTGTAATAATTTAACATCCTTTTTCCTTAACAGAAAGCAGTTGAACTAATGTGCCTTGTACCAAAGCGTTGCAATGATATGATGAACTTGGGTCGACTCCAAGGCTTTGAGGTGCGTATTTGCATTCTACTCATAGTAACAACTAGGCAAGGAAAATAATTTTATCTTTCTGTGATTGTCTCAACAATCTGTCCTACTCCTGGACAGATTATCTAGTGATTTTTCTTCCCCAGTGCTGAACTGCATGCTTTTGTTGCAGTTTCAAAGGTGGGGTTGATATACCTCTCACTCAAAAGCTGTGACAATTTATTGTTTCTTCAAAATGTGAGGTCTGTAGAAGCTTCTGCAAGTTTAAATTACACTTCTTATGTCTATTGTCAGAGCAAAATAAGTGGTGAGCTGATTGCTTTGCCTGTTGGTAAGACCACCTGCCATTAACATGTTAACAGCTCCTTACGAGTTTGGCAAGATCCAGGAAGGGGCTTGGGAGTTATAACCCCACAGTTTACAATTTGTGGTTTGTAGCTAAGCCAAGGTAGACTTTGGCAGCCCTGTTGGCAGCCCTCTTATCTCCAAAAGGAAGTCAGGATTGTCTTATTATCTTATGCATTATTGCATTCCTGCAAACAGGTAGGTCCTGGGTTTTTGCACCTTCAGATGTGTTCACTGCCTACTGGCTTAAGGGGTGTTAGAAAACTCATGTCTAGAAAGAATCCAAGACATTACAATAACAAATTACCTAATGGGAACAATGTTTGAAATTATGTACAACAGAGTCTACTTAAGACCTCTTGGTTTTGTTTTCACATACACAGTCAGTGTCAGTGAGAACAAAGAAAACCTATGTTATTTTCTTAAGCTGAGCTCTTGATTTACAGGATTGCTGTAAATAGGGGATAGGTCTCACATGAATTCATTGCTACTTGGAAAACTTGGGCTGCATGAAACACGGTAGCTCATTCTGTAGGATAATGATGGATCAGGATTTGTAATGTTTGTGCCTTGTCTGCTTTTCAGGGCAAGCTGACAGCACAAGGCAAACTGCTGCAGCAGGACACCTTCTATGTGACAGAGCAGGATTCTGGAGTTCAGTCTCGACCAAAGGAGCGTAGGGTGTTTCTTTTCGAGCAAATAGTTATCTTCAGTGAACTCCTTAGAAAAGGATCTTTAACACCAGGCTACATGTTCAAGAAAAGCATAAAGGTAAGAAGTAGAGAGGGAGAGGGATATTCTCTTTGGTGGTTATGTAAGGAAATCTTACTGATTTTTTCCTATGCTGTGAGATTGTGTCATCCTGTCAAAGGTGAACAACAATTTGCAGAAAACATTTACTTTTACCTTCCAGTGAATCAGAAGCCATTTAAGACCATGTCTAAATAAACCACTGGGTGCCTGAATTTCCTGGGTAATTTTTATGAGGAACATGGCCACAATGAGTCCTCTGTCATTCATAGCTTGTGAATTAGCAAATATTGCTACGAAGCCTGCAGTAGTCAGAGGAAGTATTCAACAGTTGCTTTTAAGCATAATCATAAAAGGTGGGGGAAGGAGTAGTATCCGAAACAGTCATCTTAGGGCAAACTGTAAGTCAGTATTAAATGTCTATGTGACATTACTGGAAATACTCTCCCTAATGAGGGTTGGACCCTTAGTACAAACGTCAGTGTTGCAAGAAGGCAGAACTATTTCAAAACCACACACAGTTCTAAACATGCAGCTGTGAGAAATTATTAAACCAACTAAACTATAAAGAAAGTTTTAAGAAATTAATTTTGGTTTTAAATAATTTTCCCAGGTCATGAGATTGGAACTAAAATACTTAATTTGCTTGTTTAAGGGGTTTATATTTGTTTAACAAATGCAAAATGGTAAGTGAGGGTGAATGAATGTTACACCTCTCCTGGTAGAACAGCCTTTGTTGTGTCTGCAGAAAGAACAAAGTCACTGGCTCATTTGAATATCTTGATCATTCAACACTGAGGAACCAATATGGGGTTGATTTCCTTTTTAAAAATAATGGTTAAAAAGAGATGTTGCCAAATGTATTGTGTTTGATTAAATAATATTGATTGAAATAAGGCATATTAACCATATATAACTCAACAAATCCCTGATAAACAGTGTATTTACTGAAAGGAGGACATCATCTTGGCTGACAGAAACTGCAACATTTACTGAAAAGCCTATATTTCCTTGCAACTCAATATATTCCATAGTTTCCAACCAAATAATATGTTATGAAGGGAAAACCTAAAGTTTACAAATAAATGTTCATCTTGATTTAGATGATCAACTTTGATTTTATCTTATTACTGATTTAAATAATTATTAAGGTTGGAGATGGAAATAGCATGAATCATTTTTACTGCTGTTTATTGTATGTATAACAATGAGGCTTTTATCTGCAGGAAACAATTCCTGAATTGTGTATTGTAGATAAAGAGAGAAAAATAAATCTCTCCTAATGTCAATAAAATTAGGTTGCCTCAAGGGTCTGATTTGCTTTTCTGGTTAAACAGCCTAGAAAGAAATGTGCTTCCCACTGCCTGAGTTTAAAATTTTTGTGTGATAATTTTCCTGTCCTGCTCTTTTCCATTTGGAAAACAGCTTGTTCTCCTGTTGAGTGCCTTCAGCATGTGTGGGATCCTCCATAGATCCATGTGTATCTCAGTCATCACACTGGAGTCTGTGTGCCAGCAGCTCATACCCAGCCTCCCAGCCCCTACTTCAGCTTCTAGCGGTTGTCGCATTTCTCTTGTGCCTTCCCAGAGAGAAGAGCTGTGGCCCATCAGGGAGCAGGACCACTCCCTGCCTCCCAGTGCACAGGCATTCTCACCTTGCAGCAGAGCCTCACCCTGAGCTCAGCAATTCCTGGGTGAGAGGCACTTTGTCCAAATATGTCATATAAACAGGTTGCCTCATCACGTGCCTTTCATAATTCTAGTCTCAAAGTGGGCATCCAGAAATTGCATCTGGTCTGAGTTCATGAGCTGGAGTTTGAGGAAGCTTTATGCTGTCAGCTAGAAACAAGTTTCTTTAACCTTGGTTTTAGTACGGACAAGATCTTGCTGGGCAGGTTGAATCCATCTTCACAGCAGCTTATCAGGACTGACTAGCCACCTTTGGACAGCAATCATAGCTCTCCAGTTCTCTGGGAGACACTTCCCGAGAGGTGTAGGCTGTTTCCCTGCTAGTCATATCCTCCTACAGAGTAGAAGGTCCTGGCCAGCACCAGAGATCTCATTTCAGTCCTCTGTGTCACAGCCACTGCCGAGCACTGAGGTCTCTCAATTAGAGTAAGAAGGGTGTATGACTTCAAATGCAACTGTTCTGGTCTACAGGGGAGATAAGACTCCCGAGTATTGTTCTCCAAGGTCTGTCACACTCAAACTGTGAGAGAAGCTTCATCATGATACCTTACATAAGCAAAGAAGCCTTCTTTATGCAGTGAGGTAGCTAGTGTTTGGAAACAGCACATCTCTTCTTGGATACCTCTCAGATGGATACCTTTCAGACTCTCAAAATGCCTAAGTGGGTAGCCTTGGCAAATGCATGTCCCTGAGACACAAACAGGAGGTTAGGAACTCTGACCTAAACGTCTTTTTCCTGGAGTCATACCAGAATTTACTTGCTTACTTTGGCCATCAAGCAGAGGAGCAAGAGGCCAGAAAGAGAGGAGAAACACTGTCCAGGATCATTGTCTGTCCCTTTCCTTGTCCCCTGTCAGAGGAGTTCCTGCCTATCCCTGTAACTTCACAGGGGTGCCCAAAAGAGAAGGAAGAGGATCCTTCTATCTTACAATCTGAAAGCTGGACAGTATTCAGATGTGGAATGGATCTCTCCCTGTTCAGAAACACTTATTCAGAGCAATTGGAGGCAGGCTTCTTCTAGAGGTACTTTAGAGCTTTAGTCATTGGACCTGTCTATTTTGACATGAAGACTTTTTCAAAGGCTATACCAAAGTATTCTTGTTTCCTATCGTAGATACAAGTAGCTCAGGGAAAGTTAACCTGATGGGTATACTTAAACAGAAGTCTCACAAGTGCGGGACAGCAGCTGAAATTGCCATCCATGGCATTTCCAGATTAAGTATCTGTGAGTACTGCCAACTGAAGTGGTTGCACACTGTCATGTGTATTCTGCTAGAAATAAGAAGATCTGCTGGAGCCCTGGGGAGAGTTGCTCTTTTTTTCGGTATATTCCTATACACCCTGTGTTCTGTTTTTAAAATACTTTAATGACTGTGACTTTCTTTCCCACTGAGGGTAAGAAATTGAAACACTTATTAAACCTGGAGGAATGCTAGACTTTATTAATATCTTAATAGGAACATTTTAACTCTATTTACAGGTTACAGTAAATTATTAGCACATCAGTCAGGTCTATGTTACCTTAAAATAGAAGCTGTAATTCAAGACAAGGCAGGCGGATGTCTGGTACATCTGTCAAAGCTTTATTAAGCGTCATATTAAAGCTTAACATTTATCTGGCTAAATCTAGATGAGCCAAATTCTTCTGATTATGATCTGACAGTCTGTTATTAGACTCAATTATTTTCAGGAACTTTTCAAAACAATTTTATTCTGATTCTTGAGTAATGTTAACTCATGCTCCATGTAACACGTGCTTACCTTGATGTGTTTCAGATGAACTACCTTATCATTGAAGAAAACGTGGAAAATGATCCCTGCAAGTTTGCTCTAATGAGCCGGGAAACATCAGAGAGAGTCATTTTACAGGCAGCTAATCCAGAAATTCAACAAGCTTGGGTACAGGACATCAATCAGGTTCTGGACACACAAAGAGATTTCTTAAATGGTAGGTACATGGTCTTTGCACTGTTTCCCAAACTGTGACACTAAATGAGATGTTGAATCTTCATGTATTTGTTCCCTCTATGAGAAAAACATTCAACAGCACTGGGTCAAGTGCTATTCACAGAGCACATGGGAAAGAGTACTCATAATTTACAGCTGATTTTTGAGAAGAGACAACCTCAGTGTCCTTGTACAGAGGTCTCTCTCCTGCGTGTCACGTCTGCCTGGTGGGAAGGTGAAGAATTACAAGGGCTGGACAAGCCTGATTGCAACTGCTATGTGGCCCTGGGAAGCTGCTGGAGCCTCATCTTGCATTAAAGACTGCAGGTTATTCTGGCCTTGCTCTATTAGCAGAATCTCATGGAATGGTTTTGGTAGCCTATTGGTTCCTTGCTTACAAAACTGGTGGGTCCCTCTGCAGTCACGCTGCAAGTGTCAGTCAGATCACATTCAGGGTCTCAAGCCAGTAATGTGCCTTTGGTGCTTTGCAGGGTTGTATCGCTTGGTCCTTTCTGTTCTACAGGGAGTTTTACATCTAATCCCTTCCCAAGTCCATCTCAAAGCCAAGTTGCCATTGCATCTAAACTATATCACCCAGTTACTTAAAGCAAGGCTTCTCTCCAAGAACCTTCTATCCAGTGCACCATGTCCTACAAGCTGAGGATGTGAGGTGGGATGAAAATGCCTCACCATCCATCTCCTTACAGGTCAAATTCTGCAGGGAAGCCGCTTTCAACAAAAAAAAAGAAAGAGAGGGCAGGGAAACATTAGAGCTGTGCATGAGCAGGGGTCTTTCCAAAATGTCAGCTTTGCTTTAGGAGTCGAATTGGGGTGGTTTGAAATAGTATTTCAACTTAAAGCTGTGTTTCTAAAACAAAAATACAAAACCCACACACGATCAACAAAAATATGAATTTTGAAAATACTGAGGAATCAAGTTCAGTTTACAATTTTAGCTTCTTCATACTCCTGATTGGGCAAGGGAAAATCAGGACAAGAGGAAATAATTTAAAATAGTATCTCTTTGTTTGGAAGCAACAAAATGGGAATCATTACTTTGGAAGATTTCAGATTTGGCTTGCATTATTCATTTCAAAACAGGGGTTTNGGAGCCTCATCTTGCATTAAAGACTGCAGGTTATTCTGGCCTTGCTCTATTAGCAGAATCTCATGGAATGGTTTTGGTAGCCTATTGGTTCCTTGCTTACAAAACTGGTGGGTCCCTCTGCAGTCACGCTGCAAGTGTCAGTCAGATCACATTCAGGGTCTCAAGCCAGTAATGTGCCTTTGGTGCTTTGCAGGGTTGTATCGCTTGGTCCTTTCTGTTCTACAGGGAGTTTTACATCTAATCCCTTCCCAAGTCCATCTCAAAGCCAAGTTGCCATTGCATCTAAACTATATCACCCAGTTACTTAAAGCAAGGCTTCTCTCCAAGAACCTTCTATCCAGTGCACCATGTCCTACAAGCTGAGGATGTGAGGTGGGATGAAAATGCCTCACCATCCATCTCCTTACAGGTCAAATTCTGCAGGGAAGCCGCTTTCAACAAAAAAAAAAGAAAGAGAGGGCAGGGAAACATTAGAGCTGTGCATGAGCAGGGGTCTTTCCAAAATGTCAGCTTTGCTTTAGGAGTCGAATTGGGGTGGTTTGAAATAGTATTTCAACTTAAAGCTGTGTTTCTAAAACAAAAATACAAAACCCACACACGATCAACAAAAATATGAATTTTGAAAATACTGAGGAATCAAGTTCAGTTTACAATTTTAGCTTCTTCATACTCCTGATTGGGCAAGGGAAAATCAGGACAAGAGGAAATAATTTAAAATAGTATCTCTTTGTTTGGAAGCAACAAAATGGGAATCATTACTTTGGAAGATTTCAGATTTGGCTTGCATTATTCATTTCAAAACAGGGGTTTTTTTTAATGGAGGTTAGATTAGGAAAGAGTTCTTTATTTAAAAACTTCATATATGTTCAACAGCAAAACACATTTGCTAGAATTGAAATGTTTTGGCTTGGCACAATCTGTTAACATTTTTGATTTTGAGGTTTTAGTGTTTGGTTTAGTGGATTTTTTGTTGTGTAATCCAAAGAGGCTCTTTCAGCTCACATTGAAACAGAAGTTCCCTTCAATGTGTAGGGTTTATAGTCCTTGTAAAATTTAACTTAATTTACTTTTGCTGTGCATAAAATAATTGGGAAACGGTTACATGCAAAAGGTGTTTGTGACAGTTCAGAGATTATGGCTGAACTGAGAAGGGAAATAGTGTTTCACCCACGATTCCAAAACTTGATATTAAGTTTTCCTAACTTGGAATAGAAAGGGCCTCATAAAGCCACTGTAAAATTATTCTCTACATAATGATGATGAGCAGTCTGAGTTCTCCAGTTTGACCAGTTGATACTAAAACTTGCTGGTTTTGTATCAGTGCAGTTGGCTTTGAATGAGGGGTTGTTGAACTAAAAATAAGCTCCATTAATAGTTAGCTACAGATTTTTATTTTAAACCTTGTGAGAACTCCACAGACAATATTGCAGTGGTTTTGTATCTTTTCCACAGCTTTCTTACTCATTGTTTTATTTTTCAAATATTCCCTCCTATCCTCCCAGTACTTCTGATCTCTGAGCCCCTTTTTCTGCTGAAATATCTTCATAACCCCTGTCTTCTACAATGCCAGAAAGGAATTTGGTGGATTAGGAACATAATCGTTAGTATCTCTAAAGCTAAAAGTAAAAATAGATTTATATTAAAACACAAGCTTAAGGATTTACTTTAAACCTATAAATCATATCCAAGAAAATGATATTGTATCCAGTAGAGCCTGTCCAGTCCAGGACAATTTAAGTGGCTTTCAGGGTGTAATCTTATTGAGGCTGACTAATCTTTAAATATGTTCTTTAGCTTTGCATTTCATTAAAGCGGATGTTTTCTGTCTTTAAAATCATATTAAATCCATGCTGAGCCAATGTTGCATAAACTTAATAACGAAATATTCCCTGTGAGTTCTTGCCCAAGCTCTCTCTCATTTTCTGTCTTCAGTGGGGAAGCCTTAAAGAGTAAGGGACTTTGTACAAAGCTTAGTATTGGCATCCACAGTTCATAAAACTCACTGGAGATAAACTGTAATTTTCAAGCTTTTCATATTTTTCCTTGGAAAAGCAAAAGCTTGAGAAACAGACTGTGCATAAAATGATTGGATATAGCAACTTTTTCCTTTAAGAAGCAAGCTGTAAAACAAATGGGTCACTGATTGATATATTTCATAAGGAAAATGCCATTGACCTGTACCTTTTTTTTTTTAAAATCGTGTTTTGGGAATGGGGTGAGGTGAGAGAAAGAGAGAGCACACAAGTATGTGGACACTGATTTTTAACAGAAGATCATAATAATACTAGCAGATGTTGAACAGAAGGCTCAAAACCAGGCATTGCTGTGATAGTTAACAGTGGAATTAATAGTCACAAGTGAACACTCAGCTAAATACCCTTTAAAAGCACTGAGTAGGATAGATTGTTTCAAGATAGATAAGTATTCGTTTGGGTCTTATGGCTAAAGACCTTGCAGCTTAATCTCCTGTATGTACTAGACAAATGTCACTGTCAAATACATTGCCAAAGTTCTCCCTAACCTTCCTTCTCCTCAGTCACTGATCTGCAGTGGGATCAAACCATTTTCAGGTGCAGCTGAGGTAAGCGAGTGAAACTGGTAGTCACTGTGCAGGTTTTGAAGCCACGTAATCTTCCAGATTGCTACAGGTCTGTTTGTGTCCTTTTGGAGAAAATGGTGATCTGGCATCCTCCTTGGTTATTTTTTAAGTCACTTGTTGCTTTTCATTAAGTGATTTCTTGTTGAAGTAGCCCAGCCTTTCTCTGGAAGGGGAATGCTAGAGAGTATGTTCTGTTGTGCTGAGCCTTTCTGTTTTTCTCTCCTTGTCCTCTTGTTGAGAAAGACATTCCTTCTGTTGTGGTTCCCTGGTTAGGCCTATGCTGTGACATTGTGTCCTCTGTCTGTCTCTTGCTAAACTAGTCTCTCTGCATTCCGCTAGCTTTAGTCTGGTGCATGTACACAATATTAACTGACTATAAATCATCCACTAAAGCCACATGACATGCAAAACCCAAACCCATAGGTCTGGGGATGGGAGTCTGAGCACAGCAGATCTGTTCCTTTCCCATTCGCTGTGAGTCCCAGCTCTGATTCTTTCTCTTCCAAACATAACGAATTCTTTATTTTTTAATGATCTGGCATTTCTATCCTTTCTTTTCCCATTGTAAGCTCTCTCCATAACTATGAAATGGACACTCTTACAAGCAGACTCTATATTTAAGGCTTAAGAAGCTGTTTAATGTTGCTTGTGGATATTTTCTGGAGAGGTCTTACTGCAGGGATAAATATATTTGTGCCATTGATGCTTCCTCACTTGCTGTTCGTTTCCAGAGGTTTCCTTGAACCAAAGTAGTTAATACAGAAAGTACATAGAGAGGAAAGTTGCAGTGCATCGTATCTGAAGAGTATTTAGTGGTCACGCTCCCTTGGGAAAAGGCAAATGAGACTTACGGCTCTTGACCTGTGTTTTCTGATTATAGTACTGTTCACTGCAAATGAGCTTATGTAAATTTATTCTCATAACAGCATGCGATTAATTGCGGAATTTCAAAGAAAATGAATGCAGTTATGTATGCTATAGACACCAGATATTTAGCCTTCACTGTGTTGGTTAGAGAAGCTGTTCCTCACAGTAGCATGGAATGCTGCATTCAGTTTATGAGCAGTATAGCATAAAATGTTTGTATCCTCTGTGACCATGAATGCGCTGTATGCTTCCATGGGTGACATCTCTTGTTCCTGTTTGGTTTGCAGCTTATCTGTCCATTCTGATTGGATCACTCTCTGCATCCCTTTACAATGCCATTGAAAGCATATAGCTAATTCTTTTCCTCTTTTGCAGCGCTGCAGTCTCCCATAGAGTACCAACGCAAAGAAAGTAGCTCAGCCGTACTGAGGCCCCAGACTGGTAGGACTCCTCAGCCCAACAGCAGACCCTATTCTTCTGTTCCAGTAGGGTCTGAGAAGCCTTTGAAGGCTACAAGCCGTAACCCATCTCTCCCACCCCTGAAGATATCTACCTCCAATGGCAGCACAGGGTATGAACACTCACAGCCCGGAGACAAGTATGAACAAAGCAAGGTACTGTGCTCATCTGATAAAACATGATCTCATAGCCCATTTCTCGTACCACAGACAATCTGTGAAGTTAGCTTTAATTATCAGCTAACCAGGTCAACAGGAATCAATGTACTGAAGCAATGGTGTAAAATGTAATTTGGGATTAAATGGAGACTGAAAGCTCTGGAATCCAGACAGGTGGCACTTGAGCTGGGAATGGAGATAGAGCCTGATGCTGGAGCCTGGAAGACTGAAACCAGCATTTTTCAGGGCACTGTTTACAGACCTGTTGAACTGAATTTCTGTTTACAGTACTGGCAACAGCAGTATTCAGGCTTCTTTAATACCAATTAACCACCTATTCCTTAAGAGTATAACAGGATTTAGACCTTTTCCCACATGACAGTTCACAGGATGCCAACTGAAGGTTGTAATTTGGGTGCACATGCACTGCATGCAAACCACCAAAGAGTCAGTAACCATCAGCAGTGTTTGGACCCTGCTGCTGGCTGCAGTTAGCCAAAACTGCTTTCCAAAATGATCTATATTCAAGAGTATTCATTCAGCTTCTACTATGGACCTTTGCTGGTCTTTCCCCCCACTTGGTTCAGCACGCATCATTTACCTGTAACACCATACAAATGAGAACATGGCTGGAGCACCATCACTGGCAGCTATGAAATCTAATATGAAATACAAGGCTGGTTTGTATCAGGTTACTGCTGCCTTTCAGATCCTTAAAATCCTTTTCTACCAATGTAAACTTTAAGTCTTTTGTATCTTTTTCCCTGGTATAATTTGGCTAGAAATGGAGTGGTGGAATTGCTGCCGGAAAAGGCAGGTTCCTCTGTGCTACCAGCTCACCAGTTTCTGTTGTGTCTGTTTTCACAGACTGATTTGGGAGGGTGCAATGGGACCTCTTCCATGGTGGTGATTAAAGATTACTATGCACTGAAGGAGGATGAGATCTGTGTGAATCAAGGAGAGGTGGTTCAGATCCTTGCTATCAACCAGCAGAACATGTTTCTGGTGTACCAGCCTGCAAACGACCACTCTCCAGCTGCTGAAGGATGGATCCCTGGCAATATCTTGGCTCCCCTCACTAAATCCACTACAGATAATAGCGACGGAAGCATCAAGTAAGTGCCATGTTGGCTTCACTGGGAGCGCTATGTGGATTTTTGAGGAAAAAAAAATCATAAATAAAAATAAATAAACCCAAATGGTAGGGAATTCCTGCTGATTTTTTATCTACAGTGCCATTGGAACAAGCTGAGTGATCAATCTGCAGCATCGGGCAGCCATGGTGGATAGCTATTTGATTATTTTCATTTTGTGGGGTGTTGTTTATACTTTGGAGACAAATAAACCCGTAGATGGTTAAAGATACGTGTTATGTTACACTGTTTTACACCAACATGGACCTCCTTGGACTGGACTTATATTTATGTTGTATTAAATTACTAATCTATATATTGGTTATAACAGCATCTAGCAAGAGGAAACCCACAAAAAAATCCAGGCCCCGTGTTGGACTGAGGTTTGCTTCTCTAGGAGGAGAGATTTTGTTGTCTATGGCAATTTCCTTGTACAGCTTGTATCGTTTTTTATTTTTATTTGTTTTGGGTTTTTTTCTGTTCGCAGTAACTTTTGTAATATATTTTTTTTGTTTGTTTGCAAGACCCCCCATCCAAGTACATTCCTGTATAAAGTATTTTGCACTATTTAAAAAGACAAAAGAAAAGAAACAAACTCATATTGATGAAGTCAGGTTGTGCAATATAATGGATAGTCGCAATGTTTATCATTGTACCTGTAATGTAACTAATTTTAAATGTACTATTTTAAATATGTAAAATAAATTTTCACCATGAGCATGTTTTAATGAGGCAAAAGAACTAGTTTGACCCTTTTTTGTTTGGATTTTTTTGTTTTGTTTATAACATTTTGTTGTTTATTTAACAAATGTATGGATATATATTTTTCTTTTCTGATTTTTAGAAATTTGTCAGTCTGAAATGACTAATGCAAGAAAGTGGTTTTTTGGTATTAAATACAAAAGGTACAACCCTCTTCAGTAATACCTGTTGATTTCTTTTAACATCTAAAATGACTAGCTGGTAATGCATGATGGATGCTACATCGTACATCAAGACGTGGAATTGAACATGAGGAAAGATTTTGAGACAGATTCACTAAAAATAATAATTTGATCTCTGATGCAGTTTCAGTTAAGAGAAATGATGACTTTACCTGCCAGTCAGTAATGAACGCCTCTATGAATTGCATGTTAAGCCAGAGGAGTTGCTTAGCACGTCTCTTGCACATCCACCACAGCCATTCCCTGGTTCTTCTCTAACAACGATATGCAACCACATGCCCTTTCGTTCATCCATGGCACCAGTCTCCTGGTGAAGACTCTGATTTCATGGCAGACATACAGTCAAATTCTGCATCAAATTATGTAGTCGCATGAGTTGTGGCCAGGAAGGCATATACCAGAATTGAAAGACACATGCATTGCACTTCTTTCTCGCTGCAGTTGATTTAAATCTTCGATTATATTTCCAAAATCAAACAGCTAAAACAACCCAGAAACCAAAAAGATGCTTGAATAATAGAAGTTTTGTGGGTAAAAACCAACCTGGAACAGGAGTTATCTTCAGCCCTGTCTGGTCTGCCAGATCATATTGACTAATTAGTATAAGTAATAAAGCTATTTCTCCTGTTGACAAATACTGTACACAAAATGTGGTTGATCCAGTAGTATTGGCACCAGGTACTATTCACCGATAAGTCAAGGAGTCCATCAACCACGTCCTTGGCTCTTACCATATCTTAACGAAAAATGTAACTGTCCTGAAGTGTTGGATGACTTCCTGCACATCTCATTTGGGCCTCCTCCAGAAACCCCAAGTATCAGACAGCCCTTACTGTCTGACTGAGATGTGCAGGGTGCTCTGGTGCTCCTTGTGTTCAAATGTGACTGCCTCTGCCAGCTGTTTGTAGTGCAGACACTAATCCTAGTTGATGATAAAATTGCTATTGCCCAGTTTAGACTTGTGGCAGTGGCAGCCAGCTGCTGGGAGTCATTAGTTTACTTTTTTCTTTCATTTGAGCTATTGTACAGCTCCCATCAGTTTCTGCAATATAACAAAAGAATACTTAGGAGGCAGGCGCAGCATTCGTGGGGGAGTGTCGGCTGTGTGTGGCGTCCTTTGAGTCCTACCTTGCTAACATACTGCATTTTATTGGCATCGCAGGTGATCGTTGGATTACATGCAACTTGCTTTGTAAAATGTGTCAAGGTACTGTAGACATGACATGCGCCAAACATTGGGCTTAGACATGCAAATCAAATTTGCATGACTTAAAGGTGGGCAGATGCTTTGAACCTGGATCCCAGCTCATCACACTGCTGTTTTAAGAGCTTTCTGCTTTGGACAACATACCGCTTCCCAAATCCCACCCTCCCCAACCTCTCCAATATTTAAATCAAACTGAATCCATATTAAGAACCATTATGGTTTTTTCTTAATTATTTACGTCTGCTTTGATATGCAATTTCTGTTGTCAACACGGCATTGCTCTTAACAAAGGGTGACATCATCTGTTATTGTTTTCTTCCAAGAGTAAGGTCATAGGAGCAGTAATTAGGAGTAAAAATTGTGCTGGAAAGTGTGCCTGCTGTGCTGCTAGCCAAAAACCACGCATCCTCTCTAAACGGATTGGCAAAATCAAATAGGAAATTCTTGGGTTTGAGAGGCACAGCATTCTTGGAAGTGACTTCTCTCTTGGAAAGTTAATGATGTAGCTCCTATTTGTTGAGTTATACGTGTTCTGAGTAACATGAAGGGAGCAACACCTTGAATTTCTTAATTTTTTTTTAATTTGCTCTACTGAGTAATCTATTAAGACTGTATTTACATTTGTTTGACTGTTTTTAACCAGCAAGACTGAGGACTGAATTGACCTTTTAAGTGTGGCAAAAAATAAAATGCATTTTGATTTGTGGCAATGCAAGACAAAGTTCTTGAAACCAGATGACCAAGTTTTAGTTGCCTGCTTCCATCATGGGCATTTTTTTTCTGCTCCATGCATTTAAACAGCAAGTGTGGCACAACATCTGCTTTATGGAGCTGTTTGGTTTGGTTTTTAACTTCAACTCTCATTGCTCAGATTGAGACAGGCATAGTGCCGGTGGCTTTCACCTTCTAGGGAATTGCAATAATCGCAAATGTGGTTGCTGGTTTCCTTTTCCAAATCCTTCCTTCCTACTATGATTTGCCATTTGATTGCTGCGTTTTTTGGTACAACAGGAAGTCATGTTCATGGCATACCCTGCGCATGAGAAAGCGGGCGGAAAAGGAGAGCAGTGGCAAAAATGAAGCCAATGGGCCATGTAAATCCAAGGATATTCTGGGGAACAAAGTCTCTGTTAAAGTGAGTAAGGCCATCTGAAAGCTGTGTGCTGCTCTCCTGCTTCCCATCCTATTCACCCCCATAGCATCCTCTCCTAAGAGAGGGAGGGGGTGGCAATTTTGGGTTTGGTTTTTGGGTTTTTTTTCACTTTAGTTATCTTTTTTTTTCTTTTTTTTTTTTTTTNAAGGTTAAATAACTGTTCTTAAAATTGGGACAATAGTGATTTACTGACCTCTGACCTAGCCCACTCTGCAGCTCCATCAGAGCAGCTGCAGTGGTAAGAAAACCACTGGGTGAACGAACGGCCTTACTGAAGTCAATGGGTTTTCACCACATCTTAAGATAAGGGGTTATCAATCTTGAGATGCTTAATATTTTTGGTCTGGGGAGACGGTCTCAATGACCTTTTTCTTTCCATATTATCAGACAGGGGAGAGGTGCTGACTCGCTCTTGCCAGGAGAGGCTTTTGTGTGTGTCTGTGTGTGTGTGTGTGTCTGTCTCTGTCTCTCTCTGAGATCTCCCAGTATGGAAAAGGTTGAGCACTGTGGGGTTAAGCTCCATCTTCTGCTCTGGGTGGCTGACTACTGTGCTCCAACTCAGAGGATCCATCCCTATAAACCGACCACAAGGCCTGCTCGGGATTAATCTGGGGCTTTCCCTTCCGACAGAGGCAAGCAAACACTTGTGATTTTGACACAACCAAAGCCTAGTCTTGATTCAGGAAAGCACTTGAGCATGTCCTTTTGATCTACCCCTCTCCAAAGAGCCATTGATTAAGTGTTTTCCTTTGCAGAGGCTTTCCATCTTGTAAGCCTAGTGAAATAGCTGTGGCATGTGCGAAGGGAGGAACCCTGCCACTGTGACCCAGGCGCCCCTCACACCCACTGGGAGCCCTGCAGCCCTGCGAGCACCTGAGAGGGACTGGGCCCTGAGGGAAGCAGTTGCTCCAGCATGGTGGCCACAGTTCTTCCTCCTGTTGCTGCTTTGCTGTGTTTACTACCCAAACGACTTAGAGAATCACTGCCTCTTCTTGGCACAAGCATGCCTTTGCCTTTGCTCCCCCTGTTTTGTTGATAGTTTGGGTTTTGTTTGCTTTTTTTAGAGCATTTTCTGTACTGTTACCCATTTCCATGCTGCTTGGAACTCCTGTGCTGCTCTGCCCTGACTAATCAATCTCTCTTCTAATCTCTTGTTTTCTTTCTTCCTATTCATGCTGCCAAACAAGGAGACAAACAGCTCAGAGGAATCAGAGTGTGATGACCTTGACCCCAATACTAGCATGGAGGTAGAGACAATCATCCTTGTGACTATTTTTTTTTTCCCAAGACTGTGTGCCTGTTTTGAAATGCCTGTGCTGAAAGGGGAGCTGGTGGGTTTATCACTCCTGGACGTACGTGCCTATTAAGTGTGAGTCACACAAAGCGCCAGTTCTGGTTTTGCCAAGCAGTAAACTGGAGTTTGTGCTGCCTGTGTGATGGGAGCTGAGGAACAAGCTCCTGCTGAGCTGGAGGCTCACGCATCCACCCTCAGTCGCTGTTTCCCACCTGGGACCTTATTCAAAGAAGAGATAACGCATGCATGTCAACTGCTGATAAATGTAGCAGCTTTCTATATTAAAACACTCCTTGTCCTGGCAATACATGCTGAGCTGCTAGTCAGGCTTCTGTTATAAATCATTGGAGCAAATGTTGTACCGCAAATAGTGCTTTAAATTATCTAAATCAGAAAAGACAGCATTTTTTTTTTCTCCTAGCAGAATAAGAAATTGCATTTCTATAAAGGTACTGGAGAGAACGGTAAAATTAGTTACGTTGATGTATCACAGGCAAAGCTGGTGCAGATGGGTGAACCCAATTTATGATACATAACACTACCTTTTTTCCAGTGTGAAGCCACCAATTCTAGTTGATTACCAAGACATGTCAAGAGAGCTCAAAGGAGCTTGAAATCATAAATTGCATATCTGGTTCTCCTTAATTAATATCTTGCAGGACTCTTGATTTTCTGTGTATAGTGACCACACCAAGCACTTGTATACTTTGTACCAAGGCTGAAAGAGCTTCCTGACAAGAAAGTACAAGGTTCAGAGAGATATAAGTGATTTTGTAGAGATGACGGGTCAGATCATTGAGGAATAGGGATATCTGTGTGTCCTAGGACACCTCCAAGGTAACATTAGTCAGGCTGTGCTATAAACATCCAGCCAAAGAAAGCTGATCTTCCTAGAGAGAAAAAGAGGGAGAAGTGTATTGAGATTCACCACCTCAGCTATTAACATGAAGGCTGTCCTTTATTTTAATTGTGTCGGCACAATTAAACACATCTTTGAGAAGGGGATATGTGCTAAAGGAATGCTTTTGACCCAGCTGACAGCCTGGAGACTAAATGGTGCTAATGCTGCATTATTCTCAGGAGTGTGTTTGCGTTTTCGAATAGCATTTTGTCAGTCACAGGTACTAACTAGATGTATTTGTTACAAGGCAATACCCAGTTATTGCATGTAGGTCTGTAAACCTGAGATCATTGGAAACTGCCCTGTGGAGTAAAAGGTGGCTGAAATGCAGGTGTAGTGTACAGAACTGATGAGAATCACTATTTTTTTTTGCAGAGGATTTCTCTGCGTTGACTTTGCTCAGTAGGAGGAAAAAGTTGTTTTAAAATAGTCAGTGGAGTCCTTAAATTGTTGGCATTTTTAGTCAGCTCTGCCATGTTCCACATGGTTCTTTTTGTTTGTTTGATTTGAGTTTTTTTTACCATAGTAGAGTTTGTTGTTCTTGCCAGCTTCTCAGTTCAGGTGGCCAGACCCTTTCTAGTTAAACCAAAAGATGCTAATTTGAAGTCTTGGGTGTGGCATGAATCCACTGTTGGGGAAGTAACTATGTGCCTGGTATGTGACTTGATTTACACTCAGAAACCCGGTCCTGTATCTCTAGGTCACTTACTGGATATGACAATGGCACCTCATGAACCACAGTATTCCTCATAGCTTGAAAAGCTCAAATCTGCTTCAGAGCACAACTCTTTGAGGCTGGGCAAATGTTGAAAATGGCATAGGGAAAGAAAAATTAGTGCAATTTGGGGAATGACTTAGGCAAACTGAAGGTGATGCTGCCCTGCAAGGAGCAACACAGCCCTCACTTCGTGCTGGTTTTAGTACATCTGCGGCCTGGGATGAGTACAGTCTGCTCGTTGGTCTGGCTGAGAAGTATTTTTGGGGGAAGGGATTACTGATACTCAGTATAAACCAAGCAAAATCATCCAGAGGGAGCAGAGCAAGGGCAGGTTGCTGAAATACTCCCAAACAAAATGGCCCTAGAAGTGGCCATGGGGAAGTCTGCAAAGGTCTGGGGTATTCACTACTGAAAGCCAAAGTTGTTCTTTCCCTGTAATATAAATGATTTCATGCGCCTTTTTAAATGAATTGAGAAATGAGCTATGTCAAGGCCTCGGGTGCTAAAGTCTTTTCTTATTAAAACAAAGGTAAGCAAGCTTCTTCCACCACAAGAGATTGGTTGAGGGCTTCATTGATCTTTTAGTCTTTGTGTCTTAGGCTTAAGTATTATTAAACAGCTGTGATACCCCTTCCACCCCAACCTGTGTGCACACTGAAAATCAGCATGTCACCTCTTTTTCCTCTCCCTGTTCTACATGGTACATACCAGTGTAGCCACTGGTGAGGTGAGCTGGAGACAGCATGACTGACTGCCCAAGGAGTGGGAAGACCTCCTAGCACCTAGCTCAGCTCATGATGCATTTTGTGGTCACTGGGAGTGCTGGTAGGAGAGCTGTGTCCTGGCCATCAGCATTCAGAGGTGCACAAGGCCCCTTCCTATGTCATTAAGGAGAAGTCGTTGGTAGATTACAGCCAGGTAGTAACAGGGCAAGTCGCCTGGCTTCTCTTACAGAACTGTCACCCCTGACATCCCTTTTCCTACCATCATGAATGAGGACGTGCACCCAGTCCTAGAATAGAGAGAGCAGGATCCAAATGCAAAGCAGCCCTATTAATTACTTCGGCATGCCAGTGCCATTTATCTCCAGCCTACTCACTGCACAAAAAGTCAGTAAGCTGGTCGTAGTATCCATGATGTGTCACAGCTACCATGATCTTTCAGATCTTGCTTTGCATGCTGTTTATAAAATACCACATATCTGTTCAGTAGATTCCAGGTTTCTGAAGCAATTCGCCTTTGTGTTGTTTGAAGTGGTAGCTTAGAAAGAAATGTGGAGAACATACATATTGAGAGAGGAAACTAAAATTCTGAGTGAATACTTGAAAGAGCTAAAATGCCATTACTGTGATTTTGCTGACATAGGGACATGGAGAGCTGGCCCTGGAGAACTTTCCATTCATTGTAACTGACTAGAAATAGTATCTTTTTGTGGCTGTTTAGAATGGTTTGGGTTGGAAAAGACCTTAAAGATCATCCAATTCCACCTTCTCTGCCACGGGCAGGGACACCTTCCACTGTAGCCCAATCCAGCTTGGTCTTGATCACCTCCGTTGATGGGGCATCCCCAAGTTGTCTGGGCAACTTGTTCCAGCACTTCACTACCCTCACTGTAGTTCACTGCTTTGAGCTATAATTCAACAAAACAGAAGGTGCAAACTCTCCTGTTAGGCATGTGAGTGTACGAGAAAGCACTTAAGAAGCTTGTGTAGCCACATGAGGGATGGAAGTAACCTATATTTAAGAAAGACTGAGACTCCCATTCCAGATATCTGTAAATCATTGCACATGGACAGGCAGCTCTGCTTCTGGGAAGAAGGTGTATGCCCTCACGAATCAGTAAATATCGTCCACACCCAAGTCTCAGGTCCTGGACAATGACACAACTAATTGTCCTACAATTCTGTGTCATAATGTCTCATGAGGTTTCAGTATTGCTGAAGGGGTCATAAGTCAGCTGTGCAAAAACAATTGGGCAACCTCTCTTGTCCATCCAGCAGTTAGAAGATCTGACTGAGCTAAACCGCACTAAATTCAGCAGCTCTTCCAGGCTTTGGAGTGGGCCCCACATGTATGGATCTGATACGGGTCCAGCTGTCTTTTTTCACACAGCATGGCTCCAACTGCAGTGTGTTACAAGTAATGCTGTCAACACACAACTGTCACTGAGTGACTAGTGTTTTTTTCTAGTTTCTTAGTTGTGCGAAGGAGAGAGGAAGTCCAGGCCCACCCCAAGTCAGTGGAAGTGCCATCATTAGATTAATGTGCTGGGCTATTGCCAAGGAACGTAAGTTCGTCTTCATGATCTATTTTTTTCAGCTATGACATTTTAGCATGTTAAGAACTACTCAGAGACACTTAAAGCAAGATAAGCACTACGAAACATCCTGTAGGGAAAAATATTTTGCTAGCACCCCCACAGCCAAGTGGTTGAGTAAGTAATGTCTTGGTGGCTGCAGCATTGGCTCCGAGTCAACACTTAGCACAGCCCAAGAATTCCCAAGTGCTTTAGGCAAATGCCTTCACCCCCTGCTTTGTGTTGCCCATCTCCTGAGCAGATCTAACATACTCTCTTTGCAAAAGCTCTTATGGTAAGATAGCCTCTACTGGCCTGTTATCGCAGACTGAATGAGTACAGTCCTGAGAAGCTCCTATTTCCCTGAGGAGGCCTCCATGAGTGACAGTGCTGTTCTGCTGCCCTGTGTGGCCACAGATTGCTGAGGCTAACCAGGAAGGTGTCTCATCAGGTGTGACGTAGCCTGAGCTGGCAGTGCAGGCACTGTGGTTTAGTTTTGGAAGAGGAAGAAGTGACCTACTTTATCTGCAGGAAGGGGGTAGATTGCTACAGCACTGTGCCTGGAGTACCAGAGGCATCCCACAGCTACACTTAGTGAAGCACACCAGCCAATAGAGCCTCGCAGCCAGAGTGTGATGGTGCAGGAGGACTTCTGCTTTGCATGGATGCAGGTACAGCAATCACCATTTTTTGTGGCTTCTTCATCAGTCTTACAGGCAGCTGAGCCATTCCGTGCTAGGCACCAGAAGGCATGTGGGCTGCTTCATCAATTACCATTCTCCCCATTTAAATTATATTTTCTCTTTGATAGCATCTATCTGTGTGTAGTGGGATCCTTATTTGAGCCTTTTATCAAGAAATTCCCCTTGTTATTTGGGGAGGGGGGGGTCAGTGACACTGTGAGCTTCTTCCCCCAAGGCTCTCAAAGTAAAAGTTGACCTAGTCAGAAAGGAGTTGATAGATCTTTTCCTACAAATTAAAGTTGGCTTAATTTCTCTGTAACTAATCTCATTTCTTTCTGAGAATCATTAATATTTTCCATTCCTTTTTTTTTTTTCATGAGGGATCAAGGAACATGCTGCTGACTTTGCTACCAGCATGTACAAATGTGGCAATATTTCATTTTAACTCAGAGAACAAGGAGTGCCACAAGGTGTTTATGAAATGCTGAGCTGCTAGTCTTGGAGTAAACATGCCATCTACTGTTTAGATAAAGCATGGATTGTGTTACAGAGGGCTTGGTTTGCAGCCTAGCCTTATGCTTTGAGGGAAAAAATATTCTCACTCCTGGTTTTGATGCACTCCTTTAAAATGGGTCTGAAATGTGGTATTGGAAAAATCTGGGCAACCACTGAGCCCTTCTGTGCATCACGTGTGTCTGGACTGGGTTCATGCCCCCTCCAGGGAAGTGGGTTAGGCACAGCAAGGTCAGCAGAGAAGCAGAACCTGACCAAGGCAAGAAGCCCTTGGTCACAGCCAGAGCTGCACTTGCAGAGCATTTCAGGGCCAGGTGTTTGCTGCAGGAGGGTTTCTCACTCCCCACCAGATACAGCATGTATGCACGAAGGAAAGATAAGCTCTTGCTAAGAATTAAGGTAGTTGGAATTACTTTGCAAATGGACTTTGCTGCTACTGCCACTGTAGATACCTTTCTATCTTTATAATGTGAGTTTAACAAAGTAGGAGAAAAGTATCCCCGTACTGCAAAATGCTGAGTTGCTGATGCAGCACGGATGCTGCTTTTCTAAAGCCTGACTGTTACACTGAGTTACACTTAGGTTGCTTGGATCTAAATCCCTTAGATCCCTGCATATTCCCAAAGGCATTTAAGTATGCACCTCATGTGCCTTTTGTGGTTTGAGCACTGAAACAGCACAGGCTGGAGAAGGTAGAAGCAAAGTCTATTTCTGCCTTTTTTATTGAATAACTCTGACCCATCACAGAATCATAGAATCAATGGTTTTGGTTGGAAAGGACCTTAAATATCATCCATTTCCATCCCCCTGCCATGGGCAGAGACACTTCCCACCAGACCAGACTGCTTCAAGGCCCCATTTCTTTATCTCACCCCCTGTCTTCCAGCTCCTTGTCTTTGCCTCATCAGTATTAGACTCCACATCACTCAAGGAGAAGCCATTTCATGGTCTGCCTGCCTTTGTGACATAGTGTGGGGTTTCCATTTTCAACCATCATTGCATTAGAAAAAAAAACTCTCTTGGCCAAAGAGTGAGCATTACAAATTTTCACTCCACCCTGGACCAGGCTACAGGTATTTATTTCATCCAATGAAAAAAAAACTCACTCATTTCAACTCAATTTACATTTACAAAAAACAGCTTGCTATGTTTCTTACTTGAGGAGTGACCAAGTATCATCCTTCAGGGTTTGTGTTTGCCTGGTGCGAACCAACTGATGTTGAAGCTGGTGTGAGAAGTTTTTGTGTCAAGTAGCTCCATCCCCATGGGTTTTGTTTTCATGCAGACCAGAATGGCAGCTGCAGTGGTGCAGGTAGTGGTTGCTGGGATTTCTCCAGGGAGCTTTTGTCAACGTGAGGCCCCAGGTCACATTGCTTTTCAGAGAGAAGAACAGTAAAGGTCCATAACGCGCAGGGTTGGTTTTTTTCCACCTGGTAATCTCAAAGCAGTATGGAGCATTCTGAGGGAGTGAAGTGCAGAAACCAGGACTCCTGCATCACCCCAACAAGCATCACTGCTGCTCTTCAGCTTGTGTGGAAGCTCCCTAGGTTGAGCAGGGACCTTACCATAGTTAAAAATAAGCTGGAGGGTGCAGCCTTTCACTTCCTTTTCTTCTTTGTATTTGGAGCCCACTGTGTTGCCTGTGTGAGCATCTCTGGTGTCACTGTGTACCGTGGGTGCAGCTTCCTGGCCCCCGAACCTCAGCAGCTTCTGGAAAATAACATCCTACTGCCCATAATGCCAATTTCAGTGCATGGCACCTCACCCTGCTCGCCCACAGCCTGTCCTGGACTCCTCGCTGGCAGGGATATCTGCTCTCCAGAACAACACAGCCCGGTTTTCATCTCTGTAAAAGCCCTGAGAAAGAGAATCGATATTAGTTACTTGCATGGATTTTGACAGCTTTACCATTGTTTTTTTGCCCACACCATCATTTTAAAGAGGCTCTGGCAAGTCCATCCACAAAGGATACCAGCACCAGAGGAAGGCTGTGCAGACAAGCAGTTCATGAGCTCCCATCCTCCAAGAGCAGTGAGGCTATACTGGAGCCTTCCTCTCCACCCATGGGGATTAAAAGCCTATTTGGCAAGTGAAGAAATCATCTCCAAAGGTCTTGCACTTAATCTAGAAGGACTCCACAGAGTCTGTCATCTCCAGCCATCTACGCATAGCCTGGAAACCTGACCAGTCTGCAGAGAGAGGCAGCAAACCTCTGGGGCCTGGAAGAGGCCGCATGAGCTTGCAGAGCTGGCTTCTGGCTGTAGATCTGGCTGTGAACCTATTGCTGCCCCTCTTACTTCATCATTTGACCCCTTCCTTCAAAGCAGACCAAGTCCTATTCCCTAATTAAGTGATGTATTGAATCACTGTGGTAGCACTTAAAAATGCTTTTGCAAATAGGCTTTTATTTTTGTATAAACTTACAGCAAGTGAAAACTGTGACATGGCTGAGAGGGGTGTTGTTAGGTAAAATTCTGTTAACAGATGAAATTTTAGCAAAGGAAATGTGAATTTTAGTCTCTTCTAATGTTACTTAGCATGTAATTTTCTTTCTGATATTCCCATGGTGAGGCAGTGCAAAAACATTGGTGAAGCAATTATTATAAATGATTGTACCTTGGAAATCATTAGGAATGTGGCATTATTTATTTATAGATGTATCCGTTACATTCATCATTGTAGCTGCATCTTCTATTGAATAATTTAAAGTTATATAATTAATATCAAGAGTTAGGAGTGTTTCATTCTCCTGATCTCTAATCCTACAAGGACGGAAATCAGTGAATAATAAGGGAATTCAGTGCATGCTGCAGGAAACGAAGGGGAGAGCTTTGGAGGATACATGTGTATTCCAGTAAACCAAAACCCACAGAAATTAAGATGCATGTGCAAATGAGCTGATGCCTCTGGTTACCAAACTGATAAATAGATGGTCTCACTGGGTGAAAAGTGTCAAGTGATGACTATCCACAGATCAGCTTTTACTTCCTTTGCTGTGCTGTGTGAACAATACAACTTACTCACAAAGATCCATCTCTCATTTTCCACATGCACAGGTAGGAGAGAAGATGTCGTTCTTGAACCAGCACCTTCTTGCCCCCAGTTTTTCCTGGCATCTAGGGGGCCGTATGTGGGTCCTGGACCCTTAAGAGCAGCAGATGCTGCCTTTGTGCTTCTCATGCTCTTAGAGGCTCCCAATGCAGTTGACTGGAGGTCCACATCCTGATGCTGGTGCCCTTCAGATGGGGCTTTGCTTCCTTCAGATGGGCTTTGTGCTTTCAAGTGAAACCAGGGCTGGGAGGTGCAGCCCAGAGAAGGAAGAACCAACACAGGACTCAATAAGCCCAGCTGGCTCCTTCATCCACTCAGGCTTTTGCCTGCTGAGCCAAGCCGTGCCATTGCAGGGATGGTGAGATCTCCTGCCCTACCACAGAGGCACATCCCAACATGGCTTTAATAAAAAAGAAAAAGAAGCCATAAATATACTAACAGTCCTCAAAGAGTGCTCTCTGGGGATCCAAGCAGAGTTTGACTCCTTCCTGGATGCTGGGAACAAGATGTTTGAAATCTCAGCACTCTTGGGAGCATCTGAAAGTCCAAACCATCACACGTTTGCCCAGCAGGTACAGACCTTTAGGACTTTCTGACTACATGGTAGGGACTGAAACCTGGTTTGCCCACAAGCAGCAGCCCCTACTCATTTCTGAAGCTCCAGTGTAAAACACTGGCACTGATCCATTCTTTCAGGCAGTACCATGAACATTGTGTTCTTCATAGTTATATCTTGAAGGATCAAATTCTGCCTATTGCTAGGACAGAGGGTAGTCTCAGGTGGTAAGGAGTTTGTTGATGTAAGACGTTTCTGTGTGGAAAAAATAAATGTTTGTGAGTGGTGAGTCTAACTTGTGCCTGGATTGTTTGGCCTTTTTGGTGGCAAAGAGAACCTGAGATCTCAGTGCTGGTACTAGAGGTTTGCCTGGGGCTCTGAAGAAGGGTTATGAAACTAGAATATGCTCGAGTGTCTCCTTCAATGGCACCCTGAGCCATTCACCTTGGAAAATTATTTATAAAACCAAAATATAAATATAAATCTTGAAGATGTGTTTATGTCATTTTGAAGGGTTATTGCTTCTGCTTTGTGGCCTGGTTTCCAAGCCACTGCAAAAACTATCATCAGCTTTTGGCAGATCACAAATTAGGTCACTGCTTCATTCGCATCTTCGAAAATACCTCTGAAATAGATACTAACAAAGGTACATAAGGCAAGATAAACCACACTGATGTTTATGATGTTTGATATCAAATTATTAGTTTGAATTTGGATAACAAAGCCTTATGAGATTATTAATTAATCTAGAAACTCTGCCCCATTGTACGTCACTATGTAGTTAGGGTTGATGCCACGTGTGAGAATTTAATGGCATTGCCTGCTATTCCCACCATTGCTTCCAAAGTTTACATGAGGCAATTGGCATATTTAGGCCACAGCTAGACAGTAACTTTTCAAGTATTTGCTGACTGGTTAGATAAAATAACTCTTGGTTATTGAAACCTAGGTTCAAGCTGGTAAATTTCCAGCAGTCCAATGAAATGAATGAAACTTCATTTATCATGGTAGATTGAGAGTTGTTGCAAGACTGGTACTTGTCAGTTAGCAAAAAGAAGCCAATACTTCTGGTTTAGTGCTTTACCTTTTTTTTTTTCCCCCTGAAGCTGAGCAGAAGTTAAAAGGCATCTCCCCAAAGCTGGTTAGTGGCCAGATCACTGGTGAGATGCCCCAGGTGCATGGTGACTGCAGGGGCTGTGTGACGTGGGTTGGCAAGTTGTGCACAGTGGGGCACAAACCACCTCCAGGAAGAACAGACTTAATGGTTTGAACGTTACCACACAAGCAAGGAGAAAGCACGTCCACCCTCCTCAGCCTCAGTGTTGTGCCTGTTACCTGTGATGCTTTATCAGAGTTCCAGAAGCTGTAGTTTTTGTTTACTTTCCGAGCTGTGCACGGGCTTGTTCAGTTGTCACTAAAGCTTGATTCATCTGCCAGTTTTTAGAGGTTGCTTGCAGCCACTGGTCAGTGTTTCTGTGGTTCTGGTCGGGTTCACCACTGTACCATGTGAAACCAGATGTCTCTTTGTCAATGTCCAGAAAAATAAATGCTTTTATTTCTTTGTATTTTTCAGATAATCAACCCCAATTTCATTCAAGAAGGTGAGTTAAGGACAGCTGTGCACTGACTGGCACAGAGGGGCAAGCCAGCAGCTGTGATTTACTCCAGTGCAACAGCATGCTCCGCATCCACCAGCATTTACAGCAAAAGCCAGTTGGCAGGGGCTGGTGTGCTCCCCAGGGAAAGTGATCCTACTGCTAGCTGCTCCACTCAGCCTGGGGTCCTCAGGGGAGGCTGAATCCTCCAAGCCTGTCTTCACAAAATCTCACCCTCCTGCCTGAGCACAGGCCTAGGGACAGGCAGTCCCAGCTAAACTCCTTTGCTGAGCTGTCAGCAGCAGCTTCTAGTGAAGAGGGAGTTCTGATAACACAGTCCCAGGACCCTCAGCTCTTTGGGACCCAGACCTCATACTTGGTCCTATTGTATATTCTCTTGAATTGTATGGGAACCATCCTCACCTGCAGCTTAAAAGATGTCATGTGTGTCCCCATGGTTTTTTCCAGTGGCTCCAGAGTTTCTTGTGCCATTAGTGGACATCACCTGCCTGCTTGGCGACACAGTGATGCTGCAATGCAAAGTCTGTGGACGGCCCAAACCAACAATAACCTGGAAAGGACCAGATCAAAACATTCTTGACAATGACAACAGCACAGCCACTTATACAGTGTCATCCTGGTAAGGTCCTGCCTTTGGATCCCAGTGTAGTGATGGTCGTGTTGCCCTCAAATATGGCATTAGGCAAGCTACAAGGCTTATCATAAATGCAGCTAATTGAGTCTGGCATGGTGTATTGACACATTGCTACACCTCACTTCAGCTAAAAAGGGTCACACTTTGGGGTTCAGGTAGCTCTATAGTTGCCCAAGCACAGACTGTGCTACTGGCAGATGTGAGTTTTCTCTGACTGACCTCCTAAACCAGCTACAAGCCAGAAGCAAGTAATATTCCCAATGTATTTGCTTGGCTAATACTGCCTCTGTGTTGCTGGGGCTTCTCTGCTTGATTTTGGTGCCATGCTCATCTTTGATAGGAACATGAGCTGAGCTGAGCAAACCCTCACTGGCTTGTAATAACCATCTCTCATTGGGCATTTTATCCTTTCATGGGCAGAGGTGGTAACTCCTGTGGTTTTCCTGAACCTTTCCTCAGCTGTTCCTAAAAAAGCCTACATGTGCTCTGTGCTCTGGCTGTGCTTTAACAGAAGGATGCTTGTCATGATGTTCCCAGCTCAGCTGGGGGGGAAGGAAAACCATCTTTACAACAAGCACTGGGAAGATCCAAAAAGATCGGGAGTTTAATTCAGGTCAGATAGCAGCTTGCTGTTGGATGCTCATCTGCAGCTTATATAAGTGATTCGGGCCAAGTTGCAGTGGAAATCTCCAGGAGGCAATCTCTCATTCAAACTTTTCAGCACTTCTGGCTCAGGCTGAGATGAATCTAGGGAGTACAAAGTCACTGGAAGTGAAAAATGAACACTAGGAGAGACAGGATTTTACATGTTCAATTAGGGAAAAAAAAAAAAAGTCTGATCAAGAGCTTTCTTCAGAGACCATTGGCTTGTGCAGCCAACCCAGAGCACCCAAAATTGTCTTTTTAGGTGCTACTCAGTAGATTGCTAGTGCCTCCTCTTCAGGCTTCTGGCTAGGGTTGGGATAGAGAGCTATTTCCATAGAGGGTTCTGTTTTCCATCACAGTTTTTTGCCTGTGCATTGGCTCCCTGTGTACTATCAGCACTTCTATCGTCTTGTTACTTGTGTTTGTTTTTCAGCGAAGACACTGTCTGCCAAAGAGAGGCCCAGCAGATCAGTGACAGTCTTAGAAATCTTGCTGGCACGAGTGTCTGGACTGTGGGGGAAGGGGATATTTCTGTCCTATTTTAAACCAGCATAGTCAGACTAGCAAAAACCACAGCATCCAGGCAGTTTTACTGGCAACCATGTTCTTCTGCAGTTTCCAATAGATTATGTATTCAAGAGCCAGTCGTTTTTGCCATCAAAGGAATTTCTTGTTGGCTTTAAGCTGAGTCTCCCATACAGCTAAAACAGTTACACAAGCAAAATCCTTTAATTCGGGCAAGCTCTCTTCCACTGCATATTGAAGACTGCAATGTGCAAACCAAAGTGACTATGTACAGACCTGCTATAAACTCATTAGACTCCATAAAGCTGTTTACTTGCTGAGATTGGCCCAGAGATCAAGTGTCTCTCATGAGCTTGGTGCTGGTGTTCCTTATCCCTAGCTGTTGTGAGATGTCCATACTTCTGACCAGGGGCCTGGCAGCCACACTAGATCTACGGCACATGCGCCAGGGGTCTGAATCTTCCCAGAAATGTCAGGCACACTGTGCTATGTTACTGTCCTGTGCATCTGTGGGAAGCGAAATTTGTCTGGCCTGTGTTGGATTTAACTGCAGAGACACAGCAGCTCAGCATCTTCTGAGACAGAAAAGATGTGCCTGGGGAAATCTTTCCTGATATATGGAGTCTAAGCATCCAGTTCTGGACAGTCACAGGAAATGTTCAGCTCCTGGACTTTGCTTTCTGCTTGAGTGTTCCTTCCGCATCTCCTCTGAGGCCACAGCAGAGAAATAGATAATGTTGGCAGGCAGTCTGCACAGAGGTTTCATTAACAACCTAATCTTGACATGTGGAGGGGTTGTATTTGGGCACCAGATTGCTGGAGGGATGTTCCTCCAAGTGAGCTAATAGGATTTGTATGCATTTGTGTTCATAATTAGGCAGGGCAGGAACTGGTATGAAAAGCATTAGCAAGTGAAGCAGTGCTTTATAATCAGGGTTTCCTGCACCCACAGTGACTCTGGGGAGCTCACTTTGAAGATCTGCAACCTGATGCCTCAGGACAGCGGCATTTACACCTGTGTGGCAACCAATGAGCACGGAACTGCATCAACCTCTGCAACCATCAAGGTTCAAGGTAAGGTGTCTGACCTTAACACCCTGGAATCTTCCTGTATGGGGTCCCTTGGTGGGGGCTGGGAGCACACAGGAATAGCCATGTGGAGCTGTGCCAGGTGGGAGCACACAGGCAGCCAGACGTGGAGCTGTGCCAGGTGAACCAAGACATTAAAATCATACAACCGGTCCTCAGCCAGGACTCCCACTGATGGCTGAAGGCATTACAGACTTTTTGCACTTGATTAAGCTGTCTAATCATAAGCATCACATCTGGGAAATGAAAATGTGTTGGCACTGGTTCAGTTCCTGCATTCTGCTTGCAGCACTGCTTCACAGGGGCTCGGTAAGGTCAGCTGGAGGAAGCTGAGCTCCTTTATGGGATGATGCCCCACCTGCCCACAGGGAGTTCTGGTCTTTAGAGTCTGCCTGGAGTTGGGGAAGCTGGAATCCAGTGGCATCAATTTTCAGCCTTCCCTCCTCTGCTGGGGGCAGAGGAGATAAGAATAAGACTTGCCCTGGGTAAACTCTTCTGCAGGGATTCAACTCAAAGATGTGTCTTCAAGCCTGAAATCTCAGTGCTGTAATTAGTGATGCATCTAATTGTAATGAATATGAAATGATGAGTTGATGCTCATGACCTCCAGCTTTGAGAAGGGATCTGTCAGCATGAGAGATGAGGGGTGCCTTCTGCGTTGAAGGGGATGGCACAGAGACAGATGTCTAACTGGTGACTTACAGAGGCAGGAGTGTCACAAGCATTTAGAAGTCAATTTGTTTGGTCTCCTAAACTACCCTAGGGATCTAATCTTCTCAATTTGTCCAAGCAAGTTAGTGGTTGCACTAATTACTTCTGTGCAGAAGGGAGCCCTGAGCAAAGCACAGAGGAACTACTGGTCATTTGTCAATCTGCTGCCAAACAATGCAAGTGCCATACACACACAAGCACTCTGAAGGTCTTGCTTGTGTCATTTCTGAACACTTCAAGGGTGACTGCTTTCTCACCTCCAGAACAGCACTCACTGCTCAGAGTCCATGGGAATGTTTGTTTTCCTCAGTTCTATGGGCTTTGCATCAGGTCTTGAGCACCATGGTGTTACCTTTCCTTTGACTGTGCTGGGAGCCCAGTGTAAACAAGAGCACTCCCTCTGTAAGACCCCTGGAGTGAGCTAATATACCCAATGCACCTGATCTTCAGAATTAAACACTAGCATTTGTTGATGTGATGCTGGAGTTGGTGCTTGTTTTCTCTCCCCGAGGTGTGCCTGCTGCCCCAAATCGCCCCATTGCTCAGGAGAGAAGCTGCACCTCTGTGATCCTGCGCTGGCTACCCCCATCTAGTACAGGCAATTGCACCATTTCAGGCTACACTGTGGAGTATAGAGAGGAAGGTAAGTGATTTGAGCTGTGCTGAGCTGGGAGAATGAGAACAAAGTCAGTCTCAAAAAAGCATCCTGGTCCCAAAAGCATCCTTGCCACCACCAGAGTGTCGCTAACTGTTGCTCACAGATCCCAAAGTCTAAGGCCAAAAGAATCCCTTCTATCATCCAGTCCAACTTCTCATATATCACAGTCAGTGAAGTGACATTTCCATCACTAAAGCATCCATCTAAAGCTAAAATATTTCCATCACTAAGGCATCCTTTCATCATTTGCATTCTACTACCAATCCTTTCTGGTCAATGTTTCCTGGGAATGCAAAAACAAAGGTGCCTCATTATTTTTTTGATCTGGATAAAGTTGTTCATCCCTGCACACTTTTCAATCTCAGCTCTGAAATCCATTTGTTCTTAAATACAAAGATCCTTTTCCCCTGAAGAATTAAATAGATACTAAATGCACTGTTTTCCCAATATGCACAGGCATGTGCTTTTGGAAAGGGCATTCAAAATTATTCACTTCCTTTTTTACATTCTTCCTGCAAATGTATGAGGGTCTCTGGGCAGTAAATTTTGCCTTAGGTATGTGGCCTCTTTTTTTTTTCCCTTTCATCCTTCAAAAAATCCTACTTCATGGTAGTAAAAGTGAAAACTTAATCACTCCATCATACTAATACCTTCTCTAGCAAATACTCTGCTTTGACCCTCACTGAGCCATCAATGTGTCTGGCATATTTGTGAAAGAATAAAAGCTCTTCTATTAACAACAGCCGCCAAAACAAACAGAAAAAAAAAGCAGCGAGTTTTTCAGTTTTCAGCATTCCTCCCACTCCAAAGGTATCACAGATTCTTCCCTGTAAAATCAACCTTGACTTTGTGAGATCTGGCAAACAGAATTTGCCCAGAGTGAACACAAAATGTATGGATCATAGTGAATAATAAAGGTTTAAAAAAAAGGTTAAAAGCCCTGAACTTACTAAAATAAGTTGAAATATTATATATTCTTGAAAGAAATCATAGGCTGTGACACGACTCAAGTGTCCCAGGGGTCCTTTTCTATTCGGAGACCCTGTGCAGACAAATAAAGTTTTGGTCCTTTGAGTGCCATGAATTAGGCAATGGTTGGGTTTATTTCTGTTAGGAGCAGAAACATATGACACACCGATTTCTTTGCTTCAATCCTGTTCACCTGCAAAAAGCCCATACTAAGCCTCAGAAAGCTGGTTATCCTCCCATAGCTCTGGGTTTAGCTGCAGCCAACACGTCTTCTGAAAAAGACTTTTGCACTGGGATTGCACTGACACCCTGTCTCAGCTCCATCTGGGCCTCCCTTGTCCTTCCCCCCCCTCCCCCCAGTATTTCTGCTACCACTTCTCTTATAGCAGAGCTGTCATCAAATCAGCCCTCCAGTCCTGTCTTATCACGCTGCTCTGAGACATCGCTCGGAGCACACTGCCACAGCTAGACTGCTGGAGAAATCAGCTTGTCCCGGGGCTGCATTTTTTTCCATCACTATCAGTCAAGTGAGGGGCATTTCCTTCTTCCCTTGTTCAGCCAGACTGGAAGATGGCTACAACACAAAATATCTTGTTGTGATCTGCTTCTGGTTTAACAGAAATACATCAGTCTGCCATAAATTTGCCTTTTAAAAACATGGTGGATTTTAACCTCCCAGGGTACTGCATGAGTTGGGCAGTGAAAGCCTCTGCTCTGAGTTCACCTATTTGGACTGCTTCCTTCAGCTCTCTTTTTCTCCCTCTGTTAAACACAGGTTCGCAGGTCTGGCAGCAGTCAGTAGCCTCAACTCTGGACACGTACCTAGTCATTGAGGACCTAGCCCCAGGCTGCCAGTATCAGTTTCGAGTGAGCGCCAGCAATCCCTGGGGTATCAGCTTGCCCAGCGAGCCATCTGAATTTGTGAGGCTCCCAGAGTATGGTGAGTGGGCACAGTGAGGAGGGACTGATGTGCACAGATGTCCATACCAGTGCAGTCTGCTTTGATGGGTTCTGATAAAACCATTGATCCTGGACCTGATACAGTTAATAGCCTGGGAGTTGCCCAGAGCCAGCTCCTGCCACTAAAAAGGCTTTTCATATCTGCTCCCCCAGCAGGGCTCACAGCCTCCCTGTGTCACAGAAGCTATTGCAGTTTTCTATCTTTCTATCCTAGGGACATTTCTTGTCTTTATGCCTGGGCAACAGGCTCTGTGTCCTGCTTGTTGTCCCCCCTGGCTTCCCAGCAGTACTGGCAGCACCAGGGACTTGTGTGGGGCAGCCCAGGTGGGGTCTGCAAGAGAGCTTGCAAAGCAAACCCCTTCAAGCAAAGTAGCCAGCATGGGGAGGCTGTGATGGAACCAAGCCCCCAGCAGGCAGTGCTGAAGGAATTTGGGGTACAGCTCCCTCATGATGGTGCTGTGAGCAGAGGCCACATTTCCCCATGTTTTATCAACTCCAGTGCATAACTAAGCCTGCAGCCAGCTTGGATAGCCTGTTTTGGATGAAATAAGAGCTTACACAACATAGCTCTACCTCCCAGTTACACACAGGCATCCCCTTAGGCTATCCATGTGGCCCTTTTCAGCCCAAAATTGCAAGGATAGATTTGAATCCACTTTATCCATACCTTTCTCTGACTTTTAGCAGTCCAATACATTGGAGCTGTGCCTGAGCAGTGTGAAACTAGTAGCAATGTTTGCTGATTTAAGTAATATAGTCTCACATAATTCTAAAATATGCTGTTTACAGTCCACAGGAAACTGTCTTTAACTTTATGATTTCTTGAATGTGCTTTATTCTCTCAAAGACTCTGCTGCTGATGGTGCCACTATTTCGTGGAAGGAAAACTTTGACCTTGCTTATGCAGAGCTGCATGAGATTGGGAGGTAATATTAACCCTGCTTATCAATGCAATAAAACACAGTAACAATGGCTTGAAGCTTTTTCCTTGGTGGAAAGTTTAGATAGTAGTTTGTAGGTTAGCTTGAAAACTGCTGCTTCTTTCAAAGAGCATTAAACATTAAATGCTGATTAAAATATGCACTGATTAGAATACTGACTAAATTTTGTTTTTTCAAGATAAGTTGGGATTTGAGGATTGCAACATGGCAAACTTGGGAACAATTAGGCAGCAAAATCTCTGACAACCACTGGTAGTTCTCACTGGTATCTCCTCTGTCATCTCTGATTCGATGTGAGCTTTGAAATCATGACAATTTGCTGGTTCTTGATCAGCTTAACTTTAAAGACTGAGTTTGCTGAAGAACTTAGGCATGTGACTGACTTAAATCACATGAAGTGCTTTGCTGATTGGGACGGTCAGTTGAACAGGAGCCTAAATAGAGGCTGCATATGTTGCCAGCCCTCGGTGCTCCAGCAGACAATAGATAAGGGGCATGCAGACAATTGAGGTTAATGCAGTTAGTTCTTCATCTCAGAGATCAGAGATGAGTAATTCTGGGGCTGAAAGGACAGGTTCTATACAAAGAGGAGTGATGAATTAACAAGAGGTCAAGCATATGGATTAACTGAGTAGTTTTACTTTCAGGAATGGTAGTAGGCACTAGTCTGTATGAATTTCATAAATGCTTTCATACCAGTTTTTTTTTTCGTAATTTCTTACTGTGTGCCTGAAACAGTGAGACAAAATGATTGCTTAGTGATTCTTTAACAAGGCTTTTCTTTTTAGTTGTCTGAGAAAGTTTGGGCCCTCTATTAAAGCAACTGGAGAAGAGAGAGCCACAGCTGAAAAACAGAGAGAGAACCTGTAAAAGTGATAGCAAATTGAACCCAGGGGATATTGTTAGAGGACATTAGTATGGCTGCACAAAGCAGAGTGACACTGTTTGCTCTCAGTGTTTGCTAATCCCTGAAGAGTCTCTTACACCCAGGGTAAGAGATGGAGGCTCTTTGTTGGAAAAGGTTATGAACAACTAGTTAAATCTGATTTCCTGTGAAATATTAATGTGCTGAATCAAATAACACTTTGAAAATCAGTCTGTTACTGCACTGAAAACCAGGCGTGATTTATTCATGAAGCTCCTTCATTATTCTGGTTTGGTTTTTTTTCCTTTCAGGGGACGATTCGCCATAGTAAAGAAATGCGTTCACAAAGCTACCCGGAAAGATGTCGCTGTAAAATTCATTAGTAAAAAAATGAAAAAGAAAGAGCAGGCAGCACATGAAGCAGCTTTGTTACAGCACTTACAGCATCCTCAATACATCACTATCCACGATACCTACGAGTCTCCTACTTCTTACATCTTAGTTTTGGAACTGTAAGTACATTGAGCTTGAATTCAAGTGTCTGAGTAGGAATCACAACCCTGTTAAAGCCAAGGATAAAATTCACCCTGACTTCATCAGGGTAAAGCTTTTATTCTTGTGTTTTTAATTGATTGTGATACAAAACTAAATAGACATTTTCTGCAGAGCTTCCACTGGCTTTTCCTTAGAGTAAATAAGATTCAGAGGGACAAATAAAACTGCCTTCTAGTTTGGTGAAGGTAGGATAATTGCATCAGCAGTTAATTTCATAGAATCATAGAATCACCAGGTTGGAAGAGACCCACTGGATCATTGAGTCCAACCATTCCCACCAATCTCTAAACCATGCCCCTCAGTACCTCATACACCCGCACCTTAAACACCTCCAGGGAAGGTGAATCAACCACCATCCTGGGCAGCATATTCCAATGCCTAATGACCCTTTCTGTGAAGAATTTTTTCCTTATGTCGAGCCTGAACCATCCCTGGTGGAACTTGAGGCCATTCCCCCTCGTCCTGTCCCCTGTCACTTGGGAGAAGAGGCCAGCTCCCTCCTCTCCACAACCTCCCCTCAGGGAGTTGGAGAGAGCAATGAGGTCTCCCCTCAGCTTCCTCTTCTCCAGGCTAAACAACCCCAGCTCTCTCAGCTGTTCCTCGTAAGGCCTGTTCTCCAGCCACTTCACCAGCTTCATTGCTCTTCCCTGGACTCGCTCCAGAGCCTCAACATCCTACTTGTGGTGAGGGGCCCAGAACTGAACACAGGATTCGAGGAGCGGTGTCACCTGTACTGAGTACAGAGGGAGAATAACCTCCCTGGAACTGCTGGTCACGCTGTTTCTGATACAAGCCAGGATGCCATTGGCCTTCTTGGCCACCTGGGCNATGCCTTCATCCAGCTCATTGATAAAGACATTGAACAGGGCTGGACCCAGCACTGAGCCCTGGGGAACCCCACTTGTCACTGGCCTCCAGCTGGAGTAAATTCCATTTACCTCTGGGCCCGGTCATTCAACCAGTTTTCCACCCGGGAGAGTGTGCACCTGTCCAGGCCCAAGGCTGACAGTTTCCGAAGCAGAATGCTATGAGAAACTGTATCAAAGGCTTTACTAAAGTCCAAGAAGATGACATCCACAGCCTTTCCCTCATCCAAGAATCTAGTCACTTGGTCATAGAAGGAGATCCGATTAGTTTGACAATTTGTGCCATGGAATAGCATCAGGTTTCTTCAGGCAGTTTTGTCCACTTTTATATTCAAGTAAATGTATTTCTGCTAGACTGATGTCTACATTGTTCTAATACTTTGTGGTGAAAAGCGCTGTGTAGCAACTATGCTTTCCTGTATGAGGAGGAAAAGCAACCACAATCCAAAGTGCTTCTTAGTTACAGCATATCTAACAATGTATATTTGGGCTATTTACTTGTTTATTTACACAGACAAATAAAACTCGGTGGAAAACTTTTTTGGGTTGTTTTTCTCACAGAATATATTAGCAGCTGAAAATATCAGTGGTTTTTTTCTGCATTAGCAACCAGTTCTATAAATAAATAGATGAATTCAAGTACCTAAGAGGATCTGTTTTCAATGGAATTGTCTCTGTCTGTTGAATCCACCCTTAAGCAAATGAGCTTAATTTGAGGCTGTTGCTAAATTTTTCAAGGACCAGAGATAACAACTGAGGATCAACCATTCTACCACTTCTATGGCCTGCAGTATCATGAGCTATTAAATACACATCAGATCTTGCATTTTAGTTTCCTCCATTTTTAGGTCACAAAGTTTCCTTTACAATTTTGTTTTCAAGTCCTAACTGCACCTACAGATACTCTGATCTTTCATGTGTGGGGTTTGATTTGTTTGTAGGATGGATGATGGTCGTCTCTTAGATTATCTAATGAACCATGATGAACTCATGGAAGAAAAAGTTGCTTTCTACATAAGAGACACGATGGAAGCCTTGCAGTATCTTCACAATTGCAGAGTGGCTCACTTAGACATAAAGGTAAGAAGAAAATAAAAGAATGATGCTATTATTCACTGCCCTGGTACAGAGTGCCCCGCTGCATAGACAGGGAGGAGGAACAGTCTGTGCCCCAAAGAGATGTTCACTAAATGGACAAGCACTTTCATTCAGACCTATTGACCTGAGAAAGTACTTATTGACCTGCAGTGCAAGGGCTTTTTCTTCCTTCAGAGAAGAGATGCACCTATCTCCTTGATTCAGTAGTTTGTTCTAAAGGATTTTCTAGAGGGGGGATTTAATGAAGGAGAGGGAAGATGCCTGAGATGCGTGAGCTGACATGAGCACCAGAAAGGAAGTTAGGTAGATTCACAGGGTATGTTTGGGCTCATACCTGTACCAACTTAGTTGCCAGCCTTCCTGAACAGAGCTGTCTTGTACCCAGGCAGCTCAGAGCAGGCCAGGAGAAGTGTCTGTCTCCCACACATCCTCAGCAGTGCCTTGGAAAGCCCAAATCAGGGGAGGGCACCAGGAAGCAAGAGTTGGGAAGGGCTGAGAGGGGTAAAGGAAAGCAGGACACTGCATTGTGCAGCTGAGACTGAGAGAGGTGCTGGATGGGAAGTGAACTGAAGGAGAGGCTCAAAGGAAGAACAAGCTGCATTGTGGAGAAGAAATTGAGGCAAGCTCTTACATCATTCTCAATTATGTTAGCACAGCTTGTACCTCCTTTTGTTAGTACATATGTCAGGAAGCACTCTACTGTCCTGGATTGGCATTGTCCTGCTGTCCTCACCAGCATCTCAGTTATCTTGGATGACAGAGAATTAGTGATTGAAGTTATGGTGAAGTGTGCTGAGTTTTGTGATCTGCAACATTGATTCAGGTTGCCAGGGGTAGCAGGTTTTTTATATTTTTTTCAGACTTAAATGCCAATTAAAAATGGAGAATGAGAGATTAATTTTACCTTCTTGTATAGCAGAGTCTAAGTCTATTCTCAACTCTCCAATCCACAGGCATGTCAAATGAAGCAATGCTCTCATTCTTCTGCTGTCTACTAGCACTTCAAGAAAAAAAAAAACAACAAGATCCCTTTTGTACATTAGCTTATGTGAGCATTAGTCCCAAAAGACTAAATTATCCTGGTTTCTTTCAGTAAGATTGTTTGTGTTTGTGCTTATAGGGCCTGTCAAAAAGTAGGTAACACTTGGAGGTAAGAAACTGCACTGAATTCTCTATTTGATCACAAGATACTTCCCAGAAACAAGGTGGGAAGCCAATTTTCTGTGACCTATTTACAATTCTCCTGAATGAGGGATGCTAAATTAAGCATCTTCTGTTGCTAGGTGGGAAGCCGGAGATGCATTGGTATAGACAGCAGACCTAGCCATGGACTGTCTTGTTCCAGGATCCTGCTCAAGAACGTGTAGATTTTATTGATGCAAGCCACACAAGAGAATAACAAGCAGAGAGATTTGAACAGCAGTCTAGTGAACTTTGCTTTATAAATATAGGCATGAGGCAGCAGTAAAATATGCATGAAGATGAGAGGCTACAGGACCTGAAAGTCAGTCTAGAGAGGGTTCAAGAAGTAATTTAGAAATCATCTTGGAGACAGCAAAGAAAAGCAAAATTCATTCTAAGTCCCCGGAGCAGAGTGTATAGACAATGCTCAGCATCTTCACCTGAGAGAGATATCTTAAATACTGAAAGAGTTGGTAAAACAAAGGGAGAACAACTGGGATGACATTTAATTGCACTTTGGCTCTGAAGGCATGATTGCATCCTGGTGTTTATCAGGGAATACTGGCAGCTCCATCCATGTCTCCATTGTGGAGTCAACTTCTCTGGACATACTCAAAACCTCTCAGCACATGTAGTAGTGGGAGTAAAGTTGAACTTTACTTCATAAAGAATATTTCTGTAACAACTTATGCACATTCATGTAGCCAGTTGTCACGTAAACAAATGGAATATAAATAAACTGATCATATACACAACTGTTGTCTCAAAATTAAAAAAATCTGTCAGTGTTCTTAATCTGTAGAGGTTAGTTTGTAAAAATAAACTGTGAGTATTTGGAACAATATGAAAAATCCAAGTGTGTTTCCCCAATGCAAAATAAGGATGTTATGGCAACTTCATCATTGATCTGAATGTACAGCAATGTAAAGAGCAGCTGAGCTGGTTCCTTGTAGTTCAGTCTCTTGATCTCTACTGACTACATCTGATTAAATGTGAGTTTTGCTTGGCTGTTAAACCTAAAAAGAAGAGCTAAATATTTGGGCTTATCTAGAATGAAAGCTAAATATTTTATTTACAAAAATAGAATATAATTAAATTTTTGTTATTATTTTTTCAACAGCCAGAAAATCTGCTCATTGATTTAAGGATCCCAGTACCTCGTGTCAAGATCATTGACTTGGAAGATGCAGTTCAGATCACAGGTCATTACCATGTCCACCACCTCCTCGGAAATCCGGAGTTTGCAGCTCCTGAAGTCATCCAAGGCCTTCCTGTCTCCCTTAGCACAGATATCTGGAGCATTGGGGTCCTCACCTACGTTATGTTGAGTGGTGTCTCTCCATTCCTGGATGAAAGCAAAGAGGAGACTTGTATCAATGTGTGCAGAGTAGATTTCAGCTTCCCACCCGAGTACTTCTCTGATGTAAGCCATGCTGCCAGGGATTTCATCAATGTTATCCTCCAAGAAGACTTAAGGAGAAGGCCAACAGCCGCCACTTGTTTACAGCATCCATGGCTGCAAGCACATAATGGCAGCTATTCCAAGATCCCACTAGATACCTCCCGCTTGGCTTCCTTCATCGAGCGCCGCAGGCACCAGTACGATGTGCACCCCATCCCCAGTGTCAAGAGTTTCCTGATGAGCAGGCTGAACCCAGGCACATAATGCCTCCATCTCCAGGGTGCTGAGGCGAGGTGCAGGGATTGAACAGGCACAAAGCAGATCTGGCTGTACATAGTCCTGTATATGGCATTTGTATTTCATGTGGCTTCCCTAACTGCAGGGTACAAATCATTGTGGAGGCAGCAGAACCTGCACAGTTCCTCTGGGACCAAGGCGAAGGAGGGTAATGGTGTTGGGTACCCAGTCCCTCCCCTCAACGAGCTTCTCTTGGGAAATGTGCTATTGTTACATTCATGAAATAGGACTGCGGGAAGCAAACACCAACTGGAAATGAGAGCCAAAATTGCAGTTGCCTTAATCTTTATGAGGCAGCCTTATAAGAAATCCTCTTGATCTTGCTGAACTGGTTTCAAAATGTATGAGAGATTAGGAGTAGGATAGCGGGGGGAGTAAGACTAGGCTGACCTTAGCTTGTACTGCCAAACTGGACCAAAGTCAGTTTTTGCTGAAATCATTGCAAGCTTGCTCCAGGTTAACAGATGGACTTCGCACACTCTGTATGCCCAGGTCTGCCATGATTTCAGTGGGGACTTTGCCTGCATAGAACATGCAAGATCAGGCCCTGGTAACTGCTGGATCGGCTTCCATGGTGGTGTGGCTTAGATACACTCTCATTGTCTGGCAGTGTTCAGACCCAAATCCACTGTTAACCCTGGGGCTTTCTGCTATGTGAAGTCAACATGCAGTACCTTGCGGAGCTACGATTGAGGCAATGCATTCATTGGAGCATACAGCTGGTTTTGACTAAGCACAATGGGACTACGGTGGGTTTTTTAAAAGCATTTTATAAACACTGTACAGAAATCTTTTGCAAAACCTGTGCATTGAGAAAGGCTGTGTCCAGTTTTTGCAGTATCTGTAAACTAGGTGATAATGATGATGACAATTTTTTTCTATCACAGGTTTTCAGTATACATATATTGTATCATATATATATATAAATATATATATATAAAGGAATTTTTCCATTTCCAGCTTCATAATAGCTTGGCCACAAGTCCATTTAAGCCTTTCAGAGTGCCGTAGGAGTGGTGAGTTCATCCTTGTGCTTGCAACTTGAAAATCACTTTCAGTGTTTAAAGTACGTCATTTGTTTCATTTCCAAACTTGTCAATATCTCTCAGCTACCGTTAGCACCTCATCACCAAAGCATTCATGAGGATATTTTTATGTCCAAAGCCTAATTTGTAATAAAATAAAAAATATTCACAATTAAAACATTTCTCTCTTGCAAGCCAAGTTACAACATCATCATATTGATGTTACAGTGATGGAGCCAGCCTTAGTTAGCTATAACCAATGCAGGGAGTCTGCAGTAACAAATCAGCAGTTCGTAGGCTGGCCAAATCTTCCTCTCTAGCAGCAAGACTGGGAGGGGAAACACCTCCCTGACTGGGGATTCCCTAGTCTGCTTCTTCACCATAAAACTCTACAGTTTTGTAGGCTGATGATCCAAGAGATTTCCCCCTCACCCCCTACATGCAAGGACCTTGTCTTGGTGCTGAGTGCCATTGCTGTGCCTGCAATGGGAAATGTCAGTTGTTACCAAAGGTTTTCCTAAGGAAAAGGGCTTGATCTGACCATGCGTGCTCAGTATATTGAGACATCTTGTAAGGCCAAGGATCAAATTCAGTTCACCGTCCAAGTGACTGCACTGTGAGCCCATCTTCAGCGGCAAAAGTTGTCTCTGCCAGCAGGTGGTAGACATACTCCACTGTATTCTCTGCTAGCCCTTTTTTGGTCCATCTCCAAGCTCAGTTTCACAGCAGGCAGAAGACCTGGCCCTTCTCTTTGTGCCTGCTCTGTCAGTACACCGGAGTGGTCAGTATTTTGCTAGTGGAGATGAAAGGATGCCAGGTAAAAAATCCCCAACATTTGGCACTGCATTCATGCAATACAAGAACAGACCTTGAGGTCAGAGCCCCACAATCAGAAGGTGAGCCCAAGTGCCCAGGCAGAGTGAGAAGAGGGGTACGAGGCTGTGGAAAGGCTTAAAAGAGACAGTGTTCACAGAAGGCTAAACCCGCTCTGGATGAGCTAGAACCCATCTCTGTTTCCCTCTGCAGTGCAGCAGCCAACTTTCTAAGCAATCCAGCAGCACCTCTTAGACACAGACTAGACTCCCATCCTGAGCAAGAGTGCCAAGTGATTTCTTAGCAACCAAAACTTCCTTAGGCAGCAGTCATCATGGAGTATCTTTAATTAGCACCATCCTCAGGTACTTTCTCACTACAGGACTGTTTGTACTGTTTCCTATTTGTCAAAGCTGACTCTTTGAATTGTGATTGTGCTGCCCTTAAAACAATGTTTATGGAAGTGTGGTTTATAAAACACACAGCTTTTATGAGGCTTGTGGGCACAGTTTAAGCCGCAGTCTTTCTGCTTGGCATTAATACAAGCAAATTCTCTCATGTCACATGAAATCTGGAGTTATTTATCATTTTATTTTCCTACCTCCTGCATTCACATCTCATACTGCAACAGCAGCACTTTGGGTGCATAGGGAGAAAAAGCTGGATTGCTTAAGGGAATATTTAAGCCTCCAATTGCTACCAAATGCAGACAAAAATCCCAAAGGGCTGAAAAAGGATGCATGTTCAAGTAGCGGTGTTCAGATTAAAAAAAAGATTCCTCTTCAAGGGAGAGCTGGAGGTGCTGCACTCTGAAGATTTTGGGGGTTATAAGGTTGATTTCTGTCATGGTTCTGCTTTTTTCATATTCATTCTTTTTACATCCCATTCAGGAAAACTGAAGCATGTTACTACTTCCAGATAATTTTGTATGAACCATTCTTGCATTTGATCTCAAAGATTTCTTTTCCCTCAATAATACAAAGTTGACAAGAAATGTTGCCATCTGATAAATACAGAGGAAGTATTCTAACCTTGCTCTCTCAAGGGCTTTTTCAGCCAAGCTGTGGCCTCTCTGCAAATCCATCATGTGCTGTAACTGTTATAACTTTGTTGTAAACTGTTAACTGCTGTGAACAGATTACATCTCAGTAAGTAGGCCTGGAGCAAGCCCACTGAGGAAGAAGCACCACAGCCAACCCCTCTTTGCAGCATTTTGAAACTACAGGAATTTTCTTGCCTGTAGCAGATATGGGGAAACATAGTTGCTCATAAAACTCCAAGAGGCCTTTACAAAGCTCCCTGGAGAACAGCTAACTCCAAGGGGAAGGTTTCCACTTGCAGCTTTACCACTCAGGGTATTCCCAAGACAACTGAGTGACCGTATGATGGCAGCTGCACCCTCCAGCTTCTGTGGCAGCTTCAGACCATCTAGAATGGCCAAGAGTAGAAGTGAAGTACCACAAGCTCAGTGCAGACTGGCACCACGCAAGCAGCCACCACCTCCAGACGTCCTCATGGTGCTCTTACCTTGCACTGACATCAACGGACACTTGCTTACAGTGTCACCCCAGCAGGGACTGGGCAGCAGTGAGGGCAGGGGCAAAACTGAGCCCAGAGGGCACAGCAACATGTGGCCCTTGTTATTTAAGATGGACACATTTAATGAATGCTCCTGGCAATGAGAAACTAACTTGCCTCTTTCTCTCTACCCTACCTCGAGCAGCCAAGGCTGGGTAGTTCCACTCTTAGCCATGGAACAGCAAATGTGATTGCCTGTGTAACATTGCCAGCTCCTACCAAGTGCCCAAAGCACTTGCTACCCAGGCAGAGATTCCCACCAAGCTGCCCAGCCCCCTCCGCATGTAACTACAGGGATGACACACCAGTCTAGGGTTTTAGACTTTAACATTTTAAAGTAACACAGGCTTTAAAATTTTATACAATTTCTCTCTTCCTAATTGTACCAACAAGTCTTGTTTAGCAGTAGTCTTACTGCTTTTTTATTTTAAATCATATGGTTCAGTAGCATTTATCTTTAAAAGCATTTTACTTTTAAGCTAAGTTAATGCTGAGACAAAGTCTGTGCCCTCAACTGACCTGTACCAGTTCTGTGGCTTCAGCCGGAGTTCATTAGTATTTCTGATGTGCTATTAGGCCTTTGTTACAGATACCGGGAGTAAAGGCTAAATCCAGAACTGCACATTGTGACCTGACTATATATAACTGTATTTTAACACCCTTGCAATGAGAGGACTGCATCAAGTGACCTGGGATAATACAAACTTCAGAGATAGACATATAGGCTAGTCCATATGTACAAAGGTCTAACAGATAATTAATGGGCACAGGGGCTAACCACCTGGTTTTGTTTCTGTTCCTTTCACTGCAGAGGTAGATTCTCCTCTAACATGGGGCTTGGATTTATTTTCCAGAAGATTCTTTCATGTCCCATAAGAAAATGGTGCTTTCCCAAGTAAACAAAATAAAATTCCATTTTACTAGGCTGACTGCACACTGCCATCAAGTGATGAATTCTTGTTCTGGGATCTGTGTAGTGGTGAGTGTTACCATAGCATCAGGATACTGAATATTCGCTGTAACTGTAGTCTTAATTATGGAGCTAGTGAAAAAAAAAAACATCTTCTCTACTCAAGCCATATTTCACCTTCATGTCCAACTTCTGATGCTGGTGCTTTTACTTCTCTTTCTACCAAACTGTTTGGCATTACTCTGCCACTGAGGTCAATTTGCTGATAACTTTTGGAAGGTAAATGCAATAGGAAGTACCAAAAAAAATTATATCTCAGACACATTCACTGAGATAAGAGCAAACAGTTGGAATATGTTGATGCTTTTCAATCTTCACAACAGTGAGCTGAAGGAGGAAGAAAGAAACAGTATTGTTAATAGCTCAGCATTTTCAAGGTGCAAAGTAATTCCACAGCCTTAATTATTTCAATGTATTGCTGGTCTGCCTTAAATGTATCTTCAGTTTTATTGCAGATTTCATTTTGTATGCACACTATGTTGTTTTGTAAAGGTAAGTTTGTAAATACTTCCTTTGTAAGTCTAATCACTCATGTGTACTGTTGTGAGGTGATTACTTGCTGTCCCATGTTGTTATTACTATACTGCAGTATATATGATCATCGACAGATGTAGCTTCAAACTGTACATCTTCTGTCCTCGCATTCCCATAAATAGAGTATACTAATGATGCAGTTCCTGGGCTTTTTTGATTAAATACAATTGTTCAGAGAAGACTGGGTCAGTCTTATTTCACAAATATGGACATCTTCATAGAATCATAGAATGGTTTGGGTTGGAAGGGACCTTAAAGATCATCCAGTTCCAAATCCCCTGCCATGGGAAGGGACACAGAATGACACAATCACAGAATCATTTTGGTTGGAAGACAGCTTAAAGATTGTAGAGTCCAACTATAAACCTCACACTGCCAATTCTACCACTAAAACATGTACCTAAGAGCCACATCTACAGGCCTTTTAAATCCTTGCAGAGATGTTTGTATTTGGTGAGGGCAACAGCACAGCCATTCCCAAACACAAGCTGAGCACTCCCACTAGATCAGCTTGCTCAAGGCCCCATCTAACTTGGCCTTGAACACCTCCAGCAATGAGGTATCCATGACTTCTCTGGGCAACCTGTGCCAGTGCCTCACCATCCTTACAATAAAACATTTCTTCCTAACGTCCAATCTAAATCTCCCCTCTTTCACTTTAAAACCATTGCCCTTGCACTCCCTGATAAAGAGCCCCTCTCCATCTTCCTGAGTCTTTAAAGACCCAGCACTCTCCAGTCGCTTGCTCATCTTTTTTGGAACAGTGTTGGGAACCAGAGCACCAGACTATGGCTCCAGATGGTTCTTACCCTTCAAAAGTCTGCCCCAAAACCAAGCAGCCCTTGGAAGTCTCCCTGGAGGCTGAAGCACCAAGCCCCAGGTCCTAACAAATCCTCCCTATTGTGCTGCTAGGGTTTCACCTTCCCTGCAGAAAGAGTAGGTGCTGCCCAGGGACACATGAGCAGACCCCAAACACCTTATAGAATCACAGAATAATTTAGGTTGGGAATTATAGAATGATTTGGGTTGGAAGGGACTTTAAAGATCATCCAGTTCTATCCCCCCTGCCATGGGCAGGGACACCTCCCACTGGATCTGGCAGCTAAAAGCCCCATCATAGAATCATTGAATCACCAGGTTGGAAAAGACCCATCAGATCAAGTCCAACCATTCCTATGAAATACTAAGCCATGCTCCTTGGCACCTTGTCCACCCATCCCTTAAACACTGCCAGGGAAGGTGAATCAACCACCTCCCTGGGCAGCCTCCGACAGTGCTGAATGACCCTTTCTGTGAAAATTTTTTTCCTAATGTTCAGCCTAAATCTCCTCTGGCAGAGCTTGAGGCCATTCCCTCTTGTCCTGTCCCCTGTCACTTGGAAGAAGAGGCCAGCACCCGCATCTCCACAACCTCCTTTCAGGTAGTTATAAAGAGTAATGACGTCGCCCCTCAGCCTCCTCTTCTCCAGNGTCTCACCAGTGCTGAGTACAGAGGGAGAATAACCTCCCTGGACCTGCTGGTCACGCCGTTTCTGATCCAAGCCAAGATGCCACTGGCCTTCTTGGCCACCTGGGCCACTGCTGGCTCGTGTTTAGTTGCTGCCAAACCACACTCCCAGGTCTTTCTCCTCCAGGTAGCTTTCCAGCCAGACTTCTCCTAGTCTGTAGCTGCACAGGGTTGTTGTGCCCCAAGTGCAGGACTGGACAACCTGGCCTTGAACACCTCCAGGGGTGGAGCATCCAAACCTTTCCTGGACAACCTGTGCCAGTGTCTCACCACCCTCTTTGTGAAGAATTTCTTCTTGATGTCCAATCTAAATCTTTCCCCTTCCAATTTAAAGTCACTTCCCCCGGTCCTATCAGTGCATGTCCTTGTAAACGGCCCCTCCCCAGCTTTCCTGCAGCCCCTTCAGGTACTGGAGGCTGCTCTAAGGTCTCCCCAGAGCCTTGTCTTCTCCAGGCTGAACAATCCCAATATACTCAGCCGGTTCTCAAATCAGAGGTGCCCCAGCCCTCACATCATCTCCGGGGCCGCCCCTCCCCCCGGTCCCACCGCCCCTCCAGCCTCGGGTCTCCAGGCGGGGCGGGGCGGGGCTGGCGGTGGCCTCGTCATCTCGCGGCGCCGGGCGATGGCGGCGGGGCTGGCGGCGGCGCTGAGCGGGGCGGGCGGCCTGCGCTTCGGGGAGTTCGTGCTCAAGAGCGGCCGCGCTTCCCCCGTCTACGTCGACCTGCGCTGTCTCGTCTCCCACCCGCGCCTCCTGCGCCAGGTGCGGCGCTCTGAGAGGGAGAAACGCAGGGTTGGGATGAGGGGCTGTTGTGTCCCGCGTGGCTTGGAGGGGGCGGGGGGTGAGACTGTGTGTCCCGCATTGCTTGAGGAAGAGGCGGAGAGGCTACTGTCTCGCATCCTTTTCGGATTGGGGAGTTTGGTTTATGTCCCACATAGTGTGGAGTGGGGGGTGTGTGGCGTGGTTTGTGTCCCTCGTCGTTTTTTGGGGTTATGGTTTGTGCCCCGCATCGCGTTAGGGGGCAGCTTGGTTTGAGTCCCGCATGGCTGGCGGAGTGGCGGTGGGTTTGGTTCGAGTCCCGCATCGTTCTGGGGGTTTTGGTTCGAGGCCCGCATCGCTTTTGGGGGTTTTGGTTTGAGTCCTGCATCGCTTTGAGGGGGTTTGGTTTGAGTCCCACGTTGCTTTGGGAGGGGGTGTTTGGTTTGAGTCCCGCATCACTGGGGGATCGGGGCTGTTCCCACACCGCCAGGTGCTGCCCGCCCCCCCTGGCCACTGCCCCTGTGGGTTTGCCCAAGCTGGGGCACAGCACTGCAGGGCCTCTCTGAGAGCCTGACCACAGCCCTGGGGCAACCTGGGGGCTGGGGTGGCAATCTAGTAGCCAGGATGGCGATGTGGTGGCCAAGGAGCCCATGGGCAGAGGTGGAACCCGAGTAGCCACCTGGTTACCAGGAGCTTGTGGGACCCGAGTAGCAAGCTGGTGGCCAGAAGCCCACGTGGTCTGGATGGTGATCTAGTTTCCAGGTGCCCAGGTGGCGAGCTGGTGGCCGGGAGCCCGTGGTCTGAGGTAGGGCTTGGGTGGCAAACTGGTGGTCAACTGGGTACTGATCTGATGGCCAGGAGCTTGGGAGCAGAGGCAGGACCCAGGTGGCAACCTGGTGGCCAGGACCCCGTGGGCAGAGGCAGCAAGGTAGCCACTTGTTGTGGGGACAGCGGCTGTCAAACTGCACAAAGGAGAATTACCTTTTGTGGTGATGTGTGCATCTGGGCATTGTCACACCACTCTGACTCATAAAACATACCTGCTTTTCCTTTTCAGGTAGCAGATCTTCTGTTCCAAACAGCCAAAGATGCTGGTCTCAAGTATGACTGCGTGTGTGGTGTTCCTTACACAGCACTGCCGTTGGCCACAATTATCTGCTCTGAAAATGAGATTCCAATGCTTATACGAAGAAAGGAAGCAAAAGACTATGGTAAAACCTTCAAATCAAGCATCTGTGTCTACTTGTTGCCTTGTTTGTGAATGACTATATTTGTGACTCTTTGGTAATGTGCAGCATTCCCATTCTAGTTTAAAGCTGCCACTCCAATTCAGAGCAGCCCCTTTTCCCCTAGCGTGTGCCTCCCACAGCATCCCAGCCTGGTCACGCTCTTCCAGCTGGTTGCTGAGTAAGTTGCAGCTTGAATCCTGCTTCTGTAGGTTTGGAGACTCTTGAGGGAGCAGGTTTTGGCTTCATCTGTGTTTTTTTCCCCTTGGCACCATTACCACAGTTCAGGGTTATTGACCTCTTCCAGAAACTGAGATTTCTAACTCCTTTTCTCTGATATGCTAAGACCAGTGCCACATTTCACCCACAAACAGGACTTCAGCAATTCAGCTTTAAGAGGAACCTTTCTAGTTTCATCTTCATTTACCAATCAACGCCCTTTTGTTTCATATCCTATAGTCCCATAGCCAGCAGTCAAGGTGGACCAGGTGGTAAGCAGTCTGTCCTCTACTCTACTTGGACTTACTGGATTTTGGTGGAGGCAAGGTGGAAAGGAGGCTGAGGCATTAACTTGCTGTAGTAGCTGGATTACAGTGTGTAATTAAAGCTGTCCTCTTCCACCAGTATTCAGTTTGAAAGGGTGCTTGTCACAACTCTCATAAACGTCACTTCTATGTTAGTCAGTGTACCAGGCACAAACATGTTTCCTGTTCCTTCTTGTGACGAAGTCAACTGTGACAGCAATTAAATGCCCTGCACAGGGTTTCTGATGTCTCAGGGATTGCACAGCTGCACGCAGGCTGGTTTTCTAGGCTGTCATGGTCTAAACACCACAATCCCTTCATGATGTTCGCCTGCTGCTTGCTGCTTCCTGGGAAAAGGAGGCATCCTTTGTTGTTGCCCCCCAGGAAGCCTTTCATGGGCGTGTGCCTGTTGCTGGTTAGGGCAAAGGCATCTGGGGACTTTCCTCCTTCTAATTGTTCTAATGGGCATATTAAGCAGTGAATAATGTCTGGAAAATAGGAAATGCCCTGAGGAGTACTAATAACTTGACTGCTTTAAAGACTTGTTAATACGTTGAGGAAACAGTTTTGTTGTTCTGAGCATTCTGTTTATGGCAATAAGAAACTTGTGTAGTCACCTTATCCAAATAATTAAATTTGTGCAGTTGAAAACACGTCGGTTTTGGTAATGGAGCAAAAATTCTGGAAATGTAAAGAAGTGCTTTATTCACTTGGAGAAGTAGCAGTCTATGAATTGAATTACATGTCAGTGACTGAGCTGCGGTGAAAACTATGATAACTGGTATCAGGTAGTAAATTAACAAATTATGTCTCCATAGTGACAGCAAATGTAAAATCAGTATTCTCTTGAAGTCCAGTTCCATTGGACTGTAGGATATAGAATCATAGAATCACCAGGTTGGAAGAGACCCATCGGATCATCGAGTCCAACCATTTCTTATCAAACACTAAACCATGTCCTTCAGGACCTCGTCTGCCCGTGCCTTAAACACCTCTAGGGAAGGTGAATCAACCACCTCCCTGAGCAGCCTATTCCAATGCCCAATGACCCTTTCTGTGAAAAACTTCCTCCTAATCTCTAGCCTAAATCTCCCTGGCGGAGCTTGAGGCCATTCCCTCTTGTCCTGTCCCCTGTCACTTGGGAGAAGAGGCCGGCTCCCTCCTCTCTACAACCTCCTTTCAGGTAGTTGTAGAGAGCAATGAGGTTTCCTCTCAGCCTCCTCCACGCTAACAACAATATGCTGTAGTTCATGCTTGTATGTGGAACAAATACAATCTTTATGTTAGTGTAGCAAGTTAAAGTTTTGATACTTAAAAGTTTTTTCAGGGTCTTTTAAACTTTCTTCACTTAGTAGAATGTTTACCTTTTATTTTTAAGGTACTAAGCGGCTGGTGGAAGGCACCATTAATCCAGGAGAAACATGCTTGATTATTGAAGATGTGGTAACAAGTGGATCTAGTGTACTGGAAACTGCAGAAGTTCTTCAGAAAGAAGGATTAAAAGTCATGGATGCCATAGTGCTGTTGGATAGGGAGCAGGGTGGGAAGGGCAGGTTAGAGGAACGTGGAATTCGCCTGCATTCTGTGTGCACCCTGTCTGGAGTGCTGGAGATTCTTCAGGAACAGGGAGAAGTGTCTGCTGAGATGGTTGAAAAGGTGAAGAAATTCATTCAGGGAAGTGTGTTTGAGCCACTGGGTCAGAACGGCCCCACTCCTGTGAAGAGACTGTGTAAAGAGCTGAGCTTCGGTGCTCGTGCTGAACTGCCAGGGGTGCATCCTATTGCAGCCAGGCTTCTCACACTTATGGAAAAGAAGCAAACAAATTTGTGCCTTTCTGCTGATGTTACCAGCTCCAAAGAGCTGCTGCAGTTAGCTGCCATCCTGGGCCCCAGCATCTGTATCCTGAAGACTCATATAGACATCCTGAATGATTTCACCCAAGAGGTAGTGAAAGAGTTGAGAACACTTGCAGATCAACATCAGTTCTTGATTTTTGAAGACAGGAAATTTGCAGACATCGGAAATACAGTGAAACATCAATATGAAGGTGATTATCATCAACCTCAATCAAAAACCTCTAATTTTGCTGCCATGGTGTGTAATTGCAGCGCTGGCACAGGTTGCCAGGAGAGATTGTGGAATCTCCAGCCTTGCAGAATACTCAAGGGGACAAGGCCCTGAGCAACCTAATCTAGCTTTGAAGTTAATCCTGCTGAGAGGGCATGACCTCTAGAGGTCCCTTCCGACCTTGATGTTTTTATGAATCTATGGTTGTGCTCAGTAAGTACTTCTGAGTAGTTGTTTGCCATGAGAAAATATAGCATGGCTTCTTAAGGCAGCCTGCTGTTGTATGCTCGTGGGCTCATTAAGACTTTCATTTGATATTGCATCTGCAGCTGTAGAACCATTTTACTCTGTTTTTTGATCCATATGTCCCATACCATCTGTGTGCTGTATTGAAAGGTAGCACCTCTGACTTGGGAGTTTAGGTTACCATAAATGCCTCAGTGAATATTAAAGGTGAGCTACTAGGAAATGTTAGTGATAAGTAAAACTGAGAGATTACACTTTGTGGTTAGGCAGCTGTCAGGACTGTCTGATGAGACTGAACTTATAACTGTCAAGCTTCAGTAGTAAAAATGTCTTTAAAAATGGGAATGATTTAGCATGCAGCTTGTTTTGCTTAACTCGTCTTTTATGTGTAATGCTTTTCTAATGACCGTTCCCTATGTCTCCTGTCTTTATTTTCAGGTGGTGTGTTCAAAATCGCGTCCTGGTCAGACATCGTTAATGCTCATGTGGTTCCAGGCACTGGAGTAGTGAAAGGTCTGAAGGAAGTAGGTCTTCCTCTCCAGCGCGGCTGTCTTCTCATTGCTGAGATGAGTTCCCAGGGGTCACTTGCAACCGGTGAATACACAAGAGCTGCAGTAAGTAGGCAGTCTTGTTTTGGTTTAAGACCTTGTAAAGTGTTGTAACAGGGAGGTTTTGTTTGCTTCTTGTATTTGCCCTTCCAAAAGTCTCTCCAGCTATTACAGGCTTTTTCCTGTTGAGACTCAGATGTCTAACAGTATGATGTTTAAAGGTTGCAGCTGTAGGCTGGCATTGCAAGGTGATTAGAGTTCCCAGTGTGAATTCTAGTAAACATGGTAAATTTGCTATTGCCCCCCTCCCTTTTCCTTTTTTTGTAAGCAATAAATTTCTAATTAGCTTAGAGTTCATTCATTGGTTTATTTATAATGTAGAAAGAAACTTAACATTTACATTCCTGGCTGCAAGTGCAGCAACATCTGTGAGAAGTGAGTCAGCCCTGGGTGGCTTAGTATTGCTAAAGCAAGAACAGCTTTTCACATGCCTGCCGTGCACAGCTTAGTGTGTAAAAGGGGCGCTGAGGAACTGGTTGCTAGTCAAGCTTGGTTTTAAGTTTATCACTTGTAACTGTTCACTGACTTCCATCAGGTACAGATCGCCGAGAACAACTCAGATTTTGTTTTTGGATTCATATCTGGATCTAGAGTTAGTAATAAACCGGAATTTCTTCACTTAACTCCAGGTGTGCAGCTGCAAGCTGGAGGTAATTTTTTTCTGGAATATTTATTATCTGTTTGTAAATACAGTAAGTGTTCTGGCCTTCAGTGAAAAAGTGACTTCTGAAGCAGGTTTGATTGCTTATCCTCTGATGGAAAGAGTCAGTGTTTGCCATTATGGGCTGCCTTCTCTATTTGTAGGTACGTATATGTCTGCTGGGAGCTGTGGAAAGCAACCAGCATGCTACAAAGCTTTGTTAGATCTTCTTGTGCTGAGGTCTGTGTGTACAATAAAGTACAGTCCTTTAACATGTGATATTTCTTCAGATAGATGTTAGATTACATGTACAACTACTCAGTAGGAGTAGAAAAAAAGATTTTAAGAAATACGGAAGTTTAACTGTAATTTCTGTTGATACTGATAAAGATGCAGTTTCCATGAACTGAAAGTCTCTTACCTACTAAACAGATTATCACTGAACCAGGTAGTGACGCCATGAATGTTCACTTGAATGAGAGCATTTTTGCCTTTGCTAAGTCTTATTTCAGTAATCCTGATTGGTGTTTCATTGAGTAACTGTAATTGATAAACCATGAAAAGGGAGGATGCTATCTGTATAATAAGTAGGGGTTCCATGAGCTGGAGACAGGATTTCTAGTTAAGTCTGTAGATTATTAAGGTGAGGGTTGAAATGGTATTTCTGTTCTCTGTTCCAGCACCTCTTTGCAGGCTTTTTGTATGAACTAAAATAAAGGTGTTTCTATTTCAGGTGATAACCTTGGGCAGAAATACCTAAGCCCCAAGGAAGTTATTAGCGAAAAAGGTTCAGATATCGTTATTGTGGGACGTGGCATTTTGTCAGCCTCAGACCGTCTTCAAGAAGCAGAGAAGTACAGGAAGGCAGCCTGGGAGAGCTACCTAAGCAGACTTCGTGCTCATGCAGAAGATTGAAAGCAGGTCACTTTCCTAGAAAATAAGCAAAGCTGTTGGATCTGCAAACATTGTGAGAGTTTCAGTTAAATATATGGACACTTCAGCCACTAGGAAACTGCCCTTGAGCAGGAAAATGTCTTAGTAGCTAAATTATTTTCAGTCACACGCACAGAGACCAAGTTGTACAAGCCATGGCTGGGTTTTTTTGTATTTGAATATATGAAACGAGAACTTCATGCCCAGTTTTTAGCCTTAATAGGTTTTATGTGCTCAAAAATGTTGTGTGAAACACTCCAAGGGTATTTGGTTGGCTGTTGTTGCTTTTGTTTCTCATCCCCACCCTCAAATTCCTTCTGGCTGTAGAAATGGTATTTTACTGTTCTCAATAAACTTCATTTGCAGACCTGACCTGCTGCCCCACTCTCACAGGATCACTCAGCTCTGCTATTTCCAAGGATCAAGTGTGGGTCTTAGTTCTACACTGTGACATTGATTAATGTGTTGTTTAATAAATACTTTTTTGCTACTCTTGTCCTTTCATTGGATCTCTAAGTCTTTCCGTGGCAGCGTGAAACACTGTTTTCAAAATTCCATTCTGATAAAAAGTCACTCTAGCTTGTCTGTGACTGCAGCAATTACTCATGATTCTGTTTACTGGAGCTACAAAGAGTTTGTCAGAGCAGTTAGTTGTATGCTTAGAGTGAAGTTGTTGATTGCTCTAATTAGTGACAAAAAATGTACTTTCTGTTTATTGACTTCTTGTGACAACAGCTGAAATACCTTCACTCTTCACAATGAGTAAGGACAAGTAGAAGTATTGTGTGTGATTAGTTTTGATTAGAAAGGATGGAATTTATCTAGCGCATGTGTGGTGGAAATCTGCTTGAATTTTCATTGCTATCAAGAAGGTGAATGTTGACGTGGTTTTAGACTGTTGCTGCTCCTCTGCTTGTGCAGAGCATGCAGAGAAAGCTGGATCCCTTTGTTAATACACTTTCTTGTACACTAGGGACAACTCTAGTGAGAAGAAGTTTTTTGGCTTTTGTACTGAACTGTGTTATGCTGAATTCAGAAGGAGAGTTTTGATTGATTGTGGGTTGGGTTGATCTATGCAGAATGTCTTGAGATCAAGGGATGCAGGCATGTATCCGAGGGCTTTACCTTAAGCTTCTTGTATTTGTGACATTGTGCTCTTTTGGCAACCAGACTTCAGAAACGTAGAACTGAATTACTTCCTTGCTCTCTGGGCATGGTGGGGGTGATAACTTTACCCTTTCACACACCGCCTGCCTGGAACTTTATAGAGAGTCATGTCTCGTGCAGCCAACCCTGCAAGTCTGAAAGTTGTTAAATTTCATATCAACTCCTAGGAAGTTCTAGTCCTTCAAAGTGAAGGGAGGATTTGGGATTTGTTTACTGTTTCATCTTAATTATCTCATGGCCTTGAGGCCTGTAGCAGAAACCAGACTTTATCACAAAAATGGTTTTGCAGAATGTTACTTTTTCCACCAGAGGGAGCTTAGACTCTGTTTTTCAGGAGAGTCAATGCCAATAGTTTCTGTGATTGTAATTTTAAGCATGTCTAGAGTTGGTATCATCTGTCTTGTTTCCAGCAAATTGCACCCTTGTTGATGACATCATTTAAAACAGTCGAGTTTACCAGAGAGCCGCCTCTGGCTGGCGTTCAGCACTATGCTGTAGTTTCACTGTTACAGTGCAAGCAGAATTTTGTGAGTTCAGTGTTTTGCACTAACTATGCTGAATCATGTGCAGTGGGTTAGTGGCATCTATGCAGCCTAATTCCTGAGTGGGGTCTTCTGAGAGCTAGTATATAGGCCTCTAGCTGAAAAAGTAGCAACTGGATTTGGAAGGACTGATGTGATCTAATATCCAGTCACTTTTAGAGGATAATTGCAGTTCATTTTTTTTGACAAAAAGACTTCTAGAAGGAACAGATTGTTCAGGAAAATGTCATTTCACAGTCTTTCACTGTGCATGCAGTAAATAATCCAGAAAGGGCTCTATTCTGGTGCTTCCTTTGTCACCAAATTGCAAACATTTCAATTAGTAGAACAAAAACGTCACCTCCTATATGCATTCTTCTGTCAGAGTGATTATAGTAAACAAGTGTGTGCATGTTCTTTGAGGCACCTGAAAGTGATTGAAAGTCTGTTTCAAATTAAGAACAAACGTTGATTTCCTTGCTTGCCCCCGCTGCTCACATTCATAGCATAGTTCATGCCGTTGGTCCCAACTGTTCCTAACATGGGAACTAGGTCACAATTTACAAAACTCATTTGCATCATAATGTGTGAATCTGAAAGTCTTGCTGTTCATTCTCTGATCTGATTGAGTCTAGGGTAAAGGCACAAGGCTATATTTAAATTATTGGGTTATCACACGAGTAATATTATCTGACTAGTAGGCTTTTATATGAAACTGTGATCTGTAATCCACTCTGGAATGTGATTTATAAAAGAATGAAAGGATATCACACGTTTCATAGTGAAAGAAGACTGATCAAGTGTTTTCAGTGCTTGCAGGGGAAAGAAGGCTGATGCTGCTATTCCTGAGCAGCATAACGGGAACTGTGTGAGAGACCAGTGCAAACTTTTGATATTTGTATATAAAGTTCACTCTAGCTCTCTGAGGTTGTGAGTCTGTCTAGCATGAGGAGTGCTGTGTCAACAGAAACCAGCTTGGGCACTTTAATCAGTATAACTGCAGGGCTTTATGTGGACTAAAATTGTAAAATCCTGGTAAACTCAGCACTGAATTAAAACCATACAGGTTAAAATTTTTATCATTTAAAGTACGATCTGCATGTCACAGTACCAACATTGCTTTATTAGTCATTAACTGACAGGTCATACTAGAACTTCTGTAGCCTATTCTATGAAAAGTTTTGTAAGACTTAATCCCTAGAAAATAACTGAATCACTTCCTTTTAAATTTACTTGGAAAGTTTGTTGCTGTGGTTTTTTTTTAGCAAGCGACAAACATTGCGTTTAGGGAACAGGACCAAAGGAATTTGAAACACCCAGAGGAAGCTTGTTTCCACATCTGGGTTCTGGTTCCACTTACTCAGGGATACAATCTGTTTTGGAAGGCTTGTAACAGGGCTGGATGGTTGGTTGGTTTGTTTGTAATCACTCTCCTGGTTCTTGGTTGGTCAGTACCATAAGGACAAGTACAGCTTCATGTTCAAATACTGCAGCAAAGTAAAACTCAGCCTGGTGCTTGCTCCAGCGTCAGTTTTCCTCTTTCATCAGGCCTTTGCAGGCATGTCTGGCTTCACTTTGTCCTCAGTCTCGGTTTTCTGTTTCTGCATGGCTGTCGTCCTCTGAACATTTTCTCCTACGCTGAAGCTATCCACAGTCAGGCTGTGAAAATGCAGGGCTGGAGCTAGAGGCTGGCCAGTACAGAGAATGAGGTTGGAGCCCAGGCAAGGCTCTGTCTGCAAACTGCTTGCTTAAAGCATGATCTGAGCCAAAATGTGATGGTTGTATGTTGTGTTTGGCCCAAATGCATATTGCAGGAGAAGCCAAGCTAATGCAGTTGCTTTTTGTCTGTTCCTGACCAACTAATAGTAGCTATACAAAAATGTTTTCAGAAATAGGACTATTAAGACAGGGAAATCCTGCAGTGTTCCCTGCAGCTGATCATTTCTGCTTTACTGAGAGGCATCATTTAAGGCTGATGGTGGGAGCAGTCATAAAGGTGACCTGCCTGTAAAGGGGAAAATATTGCACAGCTCAAACAGTGACAGAGAAAATGCCTGCCAGCCTGGGAACCAGGCCTGCAAACCACAAGCATCCTTGAGCAGTGCAGCTGGCATCTTTGAAGTGCAGTTGGAGACCACAAGACCAGAGACAGCCCAAGATACCACTGGTAAGTGCAAAACCAAGGAATTATTTGCTTGATGACCCTTTCAGTGAAGAAATGTTTTTTACTACCCAATCTAAACCTCCCCTGGTGCAACTTGTGGCTGTTTTGTCTTGTTCTAAATAGTTACTGGTAAATATATTTGCAGCTTTACTAGTGGCAATCCTGTAGTAACTTATAAAATTGAAATATATAGGCGCTACTTATATTCATTGCCGCCAATTTTATTTCAACAGCAGCAGAAATAGTTACATATTTGATTTATGGTAGTAATTTATAGTACAGATAAACTTACTTTGCTAAAGTGTACTTGCTTTGATAGTGTTGGCCTGTAGTAAAATGCAATGAAATTATTTAGGAAGTCAAGCCTTCGTGTCCTTGTGCATGATGGAGTCCTGCAACCCCATGGTTGCAATCTTTGCATGCTGCAGGCTGAGTAACTCCTCAGGTTATGATGGCAGAACAGAGACATTTCTATTGGGCTACATTCAGTGGACTCCAACACTAGCTAGTGGGCATGGAGAAAGGCACAAGATGAAATAAAACCCTGTATGTCTTGCATTGTGTTGTTTAGACTTTTTGTAGGCTGGCAGTGAAGAGGAGGCAGAGGAACAAAGATCAGTTGCAGTTCACATGTGGAGATGATGCTGGGATATGGGAACTAGATGAATAATGTCAGTTACCTCACCTTGGTTTTCCCTGCCAGACATCCTAGTGACCCTCTCCTCAATAAGCCAGCTCCTTCGCTTTTTGATGCGCGGTTAATCAGGCTCTGGAGTGTGGCACCTTCATCTTCCAGAGCCTGGGTTTTCCCTTCAGCTCCTGAGCACCTTCTTACTCCACAATGAAGGGCAAAGAGGATGTAAACTGCATGTGCCTCATTCAGGTTTGTGTCACAGCAAAGGGTTATGGTGCATCTCCACAGTTAACAAAGCTAACAAAGCTGCCATTGGCCTTGACTTTCCCCAAGGCATGATATTATGCTCTCTCCCCCAGAAACACCAGCAGCACAGGGAAAACGTGCTGCTGACCCTCAGCCCCAGTGGCCCTGCAGCAGCAGCCACCAGCTGTGGTTGGGGAAACAGGAGGAGCTGATGTTGCAACGGCATCCGGATTCCAGCTTGGCCAGACAAACACTGACATTTTTCTATCACATGTGACCCATTGATGCCTTCTGCTGGATTTTTCATTCAAGAATGCTAGTTGTGGTTGAGCTGCCTGTATTTACAGACATAAATAAACTGCTGCTGTCTGAAATACATCATTCCCATGACTGTGCTTGGCATTAACCTTGCAGGAGTAAAGGCAGATCTGCTTACACAGTAAAGCCAAAGCCTTCTTGCTCTTAGCATCACTTCCATCTTTTTTTTTTTTTTACCAGATGCAACCTTGTGGAGAAGCTAAATTTGGTGGGGGCAGAGGGAGCACGATGCTCTGCCTGGCTCATCATCACGGGCAGCATGATGCTCTTCACCGACAGCATCAACTCTTATTTCCTTCTTTTTGTGCACTGGCTTGAGTGCCTAGCCTGTGGTGTCCCTCCCCCACATACTCCCCACATTGCTCTCTGCCTACTTGGTAGACCAGTTTGCTTTACAGCTGAGTGTCCCCTTGAAGGTGAAAGACAGCACTTGCAGTCCTGTCCTGTCACCTTGCTCTCCTCTTTTCCACTCTCCCTCTCCAAACCAGCCCTTAGCAATGAGTTGGACCTCGCTTCTCTACAGCTTCCTTGATTGTTTGGCCTCAGCAATAACCCAGAGTGCTGGGAAATGCCACAGCAAGAAGGTAATCCGCAAGGGAAAGGGTGGCAGGGGGGCACTGCCTGTGCCTTTCCTTTTGGAGGGCAAAAGAAGAAAGCAAAGATGTGATTTTGTTTTAAAACTCCTTGGTCCTTGGCAAATTAATCGCAGCAGAGTTCTATTCACAGTATTTGCTACTTTGGGAGCTGGTTGAAAACATTCCTGCCCTTCCTTTCCCTCCATTTTACTTCCTGCTCCCCCTTTCCATGCCTGGGGCAGTACAGCTTGTGTGAAGCAGTCACATGAACCAAGCTAAAACTTGCTCTGTCTCCTTGCAATGATTATTTTTTGACTGTTTTTTATTTTTGCTTTTGCGATAGTGATGAACTCTGTTATCTTACCATCCTGGTCCTAGGGAGGGGGATGGTCACAAAAACCAAATTTGCCCTTTGGATGCTTCTTCCCAGCCAGGAGCGTTAGTCCCTAGTATTCATCACGCAATATCTCAGCCTGCAAACTTTAGCCTGGACTTCAGTATTGGGGAGGAAACAGGGAGCTCTCAAGAGCTGCCCCTCTGCATCAATCAGGCGTGACCTATTGCTCGTGGTGACGCAAGGAGGAGCAGCACAGCCCCCAGCCCAGCACAGGGAGTTACACAAAGGTAGTACCAGCATTTAACCAGAGCCTTCCCTTGCACTTGTTTTCAGGATGTATGCACCCTGCTTCTCTGCTAAGGCAGATTTAGTGGAATCAGAGGGGAAGACGGGGTACAGATTTCATTTATTTTGGGTTTTTTTCCCCATCTAAGCTGTGCTAATACTGCCAATGTGCCACTTACTGCACTCCTAAAAATCCCTATTTTGAGCTATGTTTAGTGCAGTCTGCTCTGTTCCTTCAGTGCTGCTGGGAGGAGGAGAGGGGGATCATAAAGTTCTTGAAGGAGAGCTGTTTATACTGAGCAAATAAGAGCTTCTGTTTATAGAGGCAAAACAAATAAAAAAAATTAATCCGGAAGGATGGACACATGGCTCCTTTCCAATGAGAAGAGCAAGTCAAAACAATGAACACCATTTGTTTTTGCTTTTCTCTGGCAAGCTTCCTTCAGCTGACTATTGCATGATGTGTTCAGGGTGAAGAGATTAGAAAAAAAAAAAAAGAAAAGCAGGCAGTTGCAATAGGCCTGGCTCTCCCTCCTGCTGCCGACTGCAGCCCTGTTGCAGTCTGTGCAGATTTAATGTTGCAGCTGTCAGCTGGGGTAACCCAAACCCCAGCTCTAGAAGGAAACAGATGAGCCTGGGGAACAGTTATGGGGGAAAAAAAGGGACACCCAGCAAAACTAAAGCAAAAACGTAAGGTATGTTGTGAAGCAACACCACCAGGTTTTATTGAGTTCCCTTTCCAGTCTCAGAGGTCCCTTGCTTTTCCAGCCAGGCTCCACTGGACCTTATAGCTCTAGTAAAAAGTCAGAGGTCTGGAGGACCTGCTGTGCTCTCCCAGCCACCCCCCGTGCAGACACCGAGGCTGTACACCTACTTGTGCTCCCCAAGGAATGGGTGTTTCATTTAGTTTCCTCAGCCTGAAGTCCAACTTCCCTTGATTCCCACCCCTTTCCCGTTGGTTTAACACCACCAGGAGCTCCTTGTAGCACTCTGCACCCTGGGTCAACATCAAGCTATTAAATCAACATACCTTTCACGGCAGTCGCTGTGCCTCCAGCTCCTATTTTTATAGCCAAGCTTTGACTGATAAGGCTCTATTAATATATCAATCGGGCAGCATCCTTGCTGTTCATTCCTGTCAGGGGAGGGGAGCTCAGCACAGAGACGATGAACTCTACTCACAGCATCATATATGCACAATAGTTTTATTTTGGTTTTTTATATAAAAAAATTCCTAAAGACTGCAGAATTCTCGTATCCTAATTTCTTACACAAATGCTTCCAACACCTTCTTCTTTTTAAGCTAATTCCCCCTAACAACTTGCAATGGCGTGGGTTCCCCTGATTTTGACCTAGTCCCCCTTTCTAATGGGATATGTCTAAAGCTGCAATATGGCACTTGGCAGGTTTATTATATCCAGAAAGCTGGGGTATGGAGTCTCACATGGCCCAGAGTCCATCAGCACAGGCGGGGAGCCTGCTTTGTGTCCGTGCCTCCAGAATGAACCAGACTTTTCTCCTTACTGTGCAAATAACAGGCTTTGGTCACCGACCAGTCCTGTCGTAAGGGATTCTCATCCTTGGAGAGGATCCCATCTTCAAGTGGGGAAGCAGAACACAGTCAAGCAATTGTCCACAGCAGCCCCAGGTGCTGAGATCCCATCAGTCAACTGTACCGTTGTAAGACTTGTTGAGCTTGTTGAATGTGAGCTCTACGTTATGCGTGGAAATAGGCTTTCGGTAGAGAGGATTGGATGCCTTTGGAGAAATGAATGGACAAAAAGAACAATGGTGAGGAGCAAAGACCTTGTCATGGTGAAAATGTGTATAATCCCTAATTCCTGTGCCAAATAATTTGGAGATACCACTGCATTTGGCTTTGACTGAAATGTGCATTCAGATCCAAAATCAGTGTTGTCTGCCCATAATTTGTCCATCAGACCCACCTTCTGTCCTGGTTGTAGGCACAGGTGATGACCTCAAATGCTGAGCACTAAAGCCTCCCAGAACGTCTCTCTTGTAGACCTGATCAACCTGGCTGCCCCCAGTTTAAGCTCTGTCCCTGCTTCCCTACCATCTTCAGCCCTCCAGCACTGCCAGGAAATACATGATGAAATCAAAGACTGGGTATAATATTGCAGAGTATTTGTAACTTGCCAAGGTGAAAGGCAGTGCAACATGCTGGATCCTGAAGCCTGGCTGCGAGGCAACACAGAGCACAGGCACCTGTAGCCCTCATGCCTGCCACTCTTTTCCATCACTGCAGAGCTGTTTGCTGCTGGTACATCTTGCTAGCCCTGCCCCAGGCTTACCATTTCATATCTGGCCCGGGAACGTTCGCTCTGGAATCGGTCAAACTCCCGTCTGTCGTGAATGGTGACAAGCAGCTTCCAGAGCCCCAGCAGGATGATGCCGATGAGCACCACACAGCCGATCACCGCCAGTACGATGGTCACAGCGCTGGGAGCTGAGCTGCATGCTGGTAATGAGGACGAGAATGTAATTAGCTCTGATGTGAGTATATCCTGGATCAGGATACCAGGACGCAACAACCTGGACTGCAGCCACTGAGCAAGTGACCTCGGGATAGTGAGTAAACTGAAAAAAAAAAAGCAGCAGCCATCTCTAAAACAAAAGGGTTTGGTTTTTTTATTAAATAAATTTCTGGATAGAGGCAGATAAAAGGCACAATTCTCATAGACATCACCGGGGCTGGGATATCACATAGTGCTTCAGAAGAAGAGCGGTGCTGCAGTGTCACCATCACCAGTGACATCGGTTTTAATGCTGAGTAACCCCTGTGGGGCACAGAGGGTTAAGGTGCCTCTGGCAAAAGCCAACTCAGCTTCTGGCCCACATGGAGGCAGGTGATCACTAGGCACTAAGTAAGTACATTAACTGCCAGCTAATCAACTGGTCTTTCAATTAAGTGCAAGCCGCAGCACAAACAAAATAAAACGTGCAGTATCTCGGTCTTTCCCATACTGGCCTGTGTCTCAGAGGACCAGAGCAGACTGTGAGAAGCTGTTGCTGAGTGCTTGCCAGCTCATCCTGCAGCATGCTTTTTTTTTTTTTCTTTTGAAATGTGATTAAAATAATGCTGGGAAGCACAGCTGCCTGTGGCAGCCTGGGGAAGGCAAGCAGGAACACACAGCTTTACACTGTCTAGACCAGAGAGAGCTCTGTCAAAATGCAGAAAATTCTGTTGGTGATGTCCAGCTTTCTGAACGTCCCAACTTAGTGAGCAGCAGCACCAAGTGTTCCTTTCTGGTTCTTTTTGCTCCCAGTGGTTCTGTCTCCAAATTAGCACATGGCATACTTTTTGCCACATAAATAGGCTGGGCTTAAGTTCAGCATCCAAACCTGGCAGAAACCCCTTCAGCCCCTTGCTAGCAATGCTGGCAGCTCAGGTGTGTGCTTCATGCCCAGAGTCCCTATTTTACTGAACTAAAAGCATCTGGAACTGGGTTTCAGCACTGTTAAACCTCCTACTTTTTATAAAATCATGCCAGTTCATCTGCTTGCACATGCCTTCATGCAGCCAGTGGAAACAGTCTTTCTGCCCCCAGCAGCCTGTCACCTCTTGCAAGGCAACTTATGCTATTAAAGGGAAACCCAAGGGAGGAACAACCTGGCTCTTTGAGGACGGTGAGGTTGGATTTCCCACTGGCAAGCTCTGAGTAGGTGAACTTCATGACACAGTTGTTCACCGGGTAGGCACAGAGGATCACGTTTGGGTCATCCGTTTCTGAAACAAGACGCAGAGGAACAGTTTTATTTTGGGGTTTTTTAATATTAAAAAAAAAATCCTAGAGACTGTGGAACCCTTGTATTCCAAGTTCTTACACAAACGCTTTCAACACCCTCTTATTTTTAACCTAATTCCCCCCTAACAACTTGAGATGGTATGTTTCCTCATGATTTTTGATCCAGTCTCCTTTTCTAACAGGCTATGTCTAAAGCTGCAGTATGGCACTTGGTAGGCTTAGTTGTCAGGTTGTATTAGGAATCAGCACAACTTTCTGCCTGCTGAGAAAGGACTTCCCATGGGTGCCTGGGAGTGGAGGAATGGGAAGCAAGCCTGGAAAGCAGCACAGTTGGATCATGATTGATGCAAATTGTAACTAAGCAGCATCTAGTCTTACTGCTTTAGAAAAGGTAGCACTCAGCAAACATTGCATGGCAAACAGAGGTAATCTCACACACACACACCCACCCACACAAACACACCCACCCCCCCATCCTTAGCACAAGTCTGCTTTGGCAATAAATGCTGTTTTCCTCTTAATTTGCTACATTTCTCAAAGAGCAGAAGCTGAAGAGAAAGCAAGGGGCAGAGACGCAGCCTGTGATGACATGATGGGGCCAGCAGCAGAAGCTCATAGTTGGCTCACACTCCAGCTGTGCTGACTGGCTCCAGCACTGGGAACCTTTGAGAAGTTTGTTTTTAAAGGGTGAGCTAGAGGAAAATGGAGAGGGAAGGAGGGAATGAGGAGGAAGGGAGTAGCTGGTTGAAGGGGATGATAAGGATATGAGGGATTTGCAGGAATGCAGCCATTTAATTCCCCTGCCACACGGGTGCTGTTTGTTTGCCTGTTCAAGATACCCAGCAGAGCCTGTCACTGCTCTGGTCACTATAACAGGCTTCTTGAGGACGACTCCTTCATGAAAGCAATTAAAAAGTTTCAGCAAAGCCACCATCTGAGATTTGCAGCTCTGGCTCCAGGGGTGATTTCAGCAGAGTTGCTGCCTGGCGCAGCTACAGCTCATGGGGCATCCCGGCTGCAGCGACAGTGCCTGAAGGGAGATGGGGTAACATCTTTGGCCGTGCCAGCTAGCTCTGCAGGAGCACGGACAGAGAGTTTCAAGGGTGAGGAAGGGATTCACACATCCAGTGCTATTGGCTGGCAAATGTGACTTTGGCTTAAGCACCCAGAAGCTACTCCCCACAGCTCTCCTCCTCACTCATATCCGTGCCTGTCTGTCACACTGAAAAATGATCACGTTAATGACCACCGGTGTTCCAGCCCTTATCTCTCTCCTGTCTGTCCTTTCAATGCCTTTGACCTGCTTTCAGCTGAAAGATTAATACCTCTCCATTTCAACAGTCCTAATATCAGATGTAACTGCCCCTCCGGTGAGTCCTGATGGATGTGGACAAACCTCAGCTGTTCCTGCTTTCAGACAAGAGAATCTGGTCTACCTACACACTGGTATTAAAGACAGGGCTGGAGAAATGCAGACTTATGTCTTCTGTAACAAATATCAGTGTTCAGCCTCTCAGCAGGGACTTTTTAACACTTGGTACATAACACAAAAGCACTTGAATAGCTGGATTTGACTGAGACTGCCTGTAAAGAAGTCCATAGTGCCCAGACACTGTCTCTAGAAATATTTTTCTTTACCTTGTTCTCCAATAGTCCAGATCTCCAGGCCACAAAGTGCCCTGACTTACATAGAGCTTAGCACCATCCCTGATCTGACTGCAATAGTTCAACAGAAGAATAAGGGTAATTCCCCAAAATGGATTAAACCAGAAATTTGGCTGTGTTTTTCTCTCAAAGCCAAGCAACGGGGAGGCAAACCACAGCCCAGCCTCACCTCCCAAGGCACAGTCAGCACAAAAGCTGCCTTTGGCATTGTGCAACACCCAAGCAGAGCTTTAATCCCCAGTATTTGCTAGCTCAAACGAAACACAGGCCAGCCAGTCATAAGCAATGAGAGTTGTGTGGTTTGGAAGTGCCTTGCAATCTCTTGCAGAGTGCCAGCATAGGTGCACTCCCCAATAAACTGCAGGGAGGATAGAGAGAATAAGAGCAAGTCTCCCAAAGGGGAAGATAGGAAAGCCCCCGGTTGTAATTTTAAAGCTAGACATTGTATGTGAGATGAGTAAATAGGAAAAACATCATCTGCAGGCTGCTCAGGAGGGAGGGAGAGAGAGCGAGCAAGGTAGAGCACTCCTATCTCTATAAACTGCAGGAAGAGAAGGAGGAAACGTCAGATGAAAAATGTGATTTATCCCTACTTGATCTAGAAAAAACAGCCTCTCCATCCCTCCCTCCAAGGCCAAAGTCAGGACCGTGATTAATGCCATCACAGTTTGGGTCTATTGTACCTTCCCAAATAGCAACTGTGGACTCCCAGAACAGCGATTGAAAAGAAGGGGGAGAAAGTCATCTGCTGGGGTATGCACATGTGGAGTGACCTCTAGAAGAGGACACAAAGGGAAAGAGAAGAGCTTGCTAGTGGGACTTTTAGCTGTTGGTTCCACCAAAGCAGAACTCATCATCTCCAAACAGTTTTGCTTTCTTTTACAAGCTTACTTCTTCCAAGATGTATTCTCAGGAGATTCGAGAATGCTTTTTTGGGTGCTGCTTTGCTCTTGTGCACTCTCTCACAGCTCATCTAAACTTCTGTCTCATCTGATTTCATCACACTCTCTTTGCTCCTTGCACTGGCAGGAGTAGTCCTCACACATTTTGACTTTAAGGTGTTATTCAAAATCAAAGGGTTTTTTTACTTCAATATAGATTATAGCCTAGAGTGAGGGTCACACATACCCCCTATGCACATACTCATACCACATACACACACATAAATTTCTAAATGTCAGGTTCTCTTTGAGGTTTTCTTTATAGATATGTCTTGGTCTGGTTAAGAGGAGTTCAAACCGCAGTTATTTGCTCCCACCATCTGCAGTCTGGTTGCTGCCTACTTACCGAGAACATCCACAGTGGTGATGATCTCGTCCTTGCAGTGCTTTTGGCAGGTTTGGTTATCAGCTAGTCTTCCTGAGTTAAACAGCTTGCATTCAATGCAGTCCCTGCAGAAAGACACACAGAGGGGAAGATTAAACACTCACCAGAAATGGCATGAACAAAGAGGTTCACCTCTCAGAAAGCAAACTTCCTGGTTGTTGGTCTGGAGGTTGCACATCTGTACCACAAGGAGAGTCAAACTTCAGGGTCAAGCATCTCCATCTAAGGACGGATTTATTCTGAGGGTGGATTCGATGAAGGTGTGAAAATAGCTGATAGATCTGGGGACTCTTTGATGTTTGGATGTTGGGAACTGCATATCAACAGCTGCAAAATCCATCTTGCCTGAGATCAAGGCAGAGAGCATTGCTGTCCTGCACCACTCTGGGCTAATGCCCAGTCCACCTCCATCACTGTGAGGCAGGCAGGCAGACCCACCATCCTCTCCTCTACAGCTTGCAGTTCTCGTGCAGCTCAGGGTGCAATAAAACTCGGTTTGCCATCCCTTCCTGCAGAGCAGGACAGCGCGGGGAATTAAGAGACACGAACCTCCATGAGGACTTGGGCAGCAGCACTTGTTACTTCTCTAACTGGGATACTCTTAGGTTGCTTAGCATGGGTTCCAAACGTCAGGAGGCTTACCTGGGACTAATCACTCCAGTTAAATGAAGCAGGAGTAAATCTTCAGCTGAAAAGTCTCCTAAGATAGAAAACACTGCCCTTCCCCCCCCCCCCTTGAATCCCCCCTTGAGTACCTTTTAGTGCTACAAATGCCTGGGCAGGTGGGACACTTCTCGCACGTCTCACCAAAAGCTCCTGGCTCAGTGCATTGACACTTGCCACAGACACAGGTGCCCCTGCCACTGCACATCTGCCCATCACTGGAAACACAGCTGTCTGTCTCAGTGGAGCAGTTGCAGTTGTCCCCGATGTAACCAGCGTGGCACTTGCACTCCCCACAGTGACATTCTCCGTGGCCTGAAAGAGAGAGCAGGGGAAGGTGTGAGCAGATGTCCCTGCATAGGAGGAACCAGCAGGGAAAAGTACCAGTGAGGCTTTATTTGGCAGAGTAACAAACACATGGTGACAGGAAATGCCTCGATTTCAAATAATTATCTACATTTAGCAGCAAAAAATACCTAGTCTGAGCTCCTCCAGCTTCCCTCTATAGCTGCTCAACATAAATGGGCACCTCTCCCTTCCTAGATAGGACAAGGCAGCCAGGATAGGGACACAAACTGTCCTTGGGAGGTACCAGCAGTGATGGTGACCATAGGGAGAACAGGACAGTTCACCTCAAGCAGACACAGCCTGCAACTCGACAAGGCTACTTCCCTCCCAAGTCCATGCAAGGAACAACCACCTACTTTTGAAGAGCCCAAATAAAATTAGCTGGTAGAGATCACATGCTCCAGCCAGGTGTCACACTTGTAACTCTTACTTTCCTGCCTTCTGATGAAAGTTCCTAAGTATCCCCCTCTCTTCAGTTTGCCCCCATTCAGTGTTTGACTCCACCAAGCAAACATTAACACCCAAGAGCACATTTTGATAGCTTTTCTTACTCACAGAGTGAATATTCCCCACCTCTACCTCCTGGTGTCCAGCACTGTGTAACAGGGCTTTGTGGAGTGCTACAGCTCCCACTGCCACAGAAGGCAAGCAGCATCTCTATTACTGAGTCCTCAGCTCCTCCTAAGCATCACTAATCTTCACTCATGAAGGTTCTGGCTAAGCTAAAAGGGTGCAGTTTAGTCCCATGATTTCCACTGCAACTGGAGTAGTAAAAATATTTAGCTGATGAAGGGTCTCTGGCAGCAACTTTCAAAATACTGCTTCTCAAACTAGATATGTCCATCGTAGAGGCATGGCACCGAGCAGGCAAATACTTTGTCACCAAAGGATATGACAAAGTCGATGCAATCTCACTGCTCAGTGCAGGAACTGGACAGGAGGCAGCACAACCATGCTGCATCCAGTTCTCTATCTTGCTACAGCACTGGATTTTGCTTGCAGAGCCACTGTGCCAGTGAATGCGGGGCCCAAGCCACACTTCCAGCCTAGTATTCTCCAGGTCACACCACTCAACATGCAATTTTCTCCTCCTCCACGCTTCTCTTCCCCCTGTGGACCCTAAGGTATGGAGCATTGGGCCCTCAAAATGTTGTAAAAGAGGGAGTTCCTTCAAGGGCTTCCACGTTTACTAGGCTAGCTGGTGTTTTATAAAAATTAATCTCTTTTTTTTTTCTATCTACATTGAGAGATATGGAGATGAGAATGGAACAGTGACTCCTTACTGGTTTTGAATCCAGAGTTTAGCAGTAAAAAGCCTAGCAGGTTGATCATTTCATTAGGTCTTTTCTACCCTCCTTTCCTAACACTTTTACTTCAGAAAAAAAATCAAGAAGCATCATCTTTTGTGTGCAAGTGAGACCTCTGCATCCCACTCAGTACCATGAAGGTTGCTGGGACCAGCTGCATCTCCCCCAGCTCACAGCAGAGATGGATGAAGAAAATAATCCAGTAAGGGCTCTCTTCTGCTGAAGCATCCCCTTGCAGCTACGAGGTTTAGCAAAGGGCTGAGAGAGTCAACAGGCTTCCAGGCTTTCAGTGACGGTAAGCAGAGTGGCTGACTGCCTGCCAAGCATCTGGTTTCAGAACAGCATCCATCAGCAAGCTGGAAATTCTGCTTGAATTACTCCTTGGTCGGTCCCTAGGAGAAGGGATGCCTTTGAAGGCATAGTTCATAGAGCTGAAGGGTTTGTATACAAGGCTCATCAGCAACCTAATTACAGTTCAGCTTTCCCACTGGAAACAGCCTCAAGCGGCCCAGAGAAGACAAATTATATACATGCTCCTTTCATCAGCACAAAACCACTGAGCTCCTTGCCTCTCCCATCACTCCAAGACTGCCAGAGAGGCTGTGGACTGTCAAGCTGTATCTCTTGCCAAAAATCACAGGAGCACCTTCTGTTTTACTAGGAATCTCGTACATCCCAGCACATTGCAAGTTGCCCCCTACAGCCTTTTTTTGCACTCCCACCATTTGCTTTGGATCCAGCCTGCAAACTCAAACATTACTAGACAGAAGGGATTATGTTTCTAAGGTCTCTAGAGGTGAGCTCCTTCCCTGCCTACATCTGACGGAGATTAAAAATCCCTCACTCTGTTTGCCTTCATGACAGCAGCCTTGACCCTTTCCCCAGACACTCTATACTCATTTGGCTTCGCTACAAAGCTCTACTATTGAGCCTATGGACACAACTCCATCCATTACCACTGCTGCTCAGGGCGCAGATGCAGAGCAGGGACACCCTGCACCCTCTACTTTGAGCTGAATGAGGTGACTGCCTTTTATTCACCATTAATTTAGGTGATTGACTACTTGCACACAGTAGTGTGGTACTTGCATAGCAATACATGTGCCCAAATTAGCTATAAATCACAGTTTTCTTAAACAGGCACCATTTCAAGGAATCCAAAGCACTGGGGCTCTGTGTAGATGGTATTTAATAAATGTATTCACACTTGAAATTGAACTGTGAAGGCCAAGAGAAGAAGGCAATTGCATTCACACAACCCCACTGTACTGACCTTTAGGCAGAGGGATAGACCCCCTGCGTTGTCAGCCTTAGTTCACCACAGAATGCAGCAGAAGATGCAAATCCATTGAAAATGCATCTCTGGCTGTGTTACTGCTCATGATACAAATCAGTTTTTAAAGCTATCAGTGCTAGGCCAGTACACCTTCCAGTCCCTGGTATGCTGGGAATGGAGCCTGGAATGACTGTCCCAAGGAAGGGAAAGAACCATTTCCAAATAATGCATCCTATTAAAACTCAGTGATTGGAAAATTTAAGAAACAGCATTTTTAAAGCAAACAATTTCATTTTTTGAAAGCGATGAAGAAAAAACTCTTCTATTTAAGAGTGACTGTGTAGGGTGTCAGCTTGAAATTTAAAAACATGTCAAAACACGTTTTCTGCTTCAGCCACGCTGGCTCAACACACAAGTAGCCACTGGCTGAAGCTCATCACGGGGAATGTGCCAACAGTGGGAATTTCCATGTTGAACTTTAGAAGCAAAGATGTTGCTGCCTGCATCAGCCTGAAAGAGTGGCCACTCCTGCAAGCACCATGAGCTCCACTTCTGGTACAATCCATCCATCTCTCACGTAGCTTGAAGAAACGTGGTGAGTGGGATACATTTACTCCTTATACAGGTGTCACAAGTCAGCACACTTAATGTAGGAGCATTAACTTGGAGCACTCGGTCCATTAAACTCCATTAAACCTGGAGCACTCGGTCCTCTTGCTCAGGACACAGCTTGAGAGGAATCCCAAGCCAATGTGCATGCTGGTCACTGCAACGCTTTTGGCAATGGTGACCCAGACCTGAGATTTGCAGCATGCAGAGTGCTACCTGGTATTCCTATTTCACAGTAGAATTTGCTGCATGTTTTCCGTCTCTACTATCCCACAGTCAAATCCAGTGCTGTGGTTAAGCAGTCTCTGTGGCGTGTAAGATCATGCCTGCAGGAAGCCTTCCACCACTATGTTGATGATGAACCTAGTTTCACTTCCCAATTGTGTCCTCAAGGAGGGTGTGTTTCAAGACAATTTTGTACCACCTTAAGTCTCCAGTTGTAGGACAATATCCTGGATTTTAACCCCTGCACCTTTTGAGTTTGTACATTCTCTATTAAAGCTGGTTTGTGAAGCCAAAGGATGTTAATTATGTTCTCCAAACATAGCAAGAGATGTTTTCTTATGTTCCCATCTTTGAAATGAGACGATCTTAGATGTTTAAAAGATCCAGATCTAACTGGGTAATTAAACGCTCCCTCTGAATTTGATAACATACTTTCCATCCAGCTCTTGATTGCTGCAGGATGTAACACAAAACACATGTCAGGGAGGCTGCAGAAACACGCTGGGAGGGTGTAACAGAGGAAAGCAATGCCTCTGGGGTCAAAGAGCAGTCCTCAGACTAGGTTTGGATTAGCCTGAGCTCCAGTAGGTTGAGAGCCACAGAGTGCACTGCTGCTTGGAGGCATCCTCTTCCCAAGGAGGTCACTGAGGTGGACTGAGACCTGCATCCCAGCTGGTTGGTCTGTCTCTCCCTGCCCTGAAAAACACGCGCATCCCACTGCTGTGCCCTTGCTGGGCTGCACATCTCGCTGTCACTTAGGCAGTTTTTGGCAGGACATCCAGATGTCCTTATTTCACCCCAGCTGCCTCTGTCTCTCCTCCTCAGCTGCCTGCCGGCATGACAGCTGCAGACCAAGACCATCTACAACCCCGGGGCTGCACAAACCTGGCTTGGCAGCCCAACACCAGCGCGACGTGCCACAGCTCTGGCCCCTGAGCCAGGTGTTCGCTGGCAAGCAGGAATAAGGATAGTGGATTCTGGCAGAAACTTCCAGCCTCTGACCCTGATTTCATCCCGGGCTTCCTGAGGGCAGGCTGCAAAGCGGGACCCCGCAGTGGCTGTGTGCTTGTCAGGACAGCCCGCCTGCCCTCTGCAATAACCCACTTTGTCTTGTAGGAACAGCACTAACCGCCGCTGCACCCAGAGGGCTGAAGCTCAGTACATTAAAAGCTCTGTTGTTTGGTCTTTTGATAGAAAGTGGTTTTCATAAAGCCCCCTACTACTGGGGAGCACAAAATAATGCCAGAATACCAGCTTTCTTTTGAGAGAAATAAAAAATTATCCAAGCTTTTATGGAGGGGGAGAAAGGGTTGGAAAACAAGTCCCTCCAACACTCCTTAATTCCCACCTTCTAGCATATTAAATTTATGTGCCTACAAAAGAAGGTAAAAAATCCTCACAATTTTAAAGTAATTTTCTTGGTTTCTGAGCATTCAGGATGGGAAAGGTCATACTGCATTTTGTTCCCATTAAATCAAGTCACTCATCTTTGTACCTACATATTCACATCCAGGCTTTGGGTCAGGACCTTCAACATGCTGTGCTTTTGTCATTTTCAGTTACTTGAATAATTAGTTTGAAAAAAAACCATAAAACCCCAACAGGAAAAGATAAATAAGTTACAGCAAGCCATTTCCAGGTTCCTCAGTGCCACCCCTGGCCACTGTGCCCATTACCGGCACAGCCCAGATGCAGAAGCCACATGTTTGTTCTCTCTAGGAGTGAAGGCAGCAAACACATCTGCTTATGAAAGAAGAAGCAGTCAAACCCTAACAGTTTTCAACCAGACCATGCGATCTCTCAGCAAAAGCATCCCATGTCTACAGGAGAGGCTCCAGAAACAGCACATTTTGAGTGGGAGGAGGAAGGGAAGTGGAAGAGGCTTTGAACACTTGGAAAACATAGACCTTTTGGCTTGGGAAAGGGCTATGGTAAGACACAGTGCCTGCTAAGGCAAATAAATCGTCGACTTCCCCACTAATCTCTTTGCATGACTCAAAGCAGACGGCACTGCACATCAAGAGGCCAGGCAAGGCAAGACAAGGCAAGGCAGCCTGCAGCACAGCTCAGGTTCATGGCACCATCCTGCTGCCAGATGGTCGGCACCAGTAGGAAGCCAGGGAGAGCTCAGGAGATACTAAATAGTGGGCATAGGCTTAGGATCCATTCCCTTAGTCCCATTGGTCTGGCAGGGAAAGAAAGGTCAGGAAGCTGACAGAAGCATCCTGAACTCCTGGAACCCACATAACTTAACCACCTCCTTGCAAAAAAAGGAGAGTACTATATAAACAAAGACAGACAAATGTTAAGGGTCCGAGGTTTCTCTGCAAACTGAAATGTATCTACTGTTTGCCTCCATTCATACCAGACAGAATCATAGAATCACTAGGTTGGAAAGTACCCACTGGATCATCAACTCCAACCATTCCCATCAATCACTAAACCATGTCCCTCAGCATCTCATCATGTGTCTTTTAAACACCACTGGGGCGGTGACTCAGCCACCTCCCTGGCCAGCCTCTGCCAGCACCCAATGACCCTTTCCATGAAATATTTTTTCTGATGTCCAGCCTGAACCTCCCCTGGCAGAGCTAGAGGCCATTCCCTCTCAACCTGTCCCCTGTCACTTGGGAGAAGAGGCCAGCACCCTCCTCTCCACAACCTCCTTTCAGATAGAACTACACACATTCATTTGTCCATAATGAAACAAAGAAATAAACGTTAAGAGTCTAGTAATAAGTAAATAGTGTTTTCTGTATGCTATTCACACCAGACTCCACAGATCTGTCCACCTTCCCACTGCATTGATTTCAATGGATATTTACACCCCAAAGCACATGGGTTTGGCCCAGAATCAACAAGGCTTTAAATAAGCCTTTATTTCAATCCTAGCACTGGCTGAGCTCATCAGTCATCAAAATAGCATCAGAGATACAGACTAATGAAACCAAAGGTGAAGGAATAAATATATGTTTGAGCCGCTAATTCAGCCTTGGGTACCATGAGCCACCTCACCAGCTCCACATTACTGCCAGCATCCCCCACGCTGCAGCACTGCAGTTACAAAACAAAAAAGTACTCAGCTCCACAACTTCTCCCACCCTTAGGAACTTCTGGGATAAACAAGAACCTGGCAGGGGAAACAGAGCTTTGGAAACTGCTGTCTCATGAAAGCAGCTGAAAGCGATCCGGGGCAGGCGGACTTCCTGCAGCAGCCCTGGCCAGCCTTTCCTTATTTTCCTTGTCTCTGCCACAGAAGGGGAGCTGAAACGTAATCACGAGATACAGCTGATGATCCAACAAAAAGCCAAATTGAGCAGCTAAGAGTCACTTCCTGAAGGAGATCTAAAGCTGCATTTCTTAAAATAAAACCTTCCTCTTTTTTTTTTTTTTTCAGTCAGCTCAGCACTCAACAAATCTCTTGACTTAGCGCCTCTGCCGAGTCTGCCACATGTGGCCTTTTGGATAATGACCCTGAGCTGAGAGCTGGAGCTGTTAGGTCCTGCTGCTGACTCTGCTACTGATACAGGGAGCAATATGGGGCAAGGGATGCTGCCAGACCCTCCCAGACATGCAATATTTCCTCCCAAATGGAAGCAATGGGGATAGAAGTGCTTATTCCTTTTGCACCGTGGGTCCAAATACCATCCCACCAAACTGGGCATGTGCTCAACCTTGGCTTTTTTTTCCCTCAAGCACCTGGCATGGAAGGCACTGCAAAAACTGCTATGGATTCATATTACTGCTTAACCAAGGAAGAAAAGGGGGAACCCTCTAGTTTTTCTACATCCTTTGTTTCCCTCTAATTCTCTGACTCAAAGGGCTTCGTTCTGCTGTTTTTTTTCCACCAACATAAATCCTTTCTGACGTAGGTGTCCAGGTCTCCCATGGGATGCATCAACACCTCTCCCACCCTGGTGATCCTCTCTCCAGCCAACCCTCTGGCCCTGCAGCATGTTAAGGAATTTCATCTGCAATCCTCAAATAGATGGAGAGCACAAAGCCCCCCCTTACTGCAGCTCCCACCATTTATTTTCTTTCACTCCAAAAAGCTCAACAAAGAAACATACCTGACAAAACTATTTCCATTTGGCTCTCCCAACCCTGCCTAGATACCACCAACATCCATGGGTTCACAACTAGGAGCTTCTCCCTTCACTTATATAATTCTTGGCCCACCTCTTAGCTCAGGTCTGCTTACACAACTCTACATTTAGCCTTCAGCTTTTGTCTCCAAAGGCTCTGGAAGATTTAGAAGGATAAGGGGACATATGGTGACCATGTGTTATATGGAATGCAGATAAAAGTCTTGGGAAAAGCTATAGTGCTGCAACCATTTCACCAATGCATGGTGGCTTCAGGAAGAATGACCATCTCCCTGTTCTGGTGCCTAAGCAGGGAACCACACAAAAGCCTCCAAATTTATTCTTAAAATAAAACTTGGCTCCAAAACAAAGCAGCACAACCCCAAATGCTTAACTTAAGGGCCAAATTATATGGTTCAGGCCCACTCTTCAAATGAAAAGCAGGCTAATTCCCATCTAGCTGAAGCCCAAATGGGATGAATGTCCTTTCAGCTGGACCTCATTAAGAGGAGTGGGCTCTGAAGCAGAGGGATTCTTTCCCTGTGCAAGCCAGTGCTGTGGGAGCCTTGCCCAGTTCTGTGTTTGGATGCAAAAGCATAATCTGGTGCAAGTTCACCAAAGGTCTGTGGGTTTGGAATGGATTTCTCCCTTCCCAAAGAAGCTGGAAGAAGTCAGAATATAATTCAAAAGAAAACAAAAAGAAAAGAGAAAGAATGAACTTATATCCTGTACTGCACTTCCCTTTTTGTCAGCTGTTTAAATTCAGTTTTTTAAAGCAATTGAGCAAAATTCACAGGTTGTCAGTGTACATTAACAAGAAATGTAGAGCTCCAGAATCTCATTCACCTGCTGCTTTAAGGCTTCATCTGCCTCTAAACCCCAAACAGAGCATCATTTCCAAATGTCTACTTCTGTTAATATTTCTATCACAGTAATTTCTAATATCCCCAAATATAATAGAAGTATTAAAAGTGTACACCAAATATGGTTGGATGCTGGCTATACAAGCCATTCATTCTACGACCATCTTCTCTCCTTGGGCATCTGGAAAGTGATGAGCTATGCTTTAATCTTGTTTTTCTTTAAGAGCTTTCTGCTTGCTGAAATAGGAAGTTTCTGAGCTCAAGGAAGTGTGGCTGCAGCAGCACAGTGGCGTTTGGGTATATGCATGCACCATCAGATGACACCTCCAGTTGTGACCCACACACTGTGCTAATTTAAGAGCAGAGACCCAAAGACATGATCTTTAATGTCCCTTCTAACCCAAATTATTCTATGATTCTATGACAGAGCTCTGGTGGCCATAAAGATCTTGCAAACGTCATTTCTTTAATTCTGCCCTGGCATTTAATGCCTCATTAGCATGTATTAGTGCTTGCAAAAGGTCTGCTCAGGGACAAGGAGAAACCCCAGTGAAAAGAGGCAGGAACAGCAACGCTCTGTGCAAGTTGGTTCTCCAAGGAGGTGCTGCCAAATCTGGGGAGAGTTGCAAGACTTTGACAGCAATGAGGGCCCAGGCAGGAGCAAAGGAGAGGAAAAGAAAGGCAGCCTTGCCCTTTCGTGCCAGGAATGGAAACTGGTGAAGCAGTACTCAATACACTGGGGAAAATAAGTCAAACTCAACTGCTTTTTTGGTGTGAACAGCCCTTTGCAAGAGCGAGGCAAGGCAGGCAGTGTATACTAGCTGCCAGAAACAAGAAAGAAGATGAAGAATAAATACAGCATTGGACAGAAACATAAACAGAAATATCACTTGTATTCCCATAAGAAATGCAAATATCATTGAATATCTCAACTTGAAATGGACCCATAAGGATCACAGAGTCCAACTCCCAAATAATCAACAATATAATGGTAATGCCTGGTAGTATAATACCTACTATTCCATTATATATCATGAAAGTAATTCAGGGGAGTGTAGAGCCCAGAGCATTCTAGCTAAGAACCTGCACCAAAACACAACCTCCTCTGACCTGAAACACAGCAGTTGCACTGGGCAACACGGGAGGTTGTCAGCAGAGCAACCAGAGTGAGGAGCCAGATATTTTTATGTGCTGCAGCTACAAGCAGTGCCCATGCTTTCATGGGTTACAGCCTGTGGGCAAGAGTCATCCTGTGCCATCTGCCCCAGCCCAGTGGCCATATGAACCTCTAAGTCTAGCCTTTCTGGTAGCAGGACAGGGAGGTGCATGCTCTCGGAGGAGAGCAGCACATGTCTCGGGGTTGAAATGAAAAGAGAATAGAAACTGGGTAAAGGGGAAAATATAAATCTGGAGAGGAAGCAGAAGAGAGAGATTGGGGAAGGGAGGAAATAATGCCCCAGGGTGAAGCGTCAGGGTGGTTTCAAGAGCATCCCAGGACCACAGATACAAGCAAATACATGCACTGAGTCATTTCCATGGTCTTCCACAAGGCCATCGGGAATTTGTGTGCCTGGGAAATAGAGTATTCATGAAGATGAAATCTGGGATGCAAACATCTCCCCATGTGGCTCTCCCCCTTTCTATACCGGGGCTCTCAGTCACAGGTCCTAGAGATGAACACAGACAGAATTATACGTGACACGTTGCTGAATTTGGTAGTGTAAGGCAAGAGACCTGCAAAAATCAAACGATCTGCTGGGAGTGAGAGGCTGACTGCACAGATGCCAGCAAGACAACATGAAGGGCAGGTCCCTCCTAAAGCGGTAGGTGTCCGTCTGTCTTGCCTTAGGGCTGCCAAGAGGAGGGAGCTTGTGCCTGAGCCAAAGCCCATCCTCCCAGCCCGGAGAGTCTGCATTGGTAGAGGTTGTGTTTTAAGTATAAAATCCTCCCTGGATTCTCCGTTACAGGTAACAAGGAGGCCACTAACATGTGAGGACAGGTATCAGTGGTCAGCAGTAACACACTGACAAGGTGTGAGTGCCCCCACTTCCCTGCCTCTACACAACCCTCCAAAATAATAGTGGCTGGTGCTCAGAAAGCCCTTGCTTGTAAGGAAAGTTACTGTTAAAATGAGTGATGCTAAAACCAGCACAGCTCCTGGGATGTCCCTCTACACCATTCCAAATCATCTGTGAGCCTCAGCTGGGCATCCCTGCTTCTCATAGCACCCTGGTTGCATGATACAATACAAGCATGGGTCACCGTGGGCTGCCCACAGCAGGTAAACACAAATCCCCGTGGTTTATCATCTTCTTCACATTGTACAAAGTGCAGATAGTTTCTCGATGACATTCACCACTAAAAGCTGAGAGGTTTTGAGTGCTGCTTTCAGAGCTCACCACCCCCCCTAGCCAAGCACAGCCAGATCCGGCCTTTCAGGATTGAACCAGCAGGCAGCAGCCCAGGGATGAACCTTGGGCTCAGCCATCGGCTCCTGTTGATGAAATGACACCTAAAAGCCAACACCCCACACATAACAGCAGCGGCAGGCTCCTCCACAGTTCTTTACTTGCCTGTGGAAATGTTTTTCAAATCACCACTTGAACAATCACTTTGTGACTCCCTAAAATGCTGCAAGAGCGCAGCAGCCCCCACACTCTGCAGGAGGTCAAACAGGAATGCAGGAATGTCAACAACTGGCATCAGAAAAGATCTGGTCTGGGGAAGAAAAAAAGAGGAGTTTTTCTTGATTTGGGGCTCAGGTGCTGTCATGCACATAATTGCTATTGGACATATGGCCAATAGCATCCACAGGGACATTGTACACAGCATGAGAATGGAATCAGTTTGTGCAGGACAAAGGTGAATTCTGTCGGCTGTTCTTCCAGTTAATCCCCCTCAGAGCCCTCAGTCCTGCCTGACCCAGCTGACCCAGACCTTACATTTCTTTTAGGCTGACCCACAGGATAGAAGTAAATGGAACTGACCTAATCCTTACATTTCTTTTCTCTAATCCACATGATGAGACCAAGTGGAATGTACCCAGCTTGACATTTTAACCCTGAAAATGGCAGAGGACAGTGGAGGTCCCCCATTTGATTCCTTTCTTATTAAATGTAGTGGATTCTATATCAATTCTTGTTGAAGCCAAAACATTTCACAGTTCTGGGGGAGAAATGTAAGCTGGGGAGGTGATGTCCACAGAGCAGCAACGTCAGGCATGGGTGCTCTGCCTTCAGCAGTTCATCACTGCTACAAGACACCTGTTACTCAGAAGGATTTTTTAGGTTTATGTTTTTCTTCTCAGGTGCGCATGTGTCTCAGAGCAAGGGCTTCTGCTGAGCAGCTTCTGCAAGCAATAAAAGCTAAGGCTAAATAGGAATGCAGCAACGAAAAAGGCTGTTAGAAAGTTCTAGGATAAACATGCAGCCTGAGTGACTCTTCACCACATCTCAGAGAGATGCTAACATGGTGCCATTTCCTTGCTACTCATCTGACCATAACATCCCACTGGGCTATGTAGCAACAGCCACCCTGTGCCCCACACATTGTGATGACACACACCCCCCTCTGCTTTTTTAGCCCAACNTTTGCAGGCAGGATAACTCAAGATGCTTGACACCAGGTTTGTTGGCTGCCAAGAAGGAGTGATGGCCACCCTGTGCCCCACGCATTGTGATGACACCCACCCCCTCTGCTTTTTTAGCCCAACTTCATCTGTTTTTAAGCTTTCTGTCCTGTATCCTGCTCATTGGTGGGGAAGAGACATTTGTGGTCCTATAATCCACTGCAACGTAAAAGTGGTTTTGCTCAGAGGACCTCACTAAGTTCACCTCTCCCCAAACTGCCCTTCCACACCACCACACACAGGCACTGCCTGGTCCTGAATGAGCCACTCGCCTGCCCCTAACAAACGGGACTGTTAACAAAGCAGCTGTCTCTGTGAAGTTGACCCAAGCTGATGCTCCATCCTTTGTTACCAATATAAGCCTCAAACACCCTGTCAGACGTGCACTCCCCAGCCCTCCTCAGCCCTGAGGGGTGGCTACCCCAGACATAGAGCCACATCTACCCCACAGCTGCACGGCTCACAGCTACAAAAGCACTTAACAACCACCAAAGGATATTGTTAACTTCCACGTCTTATGCAGTCCTTCTGCCTCTTGGGTCCTGCTTTACTAGGCACTGCTCAGTTTCTGCCTTTTTACACAAAATAAATAAAAGCCCTCTAAATCCCCCAAATCAAAAACCTGAAGAAAACAAAAGCTGGCATGGCATAAAAGAAAACATTACAGATGTGGTTTAGGCACCGTTCCCTATCTTTTTTTCTGCCACAGGCCACCTTCTTCCCTGCTGGCAGGGGTTACATTTGCTTAATGCCACCCCTTCTTGGCACTGCTGCAGGCACAGGCAAGCTCCCCTTCCTCCCCAAACCACGCTCAACCCACCACCTGCAACTTGGAAGTTAATAAATCAAATACTACCCATTTCTTTCTTAACAGCAGCTTCTGGTAAATGCTTACATGCTAAAACCAAAGAGAATTAAGAAAAGAAAAAATATTAAAGCAGGATTGGTTTTTTTTCTTACACCTCAGCCTTTAGATGCACATCAGCATCCTCTTTCCAGGCACTACAACAGGGAAGGTGTTATAAAAACTACTAAAGCTTGGCATAAGATGTGTCTATAGGCACAGTAATTTTTACGGTAACAGGTCCCACCAAAAGCCCCAGGATGGAGATACCAGTGGTGCCATCAAACCTGAACACTGCTCTCAAAGTGCGGGGCTCTATTGCATAACCAAAAACTGCAGTGCTGGCACTGGTCAGAGCCATCATCCCACCAGAACTCCTGCAAACACAGCGCTGTTGAACGCTGTTACGGCACCCAGGATGGGAAATGTGTAAAGCAAATTACAGAAGCAAGAGTGAGATTTCTAATTTGAGGTTGTGATAAAACAAACACTGTTTGTTTTATCACTGAGCCTTAGTACAGGCTAAAACCTCACCACAGTGCTTCCCCATTTAATAGAATCAAGAAAGGGAAGTGGTCAGAAATACATGAGGACTTGTATGTCCTCAGCAATTTTTGAAGTGGTTTCTCCAGGGCAGCTGGAGCCACATCGCATGCCAGCTTGCCTATTCTTTGCAAAATAAGCCATGAATTTTCAGTCAGCTGTCACTTCCTAAATCCTGTTTCAGAAATGATTCTGGCCCTTCTATGTATTTGCAAATTGGACACACAATACTCTATGGCTCTCCATGTCAGTGGAAGCCCTGCACTGACAAGTGAGGCTGGACTCCCAGCTCCAGTGCTCCAAGACATCACCGTGCTTTAGCCAGTCATGTTCTTTAGCCACCTTAAACAGTTAAAATGCTCTCAGCAGCTTAAAAGCTAGTGAGAAGTTGCAAGGCTTCATTTAAAATTGCAGAATGTTTGTAGATCTGATTTATTGTCAGTTTTTTTAAAAATTGAGAAGAGCAACCATAAAAGACCTGATGCCACGAAGCTGCATCGTCAGTGGTCTGTGTGCTGCTCAAGCAGTACAGATTTTTGGACAAGATCTTTTGTGTTTTAGGGGTAGAAATGGCTTCCAGCATGGCGAGTGCTCTTTAATTATGCCTCAGTAGCAATGTTGCTGTGTACAACCATGGTCCTGGGCTGAAGAGTGCACAAATGACACCCAGACAGGGAGTAGTGGTGATGGTTAAGGGGAAATTTCTCTAGAGCCTCCCCAGTAAAGATGATGCTGTAGAACCCTGTATCTCCCTTCTCCAAAATACATCTGCAATGCTGAAGCTAATGAAACACTGCCTCTGGCACGCCTGTCTCTCTTCATTAGAGCCGAACTAGTGATGCCCACACAGGGGCCTCTCCTCCCTTTTGCCATCTAGTTTTATGGGACTTTCTGGAATGCAATTAGTGCTGAGATGTTTCCTCCTTTGTCAAACTGCCTGGCAGGCAGCCAAGGGGTTATAAAGCCCCTTCCCAATCCCAGCTGTGGGCAGGAGGGCAGGGAGCAGGCAGGAGGGCCCCTTCCCCTCTCTGCAGTCACCCACATTTCAAAGCAGAGGCCAGAGCGTCACGCTCAAGGTTTCAATGCAAGAGAGTAACTTCTCCGTCCAGAGAAACATGGGAGCGAAGCATCCAGGGCTTTGGGAAGAGACTGCCTACTGTATTAGAGCATGATGTTGTGGATAACTCATCTGCATCTCTTTTGGAGGAACAGAGCACTTCTGTAGCTGTAGAGAGCAATAAGGTCTCTCCCCATCCCCAATGGCCTTTCCAGAAGCTGGATTAATGGTTTGAAACAGCTACAGTGGAGCTGTGAACTGGACTCAAGAGAGCAGCAAGAACAAATGCCACTTTAGTGACTGAGCAGCAGTGGCTATGAGTTGGATGCAACCTGAATCAACATTTACAACATGTTATAAATTACTCCTTTTCCTGTCCACCTCAAAGATGTAGGAGGTACGTTAAACTTCCCACTAACAGGAATCAAATTCTTACTTCTCCTTTAGATTACCTCCCACTGAAAATCTGTTTTGCCACTTCACAGAGAGCTACAAGAGGACAGGAGCCACGTGCAGCACTGTCTGCAGCCATCTCTCCCCTCAAACACTGATAAAATGAGACGCCAGTATTTATAAATGCACCCAGGAATGAAGATACTTTTGCTGGTCAAAACACTGAGTAGCATGACACCAGAAGCTCAAAGTTCATTTCTGACTATTTCAAACCCACTGTGCTTTTTTTGCCAGGAATATAGGACAGCTGAGCATAATCTGCCAACCTGGCCTTGGTTGTGGCAGTGACTTCAACCGGGACACTGGATCGTACAAGGAAGACATGCCTTGTCTGGTTAGTAATAGACTTGTGGTGCCTCTGAGCTGAGGTATGGAAAAAGCATGGCCACATACATGCAAAGCTGTTTGCATAAACAGATTTTACTTCTTAGCTTGGAAAACTGCACTTTCCTCCTCGTACTCCCTCAGACCTCATGTTAGGTTGAACTGGCTGCTCTGCCACCTGTTCTGGCCAGGACAGGCACTCAGAGGCTCATGACAACATCTTGTTCAACAGCTTGGGCAGGTGTAAATGCATTTAACAGGGGACACCACAGCCCATATGGTAAAATTTGGGTTCCTTTGGGGTGAAAACACTGTTCAGAAATCTACCGCAAGGTATGAAGCACCTTCTACGCTATATGAAGATTCACACAGTATAAATGACCACAGTGATGAAATCTCCTCACAGGTCCAAGCCAAGGAACTCCCAAGTGAGAATGGAGACAACAATAATCTGCAGCAAAATGACAGCTCCATACATGCTTTCTGCATTTACTAAAACCTGGTCATCTCAGCCTGCAAGAGCAGTGGGCAGTAGGATGCCAGGGTCTTTCAACAACAGAAACTGTCTTCAAGAAAAGAGGTGAGCAGGATGTCATTTCTCCCCTTGCAAGAATAAAAGCAGTGACCAGACCTTGCATGACCACCCACAGGACCTGTTGCACTCTAGGTGTGACCCAAACTCCTCTGGTTGCCAAGACTACACATGCTACTGGACTGAGACATTCAGTGCAGAGCTAAGCATGTAGTCTTTTTCAAGAAGTCCACATTTGCAGTGAGAAGAAAGCATGTGTTGGCTGGAAGCCACCAGAGATGCTTATGTAGCAGAGGGCTGTTCACTAGCGTTAGCTTTGGGCACAGCCCACTGTGTAAGGCTGGTAAAGTCCCAAGCCTCTTTGCCAGACAAACACACTTCAAAATGTTATGTCATTGGCACGGCACTCACTCCAGCTCAGATTTAGCATCATAACTGCTGGAATTTAGTAAAAAAAAAAGAAAAACAAACAAAAAGAAAAGCCAGCAAAACAACAGCAATGGAAATACCAGGAGGCAAACGGAGAAGCACCCCACCCCACGCAGCTGTGCCGGACTCCATCCCACTCCTGAAGCAAAGAGGAGGTCTTTTGGCCTTAGTCCACGCTTTGTTTTCTTCCATAGCTATATAAAGCACTTCTAAATGACTTTTAAAAACTCCGACAAATCCTAAACAAGCTACGTTCCTCTTCAGAGCACCAGAACCCCTCCACAAGGACAGAAGAAAGTAGATGCAACAGAATCCACACAACATTTTTTTTTCCTGTGGAATAGCAGAGCTCTGATTCTCCCGATTAAAAGGAAATTTGAGCAAATGGGTGCCCTTTCTTGCAGTACCAACTGCTACACCAGTAACGTCCAAACTCTCTTTATAGCATTGCTGCCCTGCTTGCTATTAAATGTTTTCCTTTTGGGTGGGATGATGCCATCAAACAAATATGGTCATATGGAGGATGTCCAGGCAGTAACTTCTCCCAATTGCTTCACAGTTGAGTTTATTTTTTCCCCAACTATTTTGAAATCTCTCTTTCCTGCTTACTCACGTCTCTTTCCACTTCTGCATGAGCAGGGAGAGCCCCAGCCCCCCCAGTCTAAGACAGCTGCTATGGGAGGTGGTACCTGCCTTTCTCACTGCTCTGCAGTGGAGAGCCCCAGGGCAATGCAGGGGTATTGTCTAACCCAGCTTCAGTAGTGCCAAAACACCACTAGCCAGGCTACCGGAAAACAATCACAAACATCCTCTAGTGCCCTAACAACATGACTCTATCAAACACCTAGAAATGCACAGCCAAAAGGTGACCCGTCACTTAATGCCCAGCTCAGAAACACAGGGGGTAAGATAAACAGCAGAGAAAAACCCATAATTTCCCTGAAGACAATGTGAAAGAGAGTTATTTTTCCAAGCTAACGCTAGCTCTGGAAATTCTGTACGTGATTTTCAGTTAGGGGAATATTTTCCCTGCTTGAAAGCAGGCACGTTTTAAAGAACAATCTTTTGCCCATCTCCAAGTGAAAGAATTATGTCCAAGGGCTAGTCCAGGCAATTACATACAAGGTAAATTATATGGCCTCAGGCTGACAAGAACTTAGAGCCATTTTTGCTAAAACAGATAAATAACTCCTCTATCTTTGCTTAAGCAAAGCTGACTAGCAACATCTTTCCCAGTGAAGGACTTGTTTTCCCAGTGGGCAGAAAAATCTATATATAAAATACCTTCAGGAATCTTTAACACAGATTTTCTCTATTAAGTAACAGACAAACACAACTCTTCCTTTCACCTGCACTGCACCAGGGGATTACTTCAAATGCTTCATCTTTAAAAACAAAAAGATTGTTTCTGCCTTCCCAGGGAAGGATAGCACACACAGAAGGAATCCAGCCTAAAAAGACACCAAAAGAGCTTCAGAAGATTCAAACCTGCGCTGATTTACTCTTTCCTAGGGTTATACTTTAGTGTGCAAGAAATGCGCATGGTTACATCAAAATAACACCAGTGAAGCCAAGACTGCTCATCTGTGAGGGTTCTGGCCAGAGGATAAGCCTGTAAGGAGGGAGCCTTTCACTCTAATGCTGTCAACTCAGTTCTGATGGGGAAAATGCATGTTTTGCTTATTAGTGTGGGTACACACTTAAACCTCTGCCTCCTTTTTTCCATAAGGAAGAGAAAGGGAGCACAGAACCCTCCAGCAACAGGGCAGATTTCACCAGGTGGGGTAGGTGCAGTCCCTCGCACATGCTGCACGCACCAGTCCAGCAGCCTTCCCCATTTCAGGGCAGTTTCCTTATCCCCATGAAGCAGAGGGTGCATGGGAGGAAAGGCTCCTACCTGAACAGAGGAATCCCTTGTACCTGGCGCAGGAGAAGTCATCACACTCACAGAAAGGCCCGTAGATGTTTCCAAACTCACTCTCGTAGCAGAGGCACTGGTTGCAGCTGCACTCCCCTCTCCCACTGCAGAGGGGTTTGCCCTCTGCCTCCCGGCACATGGCTTGGTGCATGTCCCCATTGGCACCCTCCTCGCACTCGCACCTGGCTCCCAGGTAGCCAGCGTCGCACTCGCACAGCCCGCAGGCATAGGTCCCATTGCCACTGCACTTGCCACTGGCTGGTGCGGCACGGCTGGTGCAGCCACAGAGGCAGTTGTAGGTCACCGAAACCTCCAGAGTGTCCCGAAAGCCGGCAGGCTTGATGGTGAAGGTGTGAGAGGTGTCCTCGGCGGGGCAGCTTCGTGCCTCCACTGCCACCTCGAAGGAAACCTGGGAGGGGAAGTGGAGATGTAAATTTACACATGTGGCCCCAAAATAGCCATCAAGGGTATCCTGGGAAGGAAGCAGGATGGAAGGGTGAATGTCCTGTGGAAAAGCCATGGAATAACTCCTGAAGCAGGGCCATGCTCAGTGCATTAAGCTCCACTCTCAGGCGTGCAAAACACTCAGAACAATTGCATCTGCAAGTACCACAAGCGGTTCAGCATCCTTAACATTTTAAAACTCTTTATTGTCAGCCTTCAGCAGTAATTTTGCCATTAATTAGCCCAGTTCTTATCCTGTTAAAAAACTTTGTTGAAACAAAGCACCAGCAAGGATCTACTAATGCAGCACAAGGGCCCAAGGTGCCACAACATCACAAATTTAGAACAGAATCATAGAATCACTAGCTTGGAAAGGACCCACTGGATCGAGTCCAACCATTCCTATCAACCACTAAACCATGTCCCTCAGCACCTCATCCATCTGTCTTTTAAAAACCTCCCTGGGCAGCCTCTGCCAGTGCCCAGTGACCCTTTCCATGAAAAATTTTTTCCTGATGTCAAGCCTGAACCTCCCCTGGTGGAGCTTGAGGCCATTCCCTCTTGTCTTGTCAATTTAGAAGATGTTATTATGGGAATCCTGATCTGTACACAGAGATGTACAACAGTCACACTGCCCCAAGCTTCCAGCCCTCTAACAGGCCATTTTTGATGGATGCTTTTATTAAGACTGGCTTCAGGAGGGTTATACATTGTTATATGCTTACACATCACCCCTCTACTAATTTTCTCTTGCTATAAAGCAGCATCAGGAATTTTCTCCCTGGGAAAACCAAGAGTACGCACTGCCATTTGATTGATCCCTCATTTAATCCTGCTGTTTGGTAGGGGTCTTGGACCAGCCAGCACTGCCAGGGAGAGATGGTTAGCAAAGAGGATTAACCTTACTCCAAAGAATCAAGCCCCTCTCCTAGGCATCAGGAGAGAATGATTTTTCTCCAGAGACATTTGGGATCACCTCAAGCTCTCATGGCCTGAGCCAACCTGCATACCAAAGGGCAATGTGCAGACAGTGGCATAGCAGCCACCTCCACCCTGGAGAGCTGCACCTCATGAAGCCTCCCTTGACCCCATTCCCATTCCCAAGGTCTGAAGCAATTAGGCAACAAGTTCAAATTACAGAGGAGAAGGAGATCAGAGAGTAAACTAAGAGGATTAAGAGGTAATCCTACTCCCTTTCACCTGCTGACACACACATCCCCAGGACTAAATCCTGCAGATCAGAATCCAGAGCCAGAGTTATCCTCTTTGGGGAAACTCTTTTAGCAGAAGTCAAATTTTGATCCACATGGAAGTGATGGGGGCAAGAGCATCTGAACAAGAGAGGGGGAAGGGGAAGGAAGGAAGGGAGGGGG